>CM042140.1:135260269-135292769 GCA_023376005.1 Doryteuthis pealeii | reverse complement strand
AAAGAATCGTCCCTATTTGTTTAGATTTATATTACTTTTCCACCCTATCTGTGTGTGGAACCTATTTATTTATGTATTTGTTGACGCGCATTAAATATTTTCTGTTGATAGATCATTTTTTATGATCTCTTTATTACCCTGCTCCGATAATGTAAAAGAACCACAGATACTGGCCTTCCTTTGAACGTGAGTGTGTTTATCTTTGCCCCCAAAAATACAACAAATGATAACTATTTCTCTGAATTTTGGAGATATACAAATGGATCCATAGCATAGTTGATAAAGGCGTTGGGACACTTCTAAATGACCGTTATCTCTATGCTGCAGGTTAAATACTGGCCAGGAATGACAGTTTCATAGAATAATAATTAATTAACACAGCATAACACTTGTACGTGATGGCTCCCGGTTACGACAAAAGGTTCCGAGATCGAAAAGAATGTTCCTGTGTTTGAGAGGGCTCCTGAGTCCAACAAGAATGTTCCCGAGTTCGAGAAGGCTTCCGAGTCCAACGATAAATACCTGAAGAAGGCCGGAGGGCACATCGGCCGAAACGTTTTACAGATAACAATGAAGATGAGGACAATAGTCCAAGTAATCCAAATAATACTAAAAAACAATAAGTTTAAATAATGTCAGAAAACATAAATACATATGCATTTATTTACATCCAAAATGAAAATGAATCACTTTTCAAGTTAGGTAATAAAAATACCATTTTAAAGAGAATTTTACTATCTCTATGATTTTCGTAGAATAAAGGAAAGAAAGATAGCATTTGTTTGTCTAAAGTTCAGGTTACCACTATCATTAACATCACATCCAGATGTATCCAACCCCTACTCCCTGATTGGTTGATTTTAATGGTAAGTCAATCTCTGTAGGGTTATTTTATGCCGAGAGGTTAGGAAATTGCGCTTATAGCAGCTTTATATTTACATTGTGCGAATAGTTTAAGAGATTTGCAGGCAGCTATATAGTTTGCTTGTTGGTTAGTTGGACTTTACGGCATGTCAATCCTTTTGGGGTTATTTGATACCGAAGAGATTTTGTTTTGTTTATTCTTGATGGGTATTAAAATGCTTTTCTTAAATCCACATTACTTAGATACATTTTTAAAATTAATTATTAAACCCATAGATGTACCCTACCAGGTACTACCATTCCAGGTCAGAGGGAAATTGAGAGCAATGGCGATGAATGGGTTCTCCCCACTACCCACAGTTCTAGAATTGGAACTTCACCATTAGATGCATTTTAATGTCATACCCAGAGCAATAAGACCCTCATCCACTGGCTTCTAGCACGCATATGATAAAATGGTTGGTGGTTTGTTATCAGGGCAATAGGGTTGGGACAATCATATAGGCATTAGGGGTTGGTGCATCTAACCGAGTGATCGTAGGGGGTCACTTCGACCACCCGTCTAGCCTAAGTAAGGGCCAAAGAGGAGTGCTGCATGTCATAGGCAGCTCAGGCTCTAATATTCCGTACTTAAGTATCACCAGTCACTACCCACAATCGACAGGAGGTCTTATTGAGGAGAGTTTACGCCTCTGCAGAGGTGCAGTCAGTGTATTCTACGGTCCCGTCCGACAGCACGGTACACTTCCCGATCAGTATAAACCTGGGTATAATAACACATGAGGTGCACTCTATACTCCCCAGAACTCATTAACTGTAGCTTTAACAATAATTTAGTATGCCATAACGAGGACTCCTAATATATATAGTAGGTATAATCTCTTTTTAAGCCCAGGCAACAAGGAAACCCCACGCAATGAGCAGGATATGCTACAAGGCAGTTTTGAGCATTAAGAATTGAACTTGTTTGAATTAAGACTTTTCATTTGCCTGGATTGGTTGCCTAATCATGACCAAAATCCAAGTCTGTCCTACTATTTACCCATTGTTGGAGGAGATAACTGATGGATTCATGCCTTTACCAAGGGCATTAGCGCGAAATCATTTGAAAAGGACCGTCTATTCCATTTCTTACAACGATAACTGTTATACTAAGAGAGCTGCAGTAGGCGGACGAAACTTACTTTCTGCTTCAAGGTTCCCGAGTCCGACAAGAAATACATGAAGAAGGCCGGAGTGCATATCGGCCGAAACGTTGTACAGATAACGATGAAGATGCGGACAATAGTCCGAATAACGCAGATAATACTAATCATCAAGCCTCATCTCAAACATTCAGAGAAATAGTCAAATTTACCTGTTTACAACTTTTTCCAAGTTGATACAGCACCCCCCTCCACAAAAAAAGTTGAAAACACAAAATAAACAAAATATTTCTTTTATCTACAACTGGATTATTTCATCTTAATGACCCGTGGGAGGAATTGAAGAAGCGTCTTCCTGATATCCCACACAGTGCTACTCTTTCTTCATTCCATTTCGTGCGAAACGAGGTTTACGCAAAGTAACATTCCTTCAATGCCAGTGTCCTATTGGTAAGATGGCGTCCGCCTAATTCGTTCGTTTGAAAATACTTCCTAGGAGTTTTCATGTTTGCACTGCTGTCCCAAAAACACTCAAACACGTTGTCTCCAAACACTTAATCTTCGGCTGTCGATTGTTACTTCTTCCAGTGAATTAACACGCGAGTTGGCAATCAATATAAGCAAAACATCTTACATACGCATACTCACACGCACACCTACTCACACGTATACAGGCACAGTCTCGTAAAACTTTACACACACACATATATATGTATATACTCACGCACAAACATATACACCAAATCATACATATATTTATACATTATAGATTAGACATTTACACACATACATATACACAGAAGCTTACACATATACACACACTAAAATATATAAACCCACATTCATAAACACATACGTCCAGGCACAAAAATAACTTTAAAAAACTTATAGCCTGATTCCAGTAATTTATAAATCTCAGAAAATGTTGCTCTTTCTCTCTCTTTCTCCCCCCCCCCTCTCTCTCTCTCTCTATATATTATATATATATATATATATATATATATGTGTAGTAAAGAATAGAGGAAAAAATGAGGACAAAGGAAAAAAACTCAGACAGGTATATGTAGGAGCTATATTTCGCCGTGCATTGAGCTCGGCTTCATCAGTCGTTTATTTTATCATTAATGCATGTGTTTTATAGAAGAGAAAGTAGACGGGCGATGGGTGAATTTGCGGATTAAGTCAGGTGGATGGACTGATGATAAGATGAGTAAGTAGTATGATGGTATGAGATATGATGAGTAAGGTGGTTAAGTGCACATCTCTCCAACTCACTCCACACTTTTGATCTTATCTCCCTCCCCATCCACAAAAGGTCCTTTGAGCAATCAAATCCTCACAAACCTACACTATCCACCTGACTTCATCCCCAAATTCACCCATCACCCGTCACTTTCTCTTCTATAAAACACATGCATGATGCATTAATGATCAAATAATCGACTGATGAAGCCGAACTGAATTCACGGCGAAATATATCTCCTACATATACCTGTCTGAGTTTTGTTCCTTTGTCCACATTTTTCCCTCTATTCTTTACTACATTCTGTCGGATTTTCTCCTATCCTCATATATATATATATATAATATATATATATATATATATATACGCGTGTGTGTGTGTCGCTAGATATATTCTGACCTACCACCAAGGCAGATGAACATAAACCATGAGTAACGTGGGTTGCCACGAACAAACCTAAGCTCCTGCAGTGGCCTGTGTTAAAGTTACATAAATGTCTTCGGCGCCTCAGGCACCGAGCAATAAACTTAGGTATACCCATTTTAAATGAGGAAACATGTTTTGCCTGGAGGATGCCCCCTGTTATTCAAGCTGATTTATTATATATCTTACAGATCCAGAGGCCAAGGCGGAGTAAGAATATATATATATATATATATATATATATATATATATATCACTTATCACTTATCACGCAAAAGTTTATGCAGACGTACGTACATACACATAAAAATGTACATGCTCGTGTGCACACACAAAAAAACTTACTTTTGCAAACCGTTCCTCACACACACACGTACACACACTTACACAAATACTGACATATCTTAAGAATATGTATAAATAAACGCACGCATGCGCACATTCAAAAATGAGAAAATTAAAATCATAGTTTGATTTTCAGTTATTTGTAACACTCAGCTCGTGATCAAAACTAAAAGCTATGAGCCAAGATGAAAGACTTCAGAATGGAAAGAACAGTTCAAGAATCTGTTTGGAATCCTATTCTGGAATCACAGATTTCATTGACCAAGAAATTAGAAATGAACAACTCGGACCAAAATGACAAATGAGCAAAATCGGTCGGTTTACGGAAGATGAACTGGACGAAATTCTAAAAACAATCAAATATGTTTGTTTGGAAATTATTTGCATTAAATAGGAATAATTGATACATATAACTGTTTAAAATCGTTTGTATTAAGAATAGTTACTTGAAGCTCTAACTGTTCAATAAATGTTAATATTATTATTAGCTACATGAACAATTAGTGCAGATAAATTGGTATTATTAAATAGAAGTCGCTATTTGAAGCCTTATAATTATGCATAAATTATTAGTTTTAGCTAAGTGAAATTGAAGTGATACAATTGTCTGTAAAAAATGTATATCAGCTAGGAATACTTGATAACATATAAATGTTTAGAAAAAAAAAAAACTCTTAAGAAATAACTTAAAAAAAAAACACGTAAATATAACACTTTAGTATGTGATTTCCTAGCCATTGAGCATAAAATATCCCTATACGGATTAACAAGTTGTTAGAATCAGTCACTTGGTTAATCCAATCATATATATATTTACCAACCCCTCCGCACGAGCAGGATGCGACACAAGGTCAATTTCTTAAGCGGAGTTTAACAGGTTTGGATTCAGAGTTTTCCTTCTCCTAGACTGGTAATCTAGCAATGGTTAAAGAGCCCAATCTGCCCAGCTATTTACCCATAGCTGGAAGTAGAATTGGATTCTTACCTTTCCCAAGGGTATTAGCGCTATGTGAAATGCCAACAGCTTCGTCTAGGAATTGAACTCGCATTGACGAGTCCATTTCCTACGACTCTAACCATTAGACTACGCGCTTCCGCTTCCAATCATATAACCGTGTAAAACAAATGATTAGGATGAAATAGAAATAATTACTTGAAACCATGTAATTGTTTATATTATATATGAATACTTAAAACCATTGAAGATAACTGTGTGCATGTTATTTGCATTAGATAGGAATACAACGAATTGTGTGGTGTAATTCTTACCGCCGAGGACACGGACACGGCAAGACGAGGTCGAATCCTGGACGAGGTTGTTTGTATTTCAAATAGCACTTAATACCTTTGGAAAAGGTATGCATCCAACTATTCTCCCTTCAGCTATGGGTAAATCGTAAGACACACTGGCTTTTTAATCTTGGTTTGACAACCATTCCCGAAGAAGGAATACGTAATATAACATATCTAGGTAGAATGGGCTCTATGACTCGGTAAAGCAACCAGTCTACGAGAAGAGAGATATGATAAACTTCGCTAAAGAAGCTGACTTTGCGTGACATCTTACTCACGAAAAGAGTTTGTTAAATATATATAATTTAACTATTCACCAAAAACCTTTTAAGAAACAGCTACACATAAATTGTAAATATAAATACACAATGTACGCTATTACCTAACCTATAAGTATGATATAAACCTAGATTTGTCAACATGTTAAGATTCATAATTTTCTCTCTCTCTCTCTCTCTCTCTCTCTTCTTTCTTTCTCTCTCCCATATATATATATATATATATATATATATATATATATATATATATATATATATATATAGCGATTTTCTCTCTTTTAATACAGACATTAAAATACTACAGACAGAATTATGTTAAATTTATTTGATTTCCTATTTCACTCCTCTGTTTATGGGAAACCCATTTATTTCACCTTAACTTCTCTTTAAACGCCTCTAGGTATTTAACCATAGCATTTCGTCTCTTTGATTCTATCAATAGTAAAGAGAAGAAGCCGGCGTTTTCTGCAGTTCACTGTAATAATTTTATATCTCTTTCACTGTCTTGTAAAATGGTGTTAATATATTTCATGTTTATGCTTTTCATTTTGGCTGTGGTATAAAATAATATATTTTTATTGTAACTTCTGCCCCCGGAATTTCCTTCATTTTTTCTCGTAAGAAATGTATTTCAATACCTCGTGTACTGTAAAAAAAAGTTTTATGTTATTTCGTTTTCTTTCGTACACTTTTATTCAAACGTTTATATTTTTTTTCCCAATTAATTATTGTTATTCTAATACTTTTTTCTCTCGAGAGATTTTCAATGTCTTACGCTGAATATTTTTTCAGTTAAAATCTATATTATTTTTGTTTTATTTTCTTTATACAATGAATGAATTTGAGATTTTATAACCCTTTCACCCCGTCTTAGTTTTTGCTCTTTTTAATGCATTTTTCCTTCGTGTATTCTTTTCAGTATTTCTGGTAAAGTTAACTAAATAAATGTATTTTTGCAAGTATATACTAAATTATATTTCTACTTTTTTCAGGAATACATATCTTTTTCTAAATGTTTATTTATTCCTTTTGTTTGGTTACATCGATCGGTTTTATTTTCATGAATTTTACTTTTAGTTTGCGCCTAGATATTCGGCTTTGGGTTATCGAGTATGTTTTATTGTGACTATTAAATATTTTAGATGTTGATACGATAAAAACCTATTAAAAGTTGAATAAAGCCAATTTTCCAATATTGATGTAATCACGCACACATACATACATATCAACAAAGAGAATTTTTCATCTAGTAGATTTTGCAGTTCCAGCATATCAGGGGGGGGGATAAAACAAAAATATAAAAAATACCTAGACCTTGCTAGAGAATAGAAAAAACTGTGGAATATGAGGATGAAATGTAGTTAGTACAATTGGAACGGTCCCCAATATCTTATAAAAGAGTCTAGAGGAACTGGAAATCAGAAGAATTGAGACCATCCAAGTAAAAGTATTGTTGCAATCGGCCAGAATTCTAAGAAGAGTCTGGAGACCTGAGAGACTTATTGTCACTCAGACTCCAGTGAAAGACCACCAGCAAAAGCTGGTGTGAAAAACTCTTAAGGGGTGAAATAATAATATAGAGTACATGAAAGAAAAATTAAGAAAAGAGTACATTTGAAGAACAAAACTTCCAGAAACTAAGCACTGCAGTCAAGACAACATCTTGCCTGTCCTCTTTCAAATATACTCTGGACCATACTTAAAATAAACAAATGAAAAACTGCGACGAATACACCAACAGACAAGGAAATTAAGGACAATACACAAAGCGTTACCACCGCGAGATGACAGACACACTATACATATTCAGAATAGACGGAGTCAGAAGTGTCACCAGCATTGGGAGTTTTGTAGAGGCGACAATTTTGAGGACTCGAGGAATACACTTAAAAGAGAGAAGAAAAACTAATTACAGCAGCCAATAAAATCAATTGCACATATGGCAAACAGAAAAAAAAAATAGCAAATCAGTGACTGGAGAGATTGATGCCTAAGAATGGGAAACCACGTGAGAAACTGATTCTCTTCTATTAGCAACACAATGCCATATATATATATATATATATATATATATATGTGTGTGAGTGTGTGTGTGTGTGTATGTATATATACATATATATATATATGTGTGGGTGAGCGTGTGTGTGTGTGTATGTATGCATGTGTGTGTGTGTGTGTGTCACTACCGAACACAAGTATATAGGGAAATGTCTTTTAGTGATCTGTGATCAAACCGTAGAAAGTGAAAATATAAACAATCAAAAAACATACAATAAATCCTTTAAATATGTCTGGGTCTCAGGTAGAGTTTAAATCTATATCATCACTAACTTAAGTCGTCTTGCTGGTATTTTGAATCTTAATTATTGATGGTATTTTTAAAAGGGAAACTCTATAAAAGTGCGTAATCAAAGGGGAACAACATGAATAGTGATATCTTTGTACAATTCACAATACAAGCACTCAGAGTGTCGGATATACATTTTTATTTATAGCCAGAAAAACGAAAATTCTCATTTTGTTGATGACATTGCCATGGGTTCAGATAAAGAATTTATAAAACTATTGAAAATCACTTTTTCCCCAAAAAATTGAACTTATAATAGGTAGACTGATAAAACCTTAATTGATTGGTTGGTTGGTTGGTTGGTTGGTTGGTTAGAATTACGGCATGTCAAGCCTTCTTGGATTATTTTATGCTGATGACGTTTTGTTTTATTCATTCTTGATGGGTACTGAACTTTTTTAAACTCATTTTTTCTGTTTAACCCATTGATGGGACCTTAATAGGTACTACCACTCCGGGTCAGGGTGGATCTGGGAATGAAGTAGCGAAGGGGTACTCCGTATTCTACAGAGCTCCAGAATTGGACTTCACTACTAGACTCAGTTTAACGTCATACCAAGGACACTAAGACCATCAAACACCACTTTATAATACATAGATGATAAAAAAGGTTTGGGTGGCCTAAGGGCAATAAAGTCGAGACAGTCATATCGGTGTTTCGATTGAGATTGACGTAGCCAGCCAATTGATCAAAGAGGGCCTCTCGGACCGACCGCCTGACCTAAGTAAGGGCCAAAGGAAAGTGTTGCATGTCATAAAATGCCTACCCACCAGGATCTTCTTCCTTAAGTATCACGTACAACCCCAGCTGACAGGAAGGGTTATGCTCTTAGACTGCACTTATCTATTATAAGAATGCATTATTAGATTATATTTACATAGACTGACATGACTGCATTTATCAGTACATAGATTGATATGACCTTAGATTGCATTTGACTTCTGCTTATAAAGACGTTAATCCTTCTCTTTGTATCAGTGACCGATATGTAATTTATAAAAATAGATTCAAACTGCAAACATGGATGTGAACATAGAAAATGTGCCTGGGCTTCTTCAGTTTTCATTGTTATCAAAAACATAGTCACAAATATTCGTATAATGCTTTTCATTGTGTAATTCAAAGAAGTAATGATTAACTTGGATTGAATTAGATCTTACAAACTTTATCCCGACACAAATAAACGATGCTGATCTTACGGTGATTCCACTTGTATGTGTGTATACAGAAACAAATATGATTGTTACATAAATGACGGATAACCATCGTATTGGAAAAACATCAAACAATTATGTGAGCATTTGGGTTTCAAAGAGAAACCAGTCAACAACCTTTATAATGATCGGAAAGTTTGCTGTTTATTGTCTTAGATTCCACATTCATGGTATAACCCATAAATACGTATCCACCTAACCAATTTAGTATAAAAATGTAATTTTATTTTCAGAGAATTATAGCATACAATTATTATTTCAACAGGAATATCATACACTCAAAACAGAAGTGCTTGGTGTAATGGTTAGAGGCGCAGGAAATAGGACTCGTCGACCCGAGTTCAAATCCTGGAGGAAGCTACAGTTCACATAGCGCTAATATCATTGGAAAATGTATGAATTCAACTACTCTCCGTTCAGCTATGGGTAAAATAGTAGTGCAGACTGGACTATTTCACCTAGGTTAGTCAAGCAGTCTAGGAGAAGGAAAACTCTGTATTCAAACATGCCAATACTGGAAAAGGCTCAGTCCTAATTAGTGATCTATTTCGATTAAAAAATGATGTTATAACGTATTATTCACTGTATCACCTATACAGAAATACACCCTAACACATATTCTGAATTACTGGCATTTGTTGCTACAAGAGTGGAGGCGCTTATTGTGTAATAGTTATCGTCGTAGGAAATGGTCTCGGTGACATGAATTCAATTCCCAGGCGAGACTGGTTGCATTTCAAATGGATCCAGCTATTCTCCCTTCGACTGTGGGCAAATAATGGGACAGACTTGGTTCTTTAACCGTGTTATACAACCTGTATCGGGGAAAGAAAGCTCTGAATATAAACCTGTTAAACTCCGCTAAAAAATTATCTTGCGTCACATACTGCTCGTGGGGAGGGGTTAAAAAAACACATACCATAGGGAGTCTTTTGAGTTCTATTATACTTGGTGTATTTGAGATTAATACTTTCGTTTCGTCTCTGAGGTATAGTCCTCAACATTATGAGTTTTACCGGACTATCGAGTCTTCAGCCTTTCTCAGTGACAACAAGGGAAAGTGTCAAGAAAAATGTAATTGTGTATTAAGTTAATGTTTTCAGTTTGATTCTTATCATTATTCTTAATACTTTTACCTTTTTCATCTTCCTAATTTTTATTCAAATTCTTCAATGGGATTTCTATTTTCCTTCGATTCCTTGTATTTTTTAAGTGCTAAATCAAACAAAAAGTTACACCGTTAAGGGAGAATTTTTCACATGTCTTATCTCATATATTCAACATTAGTGATTAAATCAATTCAAAATATTTGATGAAGGACCCCGTTGTATAATTGTTCACCTGCTGGAGTGCGAGATCGTAGTAAGCGAGTTCGAACGCCAGTCGTGTGAATACGTTCACATTCGGACTAATTCCCTTGGGAAAGGTGTGAACCTGCTCATCCTCCTAATATGGGTTTAATAGTACTACTACTGTTCTTCGACAAGAATAGTTTTGGATTTGAATAATCCACGAGGATTGATATGCCATTTAATAAAGCAAGTAAGCAACCGAGCTAAATGATTGAGACAATAGCTGCACTCATTAGCAAGAAAGTGTCGTAGATCCAGTATTGCTGAAAGCGAGTTCGATCCTCACTGGTTACGCTATAAAATCGCCGGGGTGGCCTAAAGTCAGTCTCAGCCAAAGAGCGAGGGAGACTATCCCCTTTTCACTAGACCAAGTATATATTTTTTGCGTCTGAGATGGAGCATCACACCTACCATCAGCTCTTCACTTCCCGGCACAGATCCATGTGGTATCGAACCAGGAACCTTACGGTTCCCAGCCAGACACTCTACCGACTAGTGGAAGGTCAGGAAAATATTTTTTGCTACACTTTAATTTTCATGTACCGCTATTAACATAAGAATGTCAGGGAGAATCAAATGCACACACTTGCAATTTCGTGTTGTATACAAAACTTGTCATGTGAATTAAACATCGCCTTCCAATTTTTGTTTCTTTTTTTCTCTTTATTCAACATATCTTATGATGTGGAAAATTGTAATATTTTTCTGATTTTTCTCTTTATTCTTTTATTTCGATTTACATTCTCCTAAATGAACTATTCATTTACATCTGTTTATTCATTTCTCACTTGTTTTATAAATTTACAAGACTTTTTTGAAAAATTATTATTACATGCCTGATTCCTACTCTAAAGAATATCTTTATTCTTGACATCTTAATCCTTATTTTTTTTATTTTCAAGATGAATAAATTTATTTGCTTGTATTTCAGTCATATTCATTCATTCCATTCTACTTCTTAATTTAATTTTCCTCGGAATACGATACGAATTATTTTTCCCACGTGTATTCGGGTTTTTATACATCCATCTCCGCTGACTGACTTGTATTTTTAATTGATTCTTCTGTGTAATATTTTCCATATAGACCCGCATTAATATCTCTTCTATGATGGGTCCTCCATATTTTTTTGTTATTTACTTTTCTTAATTGTAACATATGACCATTGATTTTTTGATTTGCACCTTTCAGTATGCATCTTCTTTACGCGCTTTATTTTCTATCTAGAGTCGATTTATTTTGTTTTATTTCAATTTCATGGAATCAAATTCGACTTTCTATCTTCCTCAAACATATTTCAATTTCATGTCAAAGTTTTTATTTATATTGCATTAAAAATGATTTTGCTTTCTTTGAAATCATATTTTTGGATTTGGCATTGTTTTAAGTATTCCATTTTAGTGCTCGTATGATTTTTTTATAGAACTACTAATAGTATATTCCATGTACTTAGCTACAATTCACCTTCGCCGTTAACCAATTATTTACTTAAAACACATTACATGTTCCTTAACATTTTCTGGAATGTGTGTATGTTTAAACGTATATACTTCCAATATCAAAATAAATGTATCCAAACATGCCCTCACTTATACAAGAAGATTTAATTAGTTTTACAATCAATTCATAAATGTATTAATAATGGAGATTGGCTTGCGGTTTTTGTCTGTAACAAATATTACGTCACTGCTTACGTCACATTACCCAAAATCGTCATAACATAGAATAAATACACTCAAAATTTGAACATGCAACATTAGACAGTCCCCATTGTTTTTTTAAAACAAGTTTTAATAAATACATGACTGGTATTATATATCTATATATAGTTTGTTTTATTTTGATATATATTTAAAGTTTACATTTCAAATTGTTTTATTTTTTAATCCTTTAATCAATTTGATGAGTTACTTAGGGTACAAACTCGCTGACACTGAATTTTTTTACTCCCACCCCTCAGGCAATATATTTAAAAAATCTATTCTTATATCGCCCGGAGGGTGTTTTTTATTTTGTACTTGTCCTAGTAATTGATATAAATACTGATAAATAAATATATGTCATTATTTGAATAACATCCTTAGTCAGTCCTGATGTTTATCATTAGATAATATAAAAATCGCTATGCGGGAAATGGGGGATCAAAATACTCTGAATGTATCCCCTACAAAGAGGTAAGTAACCCACTCTTAAAAATAAAGATTGGCCTGGATCTGACTCTAAACTGAATTTAGATGGCGAATCTCTAATTCCAGAGATTTGGAGAATGTGAAGTACCCCTTTAGTGCGATTAAAACCATTCATGACCCGGAGTGGTAGTACCTGTTATGGTTCAATCTATGCCTCAAATATATATGTTTACAAATAAGTATTTACCTAAGCCATTTGGTAGGGATATGAGACACAAGGTCACTAGTATGTGGCATGAAGAAAGGATCGAACTCACTTTTCAGTAATAATGGATATGTAAGCCTAGATTGCTAGCCATCAATCTACGATGTTTGAAATTTATTCATATTCGAAAGGACCGTATGCAAAAAAAAACAACTCTTAAGAAACAACCACTCAAAAATGTAAATATGAAGATACAATGAATGCGATTCCCTAATATTTACGCATAAGATAATCCTAGACATGTTGATATGAAGTACTCAACCAATCAGTCAAATAATTAGCAATACATTCATTTGGAATTATCGTATTAAATCTGGAACAGTCAAATATAAAGCGCAGAATTCATAACATTTGAAATATAATTAAACTTTCTTAAAAGCCGCCTAATCAGGCTGCAAAAAATTAACATCTGTATTGGCTCTTGATTAGGTCTTCGATTACTTTCGCTATTTTTTTTTTTTTTTTGTAATTAGTTTCAATTCTTCCCAAAATTATTTCACCAGTCTGTCCACTGCTTGGTAATGGTAGTTTTGTGTCGTCTCTTATTATGTTACTCCATCGCTTTAGCTGTTGTCCACTCGGTAAAATAGTTCTTGTATAAATAGTTGGCTTTGCTGAGATTGTCATTTGGCACCACAAAATCACTTCAATTATTTATTGTTGATAATGCCTGTAAATGTATTTAGTATTGCAAGGTCATTTCTTGTATCACACATTTTAATATGATTTAAGCGAGAAACTAACACAACAGTCCTGAGGCAACCCTTCTTAAATAAATCCAGTTTTATGTTGTCTTCTTCCTTCAACCTCGACATTTCTGTAGAATATATGGATTTTGAGACATCGTATAAATTTAACCGTCTTTGCCTTTGGAATATATCTTTCTTTCCATATTTTCCCAAGTATTCAGATGACTAAAGAAACTAGAGCTGGTTAGTTAGTTGGTTGGTTATTTTGTTTCATGGCATATCAACCCTAGTGGGCTATTTAATGCCAAATCTTGTTTTTTTATATCATTTATAAGCGAATAGTTTGGAGGTAAATATTTTTGTTTGATTTTATTTTATAAACTGTATAAATAAATTTCATTAACTCAGTGTGTATCAATATATTGGTAGAATTAAGTTTTATGATAGATTTTTCATTAAAATCATGTGTATCAGTAGAATAGGAGAAATAACTTCATGTGCATTACTAAACTGGAGGTTGACACGCATACCCAGTTCTAGTATCCACATGTTAAAAAAAACTGGGTGTCTTCTATGAGAACAATTTAAAGAATACGGTTGAGACAATCATATAGGTGCTAGGCTTTGACATGACTAGCTGATTGATCGGCTAAGGCCTCTCTCAACAACCGACCGCCTAACCCAAATAGAGGTCAACGTACTGTGTTGCACATCACGGAACTTATTAGTATCCGGTTCACGGACAGCTCACATGACTCGATTCTGTTCACACGTATTATATGACCCTCCCTTAAGGAAAACATATATCAATTTATCTTATTTGTCTTCTCTCTATATTCTCTCTCTCTCTTATATATTATATATATATATATATATATATATATATATATATATATATATATATATATATATATATATATATATATATATATAAATATAAATTTGAAGGCAATTTACAAGCAATGGAATAGGTGTTAAATGATGTTCATTTACCTTTTCATTCCTAAATTTTTTCGGGAATTTTTCCCGAAAATATTTAGGAATGAAAAGGTAAATGAAACATCATTTAACACCTATTCCATTGCATTGTAAATTGCCTTCAAATTTATATTTTACACATATATACAATGCTTCAAACAAACTATAAAAATAAATCCTAATAAAAAAAAAATATATATATATTATATATATAAAGAGAGAGAAATGGACAGAGAGAAAAAGAGAGAGAGAGAGAGAGAGAGAGAGAAAGAGAGAGAGAGAGAGAGTACTAAAGTCGCCGGAGTGGCCTAATGTCGGTATCAGTTGGACAGCTAGGAAGTTCAAACTCCTTTTCAACAGGGCTAGACCAGGGAGATTTTTTTGTGTTTGAGATGGAGCGTCACAAATACCATCAACTCCTAAATTTACCACCCAGATCTAAACTGTACTACTCATTCGCTACGTTGACAAAAACCGGTATCGAACCAGGAACCTTATTCCTTCCTTTCACACACACACACACACACACACACACACACATATATATATATATATATATATATATATATATGTATGTGTGTGTGTGTGTGTGTGTGTGTGTGTGTGTGTGTGTGTGTGTTGGGGCCTTTATAAATCTAAATTGATTTAACAAAGCTCCCCAAAATCAAGTCTCATCAGATGGATAATCATCAATAATTTGAATTGCATAACAAAAACGTTTCTCGATGTAGAATCTTCTTCCTCCTCCAAAGATGTTTTACAAAATGTATACATTAACAGACTGTCACAATATGACAGGAAAGTCATTCCAAGTAAGAAAAAAAGAATATTTTTCAGGGCCAAGATTTTTAGGGGATAGTAGTCAGTCACATTAGCAACTATGAAAATTAGATAAGTCTGAATAAGTATGAAGCAAAGATAAAACAAAAAAATATAAAGTATAATATATATATATATATATATTATTCTGAGCAGTAATCTCGGTACGTAATTGCTAATACAAATAATTTGACGGAAAATTATAATCAAATACATCATTCGGTTTTATCTTACTGCCTTCTATAATAAATCATATCGTAAATTTAGATTACCATCATTGACATTCATGACCTCCAAAATAAATTCTATTCACCCTTTTCTTTTAATTCATCCCTGTTTGGCCCCAAGCTTTCTAAATGCTAAATAATGATGCTTTGTCAGTGGAAGAAACAGTCAGTATACGAACCTATTCAATTAAGAAAGAGTTAGAAATATTACCAGGACAATAGTGAAATAATGTATTCTTCAAACACGTTAAAGTAAGGTTATTCATCAGAAACGCTGAGTTATCAATATAAGTAAATATATTACTATTTCTTTCTTTCTTTCTTTCTTTCACTGTTCGTGATTTTTCATATAAAAAGACGTTTATATCGCTATAAACAAAAACTAATAGTTGGTCATACGCAGAAGAAAGAAGGCTTTGTTCTGAGCTGGACTAATATTAAGAATAATACCAATACTTGATAAATAGGAAATAAAGAATAGATCTAACGTTAAAAACTACTTCTAGAAAAGACTTAGATTTTTATAATTCGTTGTTCTGTGTGCCTTCTCCTGCCACTGTTAGTTGGATTCAAGTCGATTTGAAGATAGAGAGAAACTGATAAATCACAGAACTGATCAGTTCGGAGTTCTTGAGAGACATTATTAAAAGAGCTTAAGAAAAACTACATTATGAAAATAAACGGAACGTGGTCCAAGCTAAAATAATCCACCTGTCATGTTTTCGTGGACATCAAGGATTATCTGATAGTTTTTCACTGATTAAAGAATCTATGTTTATGTCATAACTGACATGTCCTATCAAAATCATCCGACGAAATAATCCTCAAATGAATTCTCAATGGGGAGAGGGAGATAGATAGAAAGAGAAAGGGAGTAAGTATATAGGTAGACAGAAAGAGAGGGGAATGGCGTTCGTAGGAATTATTGGAAACAGAAATACCTTAGTCTATTGAGCTTCACGATTATATGAAAACAGAGGCGAGATTCCAGGTGTACGGACACTCACTCACACACACACACACACGCGCGCGCGCGCGCACACACACACACACACACACACACACACACACATATATATATATATATATATATATATATATATATGGCGTTCGAAACGCGAGGAATTTCAGAATTGTGCTGTTAATTCTAAAAGACTTAGAACCATTCAAGATTGTCTCGGTGTGTAAAGACTATAGATTCTGCGATCGGAAAAGGAAATAGTTGGATTGATATAGACATTTAATGCCATGTCAAACCATCTGGAGATATTTTAAGTTTAGAATCTATGGAATTAGTTACATTGTACCTTTATATTTACATTTTTGCATAATAATGCATTTTTTGCTAAATCACTTTTTTACACACAGTTTTATGATATTAAGTATTCCTGTCTAATACAAATAATATACACACAGTTGTATGGTTCTAAGTATTCCAATCTAATCATACGCTTTCAAGTAATTATTTCTCTTAGATAATAATCACTTGCTTGCATCTCAGTATAAGAGGGTTAGTCAAAAAGTAATGCCATTTTATTTAGAACAGGTATAATTACCAACACAGGAACACATATTATACATGAAAACGAAGCTGGTCCTTTGTGGATCAC
Source organism: Doryteuthis pealeii (assembly GCA_023376005.1). Taxonomy (NCBI): domain Eukaryota; kingdom Metazoa; phylum Mollusca; class Cephalopoda; order Myopsida; family Loliginidae; genus Doryteuthis; species Doryteuthis pealeii. The sequence goes on along the minus strand of CM042140.1, from coordinate 135,275,547 downwards.
ATCCCTACTTCTCCACACAGTCATGATTTCTCTCAATAGCAATGTTATACATTCGAAGCATGTATCTCTGCCTCGTAAAATCTTGTTGTTGTTTTTTTAGCTACTTCATCACTACAGATTTAACTTCCTCGTCACTGGAACAATGTTTGTCTCAGACTATCATCTCTTCAGCTCCATGAAAGAGGGTTTGAGAGGCATCTAAGGAATCTGTGAGAACTAATTTGTTAATAATTACACAATGATGGGACGTCCCTTTGTGTGACATCAAATATTTCTATTTAAATACGAATAGATCTATAACACATACATGGAATCGTATAAGGGAATACAAACAAGATAGAAAATATCGGAAATCGACCAGTAATATTAAATATGTATTTAAACTAACACGCACGCACATGCATACGCCCACACTCACTTACACAGGAACACAGAAACACAGACACACACGCGTGCGGACACACGCACACACACACACTCATTCACTCTGGCAAATATAGAGATATTAATGTAGAGATGTCTTTAATTCTATACACATGAAGATTTAAGAAACTGTTTATCAAAATTCTCTCTCTCTCTCTCTATATATATACTATATATATATATATATATATATATATATATATTAATGGTTCGATACCGGCCTCGCCAACTCAGCGTAGTAATAGCACGGGGATCTGTGCGGTAAAGTGAGGAGCTGATGGTAGGTGTGGCGCTTCACCTCAGACTCCGAGGACAATCTCCTTGGTCTAGCGCTTGTGAAAAGGGGATAGACCCCCTCGCTATTTTATTGATACCGAGTTTAAGCCACCCTGACTACTTTACTTTTACTTTCTATATATTTCAGTTATATTCTACAAGTTATGGTATATGTAAATGTGCGATAAATACGTGTACGCTCACTTTCACACACACACACGCAACCCTCCATATATATATATATATATATATATATATATATATATATATATATATATATATATCATGTCGCGCTGTTGTCACGTATATCCATGACAATCTCTGTCCATCCGTCCCTATCGCTCATCATTCTCGGGAGGTCCTCTGTGCAGCATCATGTACCGCACAGAGCTGATTAATGTACGTCTTTGCTGGTCGGCCCAAACTGGCGTGCCCATGTGCTGGCTTCCACAGGAGGAAGTTGCTTATGAGTTCGTCCTTGCTTCTCCAGCAGTGTCCCGCGTGTCTTGTCCATCTTACTCGCATGGTTTGGGTGATATGTGGCAGGTGGCCGTACAGCTGCTTTCTCGTAGGGTGCTGCTTCCACGTCTTGTTCAAGATCACCCGCAGCATTCTTGTGCAGCTCCCATCTAGTTTATTCTCCAGTCGCTTCGTTAGGGTCCAGGTGGTGCAGCCATACAGCAGCACTGACACGACAATGACCTGGATGTAGGTGGTCGAATATTTGCAAGAATAAATAGTATGTATGCACGTATGCATAGGATACAACTTCATCCCCATACAAGGAACACACTATAATGTATTCCTACATTTCCTATTTGTACAATGTGATTTCAAGTAGTCTGTCGGATTTCGAACTAGAGTCTGTTCTCTTATAATAAGCATTATACCCTCTGTAGTATGTTTGCTTGAACACATATGATTCTAAAGTTGAATCAAGCTCTATACTGATTTCGATTTTGACAGGGTGTGACAATATGGCCTTCCACTGTGCAATATATATATATATATATATATATATATATATATATATATATATATATGTATAACGGAAAAGGTGACTTACCGGTGAATATTGTCACGATGGTTAGGTGGTACAGAATTCAGGGGGTAAGCCAGCGATAAAACAAATACAAAGTGCTAATCCCTCATAACGAATAGTTTAATGCAATGAACACACACGTGTAATCGACTACGATTAATCGGTATCTCGATTCATTCAGTGGATTTAACCCTGAAGATCCTTATGGTGAAACTCGAGTAGGTTATATATTGTACCCATTTTATAATATATATATATATATATATATATATATATATATATATATATACCTGTTAGGTTCAACACAAAGGATTCCAAGGTAGAAAAAAAGCTCTATAGTGATTTCGATTGTGACAGGGTGTGACAATATGGCTTTCTACTGGGCATTGCTCTGCTTCATAAATACACTCACACCCCACCCCCACCACACACACACACACACATATATATATATATATATATATATATATATATATATATATATACTTTACAATCATCCAAAACAGAGGCCATAAATGTCAGTACAGTTGCATAAAAACTATATGCTTTCTTTCGTGCTGATCTTCTAAGTAGGGACAAGATAAAAACTCTAGCTCGTATGTCATCGACCAAAATGTCCCTCTTGAGGTTTGTACCGGGCTGTGGAAACAGAGACGAATGGCGGCAATATTAAACCTTGTACAGCATCGGCCATAAACTATAGAAATAGACCATCCCAAGATGGTTAACCTCTTCTAGAGCCTAAGAACAGGATACATTTTTCTTTGTACAATCGGAATGAATTATCTCACAAGAAAGGAACAGAAGGAGACAGCAGCGTAAATCTCCAATGTCTAACTGGAATGCAAGTTTGGCTGATTCGAATGAGCTTCGCCGAGGACTTTCATTAATTTATATTTAGTGACAAAAATGTAATGTTTCCTTTATTTGTGGAGAAGAGAATAAAATATATTGATCGTTGCTGGAAAGAGAACAAATATGAGAATTCAATTGAGTAAATTTGGCATCGAATTATATGATGAAGAATAAGATACATATTAGATAAATAATACAAGTGTGAATTTCTTTTGAGAAAAATAAGCACATATATCGTAAAATACATTTTTGTCAGTTGTATTCAGTGTTTTACGGTGTTTTTTTTTCAGATTATTTAGGGGTCGGTTTAGCTCAGTCGGTAGAGCATCAGTGTAGGAGTCACAATTTTTAGGGTTTGATACCGACCCTCGCCAATTCAGCGCATATCTAGTACAGCTTAGATGTTTGTGGTAAAGCGCGGAGCTGAGGGTAGGTGTACTGTTCCATCCCAGATAGAAAAAATCTCCCTGGTCTAGCGCTAGTGAAAATTGGAACGACTCCCTCTGTTGACATTTCTGTATTTGAGGTGTGTCTTAGATGCCTACTCTTATTTATGGACTCGGCGATAATCATGTGACTAACCTACTGTCCAATCACTGGCAGTGCGCTGCTTGCTGATATTATTATTTATACTGGCTGTTTGGTCATATCTAATCATAACTACTTGGATCTTCTTGGACGACGGAACATAGGATTATAACTCAGGACTTATTCACTTACCAAAGGATTCTATAACTCAGGACTTACTTACTTATTTACTCTAAGTTTTTTACAACTGGCCAAAGATGGCGGGCAGATACCTAACACCCTCGCTGCCAATTTACTTATTTTTAGCGGTTATTTAAAAAACGCTTCCATTATTTTACTTCTGTTGAGAGATGTATCTGTATCATACATATATGCGACGCAAGGTAAATTTCTTAAACAAAGTTTAACAGGTTTGATTTAAGAATTTTCCTTCTCCTATACTGGTTACCTAGCCATGGTTAAAGAACCCAGTCCACCCTGCTATTTATGTATAGCTGGAGGGAGAATTAGATTCATACCTTTCCCAAGGGTATTAGCGCCATGTGAAAATGCAAAATGTTTCGCCCTGGAACTGAACTCGGTTCGACGCGTCCACTTATTACCACTCTAATCATTAGACCACCCGTCTCCATATACATATCTGTAAACATGCATATACGTAGGTAAGTAAACACATCTAGGTAAGTAAATATATAGAAATACATTACAGTTGTCGAACAGAAATCCCTACCAGAAACAGAAAGAGTAAAAAAAAGACTGACAAAGATAATTAAATACATATGTTAATTTAGAATATATATCATTTATTTTATTACGAGAAATTTTAATTATATTTTTCTGAAACTGACAAATCATAGGAATATTTATCTATCAAATTCATTTCTGTTTTTTTTTTTTTTTAAATATTTTACCGATATCCGCTTCAATTATTTCATACGTATTTATACCGTACACATGAGAGAGTGAACAAACACAGCTATCTAGATAATTAGGTAGAATTATATATATATATATATATATATATATATATATATATATATATATATATATATATATAGAGAGAGAGAGAGAGAAGAGAAGAGAGAGAGAGAGAGAGAGAGAGAGAGAGGAGAGGGGAGAGGGATGGAGGAAGGGAGGAGAGATGAATAGTGAGACTGATAATTTTGAGTGGAAAATGTATTGAATTCAATCGTAGGTTGAAAATAGATGGAAAAAAAGTATTAATGAAAGATAAATTTATCATACTAGCAAATATAAAATACCATATTAGATTAGAAAGGCTAATGAAACAAGATAAGAATGCAGATAAAAAAAGATTTGAAATAGAGAGAGTTATAATCGAAAAATAGAACGACTGCAACTTACTTTTCCATCACTCCCGTCTTTCATTGTTAAAGTTTCCTTATTTAACTATGTAGTGAAAATAGAAAGGAAATAATAAAATGTCCGTTAATTTTCTTTTTAATGAATTTCTTTTAAGATTTATTGAAGAGATTTTTGCCCATATTCATTAAGATTAGACCAAACAAATAAAAATCAATAATACTGAAAACATATTTATCAAAATCAAATTATTAATATCAGTATACAAATTAGCCTTCCCGTTCACACTGTAAACCACTATTTTATTGTATATGTAAATACAATTTTTATTATGTATATTGTATGTAATTGGTATGTAGGTAAGGACAACATTATTCATAATTTTAGTGATAATTAAGGTTTAAATAAAAATAAATTCATAGAAAATGTGACGTAAATAACAAAGGGAATTGTGACTTGAGTAGTGATATAGTTCCGGTTACAGACAGACAAACACACAATCCCTATTATAATAAGATATGGTGATGTCGACCTTTGAAAGTTTTGGTTTTTATTAAACTTCTTTTATGAAACCATTTTATTAAACCTTCATCAGATCATCCTAATTTCCTGATGCAGGTTTAATATAGACCGATGAATTGAAACATTGAATTTAACATCTATATTTATATTTATATTTTATTTTTTTTTTGTTTTAGTTTTTTCTATTATCTACAGAGATAATTTTATAATTTTTAATATTCTTGAACTTTTTCTTTCACCTATAATTACGGAGCTAGAAGAGAGAACTTTCAATTGGATATAGAGCAACATAAAGGAAATGATTCTCTTTCCTACGTGTATTTCTCTTTAATAGAATCATTGTAGTTGAATTCAGCTCTCAGATTCAATTCTGCGCTGTCGGCTGGGACTGTAGACTACGCCCACTGCACCTCTTCAGAGGGATAAAATCCTTTTGGGGCTACCTGTTGGCCGTAGGTGGTGATCCGTGCTTAAGGACCGGATCCTAATATCTGAGCAGTCCAGGACTTGCAACACTCTATTTTGGCTATTACTTAGTGTTGTGATGTTAATCCAACAGTAAAAAAGAAGTCAAGTCGAGGTAGGGTAAAATAAGACAAGTGTATTTACAATAATGGTACAGGAACGGCTAGCTTGCCGTTAAACGGTAACAGTACAACCTTTTCACTCGGTGCCTCACTATTTATAGTGAGAACCGGTGTATATTCTCCACTGTAGGAACGGCCGGTACAACACTTAGGTTAACCGGTGGGTCGGAGAGTGAGTTTGCTTACTTATACGCTAAGCCCTAGAACCTATATGACAGCCCCTACCATCTTGCCCTTTTGGCAAATCCCCAATACTTTTTATCATATATATGCTAGAATTCGGCGGCTGAGGGTCTTAATGTCTTGGGTATGATGTTAAAATGCTGAAGTTCTAGTTATGGTGCTCTGGGGTGTGTGGAGTACTCCTTTATCACCGTTACTGCCAGTACCTATTATTTCACAACTATGAGTTGCGTGGAAAATAATGGGTTTGGAAAGATTGTGGTTAAACAAAAATTGAGTTTAAATAAAATAAAAAATGAATACCAATCATCAAATGAATAAAACAAGAATTATTCAGCATAGAATAACACAACAAGGGTTGACATGCCGTAAAATCCAACCAACCAGCCAACTTCTCGGATTCAATTGCGATCTTTTTTTATAAGCGGTCACAAAGTAGATATATTTTGAAGTAATGGCAAAATCTCTTCAAATCAACACGTTAGGTAATTTTTTTTAGACTCTATCTATCTATCTATCTATCTATCTTCAATTCATTTATTCATTTAATTAAGTATTATATACGTAAGCAGTAATCATTCAATACCTTATGGAGCCCAGATAAGTATATGTTTATTTAACAGGTTGTGCTTCCTTACAGAGAAAAATACGCTATTAATTTGAGAAAAAAAATGTCCGTATTTTTCATCGCAGTATTTCATATATCCCTCAGGCATAATCAAGATCCAAGATCTTAATAGTTTGAGACATACACAAATAAATTGAAATTATAGACGTTTTAAATTTTGACGTCTTGTCCCATGGGTCATATCATACAATCCACAAGTAGAAATATATATATATATTATATATATATATATATATATAAGAGAGAGAGAGAGAGAGAGAGAGAGAGAGAGAGAGAGAGAGAGAGAGAGAGAGAGAGAGATTGAAAATATAAAAAAGGAGGTTAGATTGTATAAACAAAATTATATAAAGAAAAGTATGCTTTTCAAATATTGACGTATTGTCCGTGAGTCATAACATTCAAACAACAATTAGAAATTATATAATATATATATATATATATATATATATATATATGGGAGGTGAGTGTGTGTGTTTGAGAGAGAGAGAGAGAGAGAGAGAGAGAGAGAGAGAGAGAGAGAGAGAGATAGAGAAGAAAATAACAGATTTTAAAAATAATACAAAATGTGAAACAATATATACGGAAAGTGAATAAGAGCTCAAACAATCGATTCAACAAATATTTCGTCCCTGTTAATTCAGAAACTTCATCAGAACGGTTTTATTTGTTCCTACAAAATTAGTATACAAGCGAGGAAGATGTAAACAGAGATAAAGGAAGAGAGAAGAAGAAACGTAGAAACATCGTGCAGGAGAATTCAACGGTCCGAACAGGATGAACGTGCTAGAAGGTGAAGTGTGTGGCGTGGTATTAGGGCGAGGTATAGATGTGGGCAAGTGTGGATTGGAGTAAAAGATCAAGGCGCGGAGAGGAGGAGGGACTATATGTTTTACTGTCTATGGCCAAAGTCTATTTGTGATAGAGATCAGTCATTAGTGTTTATGTATTAGTTTAGTGTTGTAGCTGACAAATGGATGGAAAAAGAAATGTGGAAGAAAATGACACATATCTATATAGAGAGTTTTCGAAAGGATGAGTGTGGAGTATGAGAATGTGCTATTTTATTTTTTATGATTCTAATTTCGATTTTCATTTTGTATCCATGTCCTGCTATTTAAATATCCTGTCTGAGAGTTTTAAATATATATATATATATATATATATATATATATATATATATATATATATTATATATATATATATACGATGAGGAAATTAATCATCATCAGGACGATGCAAAACATATATTTATATCCCTTACAAAAATTTATTTCACATTATCCTGATGATGGTTCATCATAAACCGAAATACTTAAGTATAGACATATAACTTTTTTCCTTTGATCATAACATCCTGTGTCTGTTATATTTTTGAAAACATTTTCTTCATATATATATATATATATATATATATATAATATATATATCACTCAATAAGTCCTGGGCCTGACGTATAGATGGTGTAATTAATGAAAAAAATCCATATATTTTTTATAAAGATACTAACCTTTAAATAGCACGTGTCAAACTTTGACCCTAATAGGATTATTAGTTTGCAAATTACTTAAGTGAAGCTACTGTTGCAAATTTTTAAAACAATGGAAAAATTTGAATTTCGTCTATTGATAACGCATTGCTTTTTGATGGGAAAATACTGTTCAAACAAAGCAATGGCTTGATAAGTGTTATTCAGAGTCTGCTCCGTCGGAAACAACGGTTAAGATGTGGTATGTTAATTTTAAACGCGGTCGTACAGAAACAAATGATGTAGGTCACCCAAATTCGGGAGTTGCCCCCGAAAATCTCCACAAAATCGTTTTGGTCGATGTTTAATTGATGTTGCATGAAATTGGAGAGGACTTGAAGATATCAGAAGGCAGTGTATTCACCATTTTGCATGAACATTAGTCAATGAGAAAGCTGTGTTCAAAGTGGGTGCCGCGTTTGCTCACAGTCGTTCAAAAACAACAACGACGTTTCAGAGCATTGTTTGCAACTGTTTCAACGCAAAAAGGATTTTTTTTGCGTAAATATGCGACAATGAATGAAACATGGATCCACCACTTCACTCCGGAGTCAAATCAGCAGTCAGATGAGTGGACAGCAGCAGGTGAAAACAGGTTATCAAGAACGAGAAACCTTGCATCGCACTTTTTGGTGAACACGCGAAACCTCTTAACTGGGACCCTATTTAACCATGAGGACTTTAAGACAGCGTTTCAGTGATTTTTCCAGGGAAAAATATCTTTCTAAATCCCGAGTCAAGATCCGAGGTATATTGCTTGCTTATCATCCAAATGCTTTAATTTACCTACATATTTAACAATATGAATTCCACTGGAATATATTATTATCTTTCACTCAGATGTTTCTTAATTGTATAATTCAATACTTTTACTGAAACTGAATACGTGATATAACATTGTGTGCAGCGGAGCGGGGGGGTGTCATTCGCTGCATTTGCCGGGAATCAGTAATTTCTTATTGAAAGCTATCATATTCTTGGCTGAGAACTTTTTTTATCACCACATATGCTTCGTTTAGCGGTTATCGTATTATTTTGAAAATAAATATCTCATGCATACAGTAGTTTAGAAATATTTGTTGTATTGCAGACAAATAAAATAAAACATTCATAACATAGACATTTTCACTCGGAATTTTCATTCGGATTATATTTACCGAAATAGTAATGTCAAAAGCAATTCACATAAAAGAGAATACGATAGTAAAATGCTTTAAAGTTGTAAGTGTGGGTGGTTTGCTGTTCACAGATGTTATTTTTGCTTAGTTTACGATCCTCAAAAAGAACATTCTAAATTCTAATATATTTATAACTTGGGTAATGGAACGGGGAATTGAATAGTCAAACTATTTCAAATTCAGGAGGAAATATTGCTTTAGTGTGCCAAAATGTCTTAATTCAAAGAATATGCTGTCAAAAGTCGTATGATTGCCGACTAATAAACAATTATGGTCCCAAAAATACGTAGACTCGAGTCATTCAGGGGTTATGCCAACATCCTTAACTGGAACCTTGTACGAATATATATTTACCAACTCCTCCGCACGAGCAGGATACGACACAAGGTCAATTTCTTAAGCGGAGTTCAACAGGTTTGAATTCAGAGTTTTCCATTCTCCTAGACTGGTTACCTAGCCATGGTTAAAGAACCCAGTCTGCCCTGCTATTTACCCATAGCTGGAGGGAGAGTAGGATCCATACCTTTCCCAGGGGTATTAGCGCTAAGTGAAATGCAATTACCACGTCCAGGATTTGAACTCGGGGCGACGAGTCCATTTCCCATGACTTTAACCATTACACCACGCACTTCCTTCTACGAATAGAAGCCTGTTGGTTGAAGCAGTTGTGCTGGTCTTGTGGCTGCTTCACCTAACCCTATCTCTCAATTACCATCTCGTAATATCTTCGGGCTCGGCCAGGAACTTAAAATGTCTATTTTATCTTTTGGGGAGGTGTCATGCAAGCGCTGCTTGGCGGTCCGGTGACAAAGACTCACTTTAAACCTCGTTCGGCCATTCCATCTATCTCTACCGAAAATATTTGTAGCTACGCCAAGCAGATGTCAGCAGAGTCCCCAAGGTATAGGCGGTGTGTTACGAACTGTTCGTATGCCAGGTAAGAATCGATGGTGAAAGCCGTGAATGGTGCATCTCTTAAGCAGCTGAAATCGGCTATTTTTCTTCATTTAACGGCGTACTACTAGACAAGTCGGGAGGTCACACTCCAAAATTCACACTCAGTTTAGACGACACACTTGAAGTAACTATAGACCCTTCATACCCGTAATTCTAAGAAGCACCCCTTTCTACTGCAGTAAGAGTTAAGAGACAAAAGATAAACAGTCACGACTAGCGTGTTGGTGCTTTCGAGTGCCAGAAAAATGTCTTAGCTTGAATGAGATTGTGTTTTCTGTACAAAAAGCGACTTATTCAACGTTAAATGTTCAAAAATGAATTATTTGACATGTCAACGTGATAATCTGATATTCTATGTGACACTTTCAATATTCTATTTTTCAAAGTAGCTGCATCACGTTGTAACAGAACAAACAATCTTTTATTGTGTTAATACTGTACTGTGCTGTGTTTTATGATGAGAAGAAGACGGAAAACGGTCTAGTAAGAAAATGCTATACAAAACAGTGCAACGGAAAGGTAAAATAAATAAATACATAAGCATAAAAAGGGTCGCACAGATGTCATCTTTAGTAGATACAGATCACATGATACAGTAGAGAGGAAACAGATATAGATTAAAACAGATAGTTTTTCATAATTTGATCAAATGTTTGGGACTAGACAGAAGATGATATGATATACAAACGAGGGACAGTCGGGCTTCAAGATTTAAGCTAGGCACTTACTCAACATTTTTGCCATGCGTAGAAGTTGACAAAAGGTAGTAAGTATGGGGAATCCATCGAGGTTCGAGCTTGCTATTCAATGTTAATGGATCTGAGAGACAAGCTTGTTAACTATTACACCACGATATCTTAGATATATGTTCTCTTAGCGGTAATCATAGTGTTCCCCGTTAAAAATATGTACTGAAACACAATCAAAATCACCTTGAAGACAAACTTAAATCATCTTTGAGATTTTTAAAAACGTTTGTGGTGTGAAAACTAGGTGTCATGGGGTTCCGAACATGGGTTGGTTGTTTGGTTGGATTTTATAGCATATAAACCCTTGTTAGATTATTTCATACCGAAGATTTTTTCCTTATTCCTTCTGGATGGTAATCAATATTTTTTCAAAGTAAACTTTTTAAACACTTTTTTAAACACATTTTTCTATTTAGCCCATAGATAGAAGTCTAACAGGTTTTATCCGCTCCGGCTCTGGGTGGACCTAGGATAATGACAATTAAGGGTTACTCCACATTCGCCAGAGCTTCAGTATTGTAACTTTACTCTTAGATGCAGTTTACCGTTATACTCAGCACTCAGGTACTGTCTTCTATCACACACACACACACACACACACACACACACACACACACACACATACATATATATATATATATATTATATATAAATATATATATATATATTATTATTATTATTATTATTAGAGTTTTTCACACCAGCGTTATTATTGACATTAAACTACCGTTGGAAATTCCACTTTTTATAAGTTTTCTTTTTCTTTTTTGATTCAGGGATTTGTTACATAGCCTTATTCCTTTGAGCAAAAACTGTAAAGTAGTATCAAAATTAATGTAAAACAGATGAAAATCACTATCATATATTTTGAATGACAACAGTCTTGAACCAGGTAATATGAAACGAGTCCTCTCATTGGATTGGAGGGACACATGACGAGATATTGCCCTTATGCAGATGTAATTCCTTTTCTTTATTTACACAATGCACGCACCACCCAGCAACGCACCGGAGCTTGTACATTTTCTCACAACATAGACGATACACGAGCTAAGACACTTCCATACACGTAGTTCAAAGAACTACACGAATGAAAGGAACGTCCCATGTTTGCTAGTGTAATAGTTAAGAGACCAGGGAGTTTGTGGCAAAGACAAAAGCCGCGAGTCGTGTACCCGCGCAGTTAAGTGCAAAAAAAAAATAATGCGCTGTTAACTGGGCTTTAGAATACACCGACTGCACTCTGCAAAGGGATAAGACCTCCCAATTGGGCCATCTGTTGGCCGTGAGTGGCGACACTGTGACTTGATGACGGAATCCTGGTGGATGAGTAGTCCATGACTTGCAACTGTTTACTTAGGCCATTACTTGGGCAAGAGGGACGGTCAGAGAGGCCCCTCCGTTCAATCGGCTGGCTATGTCAAGCCAAAGCAACTATACGATTGTCCCAACACTATTGCCCTAATGGCAAGCCTAAACCCTTTTTATCATATGAATTCTAGAAGGCGGTGGCTGGGAGTATCCATGTCCTGGGTATGACGTTAAACTCTAACTGATGGTGAGGTTCCAGTTCTGGAGATCTGGTGAATGTGGAGCACCACTTCATCAACATTGCTCCCAAATTCACTCGTTCTCGATGGCTGAATAGAAAAAATTGTTTATAAAAAAATGAATATCATTAAGAACGAATTTATTTCAAATCTTTGTCGGCATTAAATGACCCACTGAGTTGATATGCCGTAAAAAACCCAACCAAACCAAATCAAACCAGAAGAATAATGTTTAACCTTGAAAGATTTGCATGCTCCGATAGAAAAAGGAAGGGATTTATTCAAAGCCAAATGTACAAAAAGAATTATTTGATATAGTTGCGTGACGATCTGATATTTTATGGGAAACATCCAATAATCCCTTTTTCTATGTCTTCTAATATAACAAACAATATAATTTAATTCTCCTAGTGCTGTAGTGTGTTTTATCTGTACAAGGGGGGTCTAAGGTAATTAGTATGCACCGGTGGTATAGGTTACCCTAAAGTAATATTTTATCATTTACTCTATTTCCTATTGGAACAGTAGGCGTAATATAGTATTATTACACCCGTTCTTCAAGTAGCATATGTAGTTACCCAATTCCCTGATTACAATTAAGTCAGACTGAAATAACGGTTTCCGCTAGAACACCGAAGTTAAACAGTATAAGCCTGTTCAATATTAATTGGGTGACTACTTAAGCAACTACAGCACTGTAAACAACCCGAGTCCTTTGTTTATCGAAACGACTTGATTTCAGCATTAAATACCCGACAAGGGTTGATATGCCATAAAACAAAACAAACAACCAATCCCTCCACACGAGCAGGAAGCGACAAAATGTATTATTTCAGCATGCTTTGATTTAGAGTTTTTCTTCTCTGCAATTGGTTGCAATACAAAAGTTAAAGAGCCCATTCTGTCCTACTGTTTACCCATAGCTGGATGAGGAATATATTAATTCATACCTTTCCCAAGGGTATTAGCGATATGTGAAATAAAACCTCGTCCTGGATTTGAACACGTCTAGCCGTGTTCATTTCCGACGACCATGGCCATTACACAAAAGCACTTGCTAGTACAATAGTAAGGTTTACGGTTATTTGGTTGTTTGGATTATATGACATGTCAAACCTTTGGTTATTTTATACCGATGATGTTTTGTTTTATTCATTCTTTTGGGGTATTCATCTGTTAAACACATTTTAACTCATTTTTTTATCTATTTGACTGATAGAAGGGACACTAATAGGTATTACAACTCTGAGTCAGAGTGGACCTGGGATTAATGGCAATGAGTCCGAACAGCTTCAAAATTGGAACCTCGCTACTAGATACAGTTTAGTAATATACGGATTAGAAGAAATGGGTAAGAGATTTAAAATTGACAATGTTGAAATAGAAACCAAAAGAATAACTACTTTCAGACAGGAGCGATCTACAATCTTTCAACGTTCAGAGAGGGAAATTTTTGTTTGGAAACCACGAGAAATTCAGTCGTTTCAAATGAGTAATGTAAATCCGATGCTGCGAATGGAATCTGATATATCATTTCCATATTTTCAGTTAGAATATAAAATTGCTCAAATGGGCTGTAGCCACGTTGAATGCAATAGTTCTGAAAGTGACATTTATGAAGGAACAGCAACACGTAATTGGTTATTTAGCGTCGGACCAACAATCTAAGGCCGGACATCCTTCTACCTCCAGACACGAAGAAATGAAATATTGGAAATTGAAAGTGTTTAGGTCAGACAAAAGCGTCTATTTACCAGCGAAATACGCAAGTGTATATTGGGTTCAATGGTAGAGTGAGGGACGATGAGGCAATAAGTTCTGACATCCTTTCAGCAGTTAAATTTTATATATGGTCCAGGAAGATGAATATAGAAGGTTTAGATAATGAGAAAAAGAAGAACATGAAATTAGGGGCTGAGAATACGGATGAAAGAAGACAAGAAGAAAGAGAAAGGGAAATATGGGCTTTCTGATGATTAATAATGGACGTATCTCTCTGTGGTAAACGACACGAATATACACAAGTTAATCCATTCTCCGCTCTAGATACTTTGTGTTTAGGCTTCAATTGTTCTATAATGAAAGCTTGTTTAAATATCAAATATATTATTTTGGTCCAAAACAGACTGTTTCTGTATGAGTGAGCATATGTCAATTGTTATTATCGCTAAGAAATTTATCAAATATTTTCATCGAGCTCTTTCCACTATTTTGTTAGACAGTGTCAAGATTTAAGAACTGAGATATTTGCAGTGAAAAAAAAATTAAAAATAAAACATAACACACACACACACACACACACACTCTCTCTCTCTCTCTCTCTCTCTCTCTCTCTCTCTCTCTCTCTCTCTCTCTCTCTCACACACACACATGCATACACACACACACACTAAATGAACAGACAAAAACACACCAAGCAACACTGAACACTGAAAGTTTTGTACTATGTTTGAATCTCAGTAATATACACTTTATGTGTTATGTATACAATTTTCATCAATCATTTAAAATAGCAGTGATTGATTACAGAATGTCTTGAGTATTTCGGATATTGTACTTGAAGCACAAGTTTCTTAACTCTTTTGGAGCGGTGCATTTGCGGGGAACAATAATGGCTGGAATGAACTTTTGAAAGAATAAAAAAAAAAACAAGTTGAGAATAAAAAGTAAATTAAAGAAGTTTTACAATTACAATATTCTATTTGCATCGGTTTCCCCAGTAAGAATGAACTCATAAGTGGCGTTCTTCTGTGTACACCTACACATGAAAGACCGACCATAAATGTGCTCTGGGTGGATTCTAAATGCCATGACGAGAGAAGAAAGGAGGGAGATGGGAGGTGGAGAGGGAGAGAAAGAGAGAGAAAAAGAGAGAAAGACAGAAAAAGAGATAAAGAGAGAGAAAGAGAGAGGAAAGAATCACAGAAATTTGTGTCGTCAGTGTGCACACGA
>CM042140.1:135192769-135252769 GCA_023376005.1 Doryteuthis pealeii | reverse complement strand
TATATATATGTTGTATATATACATATCATATATATATATATATTATATATATTATACTATGTTGTGTATATATATATATATATATATATATATTATATTATATATATGTGTGTGTGTGTGCGTGTGCGTGTGTGTGTGTGTGTGTGTGTTGGTTTCGTGGGTGGTTTTGAAGCCTATCACAATGCAAGTCTAAAGTAAAACGAGGTAACTATCATGGTGTTTGTTTACCTTTGATTTATTCTCAATATTTCAGAATAAAGATCCCATCATCAGATGATTTTTGAATGCTAGGTTCTGGAGCTGTTATCGTGTTGTTAGGATTTGTCCATTCTTTTTTATGCTTGGTGATATCTTCTTCTAAATTCTCTGCGTGGGTGTATGTACAAGTGTGTATGCGTAAGTTTATATGTACGTCTGTTCAACAAAGTTTTAGTATAATTCTAGATTTGGCCAATCCTTTTTTTCCCTTTTTTGGTTGAGGTCCATGTTAGTAGATTGTTTGTTTATTTGTGTTTGGAGATGTGTGTCTCTCTGTGCGTGATCTTCACACACAGCTGTGGCGGTGTTTTTTATTACTTGGATATGTTAGTTGTACCTGTGTGCTTTTGTGTGTGCTTTTGTGTGTGTGTGTGAGTGTTAATGTGTGTGTGTTATGTGTGTGTGTGCCGTGCCCATATGTGTTTGTGCTTGCGTGTAGGGATTGTTGTACTTAAAAAGAATTCCTGTTAAGTTGCCAATATTTTAAACTAAAAATATGTTCTCTTGATTATTTTAAAATAAATCTCTTCCAATAACATTTTGATTAAATTCCTCCAAGTAATTTAAAATTGATTTCCACTTGAACGCCACTTTCAGTTTACTTGCTTTATAAAAGTTTAGAATAAACTGTAACTTATCAAAAACAATAATCATAATAAAAAAATGGATTTCACTTTAACACCAGCTTCTGTTAACTTGGTCTGTAAAAGCTTAATATAAAAGAGTAAGGGCTGATACTCTAACCTTTATATTTCTTTTATTATATCAACTCTAGCTTGATTACATTTTATAATTTTATTTTTTAAATTTTTTAAATTTTTAAATTTTGACCATAGCTTGATTATATGAATCAGTTATTAAGAGAAATCTATATACTTTTACGTAAGATTAATTATTTAGTTAAAATAAATATTATAATGAAGATTTGCTGTTTCTAACCAAAATTATGTAGAGAATTATGTAAGTTTATCAAAGAGTATCTAATGTATAGTCAAAATTATTATGTTATATAATTACATGTTATTAGTGCTTCTAAAATCCTATAATATGTCTGATATATAAATAAGAAGTAAGGTATTACCTAATATATGTAGATAGATAGATGGATATGAACAAAACCAGAGATATGCAGCCCCGCCCAACGGGTGGGGAGTGCTATAATTAACGGCGTTGATCCCAGGGGGCCACCCCCAGGCAACACCTGCCCCCTTGATTTAAAGGGGCAGGGCTGGGTTTATTTCCCAGCGCCTGAGGCGCCCCCTTGAGGTGAAATGTCGGCGGGATCGACGCAATTTTTCACACACCACCCATGAGCTTCGGTTTGTGGGTGGTCCCACGTTAATAGGGCCTTGTGCCTAACCCGTACAAGTGGGGTACGAGGTAAATACAATGAATAAAACCAGAGATAGATAGATAGATAGATAGATAAACATATGTGCACTGTCTTGTGATTGTTTGTGTCTGCCGGTCTATGGATGTGAAGTTGTTATGCATTTCTCTTTTCGTTGTAGGTTTCTTGTATTATGAATCCTCCATTCTGTGTTTACGTGTATGTTTGCGTGCATGAGTGTGTATGTGTGTACGTATGTGCATTGGTCGTGATCTATTGTGGGTCTTTTGTATTATCAACTCTGCGCTGAGTTCGATTCTGTTATTGATCTCTGGGTGCAATTTAGCTATCGACAGCGCCTCCTTTATTCGAAGGTTGACCACATTTCTCTATCTGGCCTCGATTTTGACTGTTATGCTACTTTCCGTATTATTATATTTAACCAAGTGTTTTCGGAATGTGGATGCTTGTGTATGTAAGTGTTCCTTGGCCCTAATGTGTAGTGATCCAGTGGTGCTACCTATGTAGAATCGGTTACATTTCTTGTATGGTGTGCGGTATTCCACATTCTCTTCACAGCCCATACCTTTGTCACGGATCGGGCAGTTCGCTAGCGTGCAACTAATGGTGTCCCTATGATGGTTCTTGGATAGTTGTCTCTGGAGTGAGAGTCTGTAATGGGCAAGTTGTATGCCTAGGTCCTCCTTCCGGATCGCCCTGCGTATCACTGCGGTTGTTCTTTCGTTGAATTGCGGTAACCCCAGGAAGCAGTTATTAGATGGGATATGGCGTTTTGGGCCTTCTGCCTGATTCAAGCGTTTTGTGACAAGCAGAGTAACTATTGGCAATCAGTATGGTCATGAAATGTGTGGTTTTTGTGATCTGGTTCTGCTTTTTACTGCATTTGCTCTGAATACAAATAAGTTCGGTCTTTATGTATCCAGACTTTGCACCAAGGGGGGAGGGCAGATTTGTGATGGACGAACAATCTATGCTTGCCGACGTTTTGTAGAACTCAGTGTGGATGTCACCTTTGGCTAGTATTTTATTCGGAAATCAAGCAGTGGCAATGTTTCGGTGCTGTCAAGGTGTTCGATGCTGAAATGTCTGTTTTTGTCTATTTTGATGAATTTTATTGTCAATTTATTCACGGGAAAATGTGAGGATGAATATATCATCTATATATCTGGTGAAGAAGGCGCAAGAGTGACATGTGCTAAGCGCATGGATCCAGCCTGTCGGCTTTACTGGCTATAACTTAAATAGACAGGCTTGAGTGTCAAGCGATTAACACTTGCCGTTCTTGTGCCTTCTTCATAATATTATAATAATTACATAATTCCCAAGTTGTCAGGAATATGATAACTTTATGATTATTTTATATGTTGCATATTCATACGCATTTAATGCATAAATGTGAGAAATATCTTTACATAATAAATGAAGGATTACACAATGGGTGGTTGCTTGACTTACGGCATGTAAATTAGTTAAATTAGATAATTGTTGAATTATGTATTGGTCATGAGACTAGTTATTCAAGTAATTACATTTATTCCGGTATTATGTAGATTTATTTTAATTGTTAAAGGACTTATACAATATATGGTTATAAGGACACACCAAGCATTATATATATTATATATATATATATATATATATATATATTATATATATATATATATATATATTTGGGAGAATATGTGCTTAATTTAAGTCGTAACTAATTTTTGAAAATTAATTGATTAATAATTAATTAATTAGGCGGGAATGCCTATTTAAATGTAAGGCTAAACAAATCGAGAAAAATCAATCTTTGTATGTACATTTCGGCCTATTAGGCTTCATCGGCAGAGCTATAGACAGGAAGACCGCCCTGTGCGTGATTCAAAACCGGACTGTCAAGCTGACAGGCCAGTACCATAACCCCTACACCAAACGGACCTCTTAGATTTTACGATTTGTCTATAGCTCTGCTGATGAGGCCTAATAGGCCGAAATGTACATACAGAGATTGATTTTTCTCGATTTGTTTAGCCTTGCATTTAAATAGACATTCCCGCCTAATCAATTAATTATTATTCAATTAATTTTCAAAAATTAGGTACGACTTAAATTAAGCACATATTCTCCCAAAAATTGTCGGCAAAAAGCCATATCCAAACACACCGTGTTTACATATCATATATATATAATATATATATATATATATATATATATATATATATATATATATTGACATGAATTCAACATCACTTATTAACTAACAGTTTTTTCCCACTGCGACTTTCCGTTGACTTCGACTTCGCTACTCTAGCTTAGATATACAAGCTCTATTAATGATATTGAAACCTCCTTACTCATAGATATAAAAAACACTATATTATCAATATATATATATATATATATATATATATATATATATATATATGTATATATATATATTATAAGATGGGTACAAGAACCTGCTCGAGTAGGTTATCTCTTGAAACCATCTTATAATAAATTTGCTCTACTTAGTATTGAGCACTTTGTATTTGTTATATCGCTGACTTACCCCTCTGAATTCTACACTTACTAACCATCGTGACCAAATTCACCGGTAAGTCAACTTTTCCTTTATATATATATATATATATATATATATATATATATGTGTGTGTGTGTGTGTGTGTGTGTGTGTGTGTGTGTATTAGTAAAAAAGCGTGCAAGCAATTTTATGGAATCAAGTGACATTTGCAAGCAATTATATGGAATTATTCATAATTTTCCCTTATTTTCCGTTTATTTAACGTATATCTTATTCTTGAACATACGCTACCAATGAGGAATACTTTCACTGCCGATTGATATGTACATCTTATGAGTTGTTGTTTCATTGCTTTTATTCACAAAAATACACCATATTAAGTTTCCATTCCAATACAACTAATGTGCTCACAATTGAAATATTTCAAGTATTCTTATCCAATACTATCAATTATGTGGTTTCAGGTAATCATTACTAATTGATAATTACCATTTGCTTGCACATAGTTTCATGTTTTTGACTAACACATAATAAGTCGTAATAAACAATTATAGCATCAAATAACTATTCAAATAATTTACAGTTATGTTATATCAAGTATTGCTAGCGAATACGAATATTATTTTAAACATTCTCATGGGTGAACTCAGAATATTTTTGAGGCATAAAATCTAAATAGAATTGAATAACACCAGTAAAAAAGATTGTTGCTCGGACGTTTATCGGGAGAAGTTCATATTTCAAGCCAGAACGAATCTATAAGTGCAATGAGTACTGATATATTTATCTATGGGTTTATGGGCTCATCTATTTATATCTATAATTACTAGTACAAAATAAAAAAAACACCCCCCAGGCGATGTAAAAATAGATTTTTGAAACATATTGCCTGAGGGGCGCGAGTAAAAAATTCAATGTCAGCGAGTTTGTACACTAAGTAAGTAAAATCATCACATTCTTTAAAGGATTAAAAAAATAAAACAATTTGAAATGTAAACTTTAATTATGTAAGAGTGTATATGGGAGTAATGAGAGTGAAGGCTATTCAACACTACCCATATCTCTGAAACTCGGGCATCATCAGATGCAGTTGAGTCTCATATGGCGAACACCCCCATTTTGGGGTAGACTTGTCCCTATGTGGGGGGTACCGTCAGCACATTCTAAGCCCCCTCGACAATCAAAATCATTAATTAATGTGCCAATGAATGAGTTACTTTATTTGATTGCATCTTCCTGCAGATTTATATCATTAATGATATTTGTCAAATACTTGTATTGTCTCACAGATGAAATAAGTGACTACTGATACTTTATCAGATAAATAATGTCTTTGAATGCGGCTCTTAAATTGACAATAACTTACACTCTATCAAATTAACACTGTTCTCTCAGTTCTAGGGAAACATCAAGAAGAATTGCGAGCAGCGAAGCACGTGACAAGATGGACTGTCAAGATGGCGGCCCTGTAGTGTTATGCTCACATCTAAGGAATTCCTGTGTTGGTGATGACCGTTAATTAACAGCAGAGCTAGCTGTCCGATGCTTGACTAGATATTTGTATAGTGGTGCCGGATAGAACAACATTAACAGAAACTGTCAGAGAAAGGAGACTGTGCAATCAAGAGTTGCTGAAACAATCAGTTGCCACTGAATAAAATTAAATACAAAATTAAATACAAAATCAAGTCACAAACAGATGGAAGCATATCAAATTCTGAAAATAAAACTATATTATGTATAGGATAATTTAACCCGTTGAGGGGAATACAATGTGTATCTTAAGAAAAAAATATAATTTGCTATGGGTGAAATTTATTACTATTACTTGTCGACACGTGTTTTATCAAAAATCCTTTACACACAGTATTTTATTTATATTATTTTAAGAATAAAAACTAAAATAAAATAATAATAACAAAAATAATTAATCAACTACGGTCATCATCAAGGCAGAGTGTCTTGATTTTTAAAAGCGAGTAATACATGTAAAAGATTATTTACGTCATAAAACGAAGTATTAAAAAAATCTCAAACGCGTTTCCTTATTGAATATATATATATATATATAATATATATATATATATATATATATATATATATATATATATACACATACATATATTACTTAATAGTAACATAATATGTATGCATATATATATATATATATATATATATATATATATATATATATATATATATATATATATTATGCTACTATTAAGCATTGGTATTAGGACATTTCAACATGTGATGAAATTCAGATTGACATGAAATATTATTTGGGCTGTATTATGCATATCATTTGATTTTGAAATTTCTATTAAAGTGACAGATTTTTCCATCAAATTGAAATATTTTGATTATGAAAGTTGAAAATTATGATGAAAATCAATATGAAATTAAATAGATTTGTGTCAATCTTGAATTTTGAACCTGGAACTGCAGGACTCAAAATGACATAATATACTGTTGAGCCATTCTATTGTATTACACATGGATTGTTTTTAACATCACTTGGCCATCTAAACTAAATTCATCTTTTTGGAATACTGTTTGTTTTTTCTTATTCTTACATACCGTCGGACATAAATCGTGTAAATACCACCAATAAACAGGCTTTTATATTAACATTTCATTACCTAAATAAATATACACGTTGATTTATATTGCCTTAGGAAATTTTGATTTCATAGATATCTTTTCGAAAATAGCAATTATTTTATTTCATGTTCCTCTCCCTGCCTCCCTCCATCTTCTCTCTCTCTTTCTTCTCTCTCTCTCTCTCTCTCTCTCTCTCTCTCTCTCTCTCTCTCTCTCTCTCTCTCTCTTCTCTCTCTCTCTCTCTGTGTGTCTCGGTCAGTCGATTTATCTGTCTTTTTCCTACTCTTATCTCTCTTTTTCTCTGTCTCTATCTCTGTCTCTCTCTATATATATTTATACATAATTTATATATATATATATATATATTATATATATGTATGTGTGTGTCTTTGTGTCTATGTGAGTGTTAGGGGGCACATTTGCTTTTGCGTAGTTGCACGATACTATGTGCGCATAGACCCATTTCCACACACACACACACACACACAACACACACACACACACACACACACACATTTATAAGTATAAATAGTATGAGAAAAAAGGAAAATAGTATAATGGGGAGTAACTCCGATAAATCTGTAAATTTACGAATTTCCATATCGAGCATTCAGTTCATTAACACAATTTGGATTCATAATATTACTATTGATAATAAATCTCAATCCTTTTTTTAAAAAATAGTATTTTTGCGTTATTGATAATTGGAGGTTGTCTTGTTCAACTTTCCTTTATAACATTTTAATAATAAGCAAATCAAACGATAGATACTGCAATACAATGGTGAACAATGTAAGATTTGGAAAGCGTATTTTCAATTTAGTCTGATTCTGTATAACCTGAGCAAGGCTGTGAACATTCAGCTAGTATTATATAAAGCTAATATAGGTAT
The DNA here is from genome assembly GCA_023376005.1 of Doryteuthis pealeii. Taxonomy (NCBI): domain Eukaryota; kingdom Metazoa; phylum Mollusca; class Cephalopoda; order Myopsida; family Loliginidae; genus Doryteuthis; species Doryteuthis pealeii. The sequence continues at coordinate 135,245,155 of CM042140.1, read as the reverse complement.
TAGCCATAGCATTTTTTATTTAATGAATAATTATTACCCGTATGATAGATCTTAAAACATGGACATATTATAATATTTTCGATGTGAGTTGTTGCTGTGAAACTAAGATGTGTGAGAGATATAGAGCTTTTTGATCTCTTGCCTCACCTTTCTGTTAAAATGGGTAGCAAATGTCAAGTAATGAGAATAATTTGCCATTTAATTAAGAGACAATAATTACAGGAAAGTCAGTTGGAAACGTCGGCTCCCGAAGTTAAGCAGCAATAAAACCTGTACAACACATTTCAATACAACTGGGTGACCAATAAAGCAACAACAGTTACTGCAAGGAATCTTAGTCCTCTGTTGCACGAAGAGGAAATTACGGCCAATTAACGCTGAAAGCACAGGTTCTTTATAGATCATCAAAGTTAAGGAACGATTAACATGTACACTACTTTTCATCAACAGGATCTACTGTAAGTAATCTGATTCCTCTGGTTACCAAATGACATTATGCGACATTAAACTCGCCAGAGTGTCTTAAATTCGGTATCACCCAGACAGCGAGTGAGTCTATCCCTTTTCACTAGCGCTAGACCAAGGAGAGTGTTTTAGCATCTTAGATGGAGCGCCACATCTACCATCAACATCTACCATCAACTCCTCATTTTCCGCTCAAGTCCCTGTGCTACTCATACGCTGAATTGGCAAGGGCCGGTATCGAACCTGGAATCTTGTGGTTCCGTGTCAGAGGCTCTGTCGAATGAGCTAAACATGATACGAAAAGGGCTGATATACCGTAAAATTAAACAAGCATATTGGACAATCGCTAGGCATAAATCTACTTATTTTACTAGTGTATAAGAACGAAATTCAATTCCTGAACAAAGCTGGTTGTATTTCACTGAGCACTAATACCATTAGAAAAGATATCTCTCCTCCCCCAAATATGGGGAAATAGTAGGGAGGACTGGGTTTTTAACCTAGTTATGTCAACTGATCCAGAAGAAAATATATCAATTCAAACCTGGTTAATTGCGCTTAGAAATTGACCTTGTGTCACATCCTGCTCGTGTGAAAGGGTTGATAAATATATTTAAGAATCAAAGAAGACAGATTTTCAAATGCAAATTGAAATAAGCTTCATATTCTATATTCCTCTGCTCTAAACACAAATCAAATAAAACATCCAACTATTATGCCTTGAAAACTATGTAGATATGCACTGTCACTTTGTCCGATATTCTAATTCATATTTATAACTAAAATTCCCTTTACTTAAAGCAAATGTTTGTGGCATGATTTAAATGGCACTGGAGAAATTCATAACATCTGCCTGTAAAAAGCGGGTATTTCGTTTTGAATGCAGCGGAGATCATGCATTGAACTGCAAAGGTCTCCACATCAATATTCTTAACTTGAATGTTTCAATCAGAACATATATTTCACAAAGAAGAAATGAATTAAATTATAGAATTGCAATGGGTTAAAGGATAAATCCTTTTTTTTTAATCTTTCTGAAATAATGACCTTATATTCTCAAAGATATTCATACATATATTTGAATAAATTTAAATAAAATGATTCCGTAATGTACAGATATGCCCATAAGTATCAATTCAATTACATATATATATATATATATATATATATATATATATATATATATATATATATATATGAATACATTTTTGGTACGGGCAAATCTAAACAATGCTTTAAGGGTAATCATTATGATCACCTATATAGGTGCATACGAAGGGAGAACAAAAAAAGGAGAGAGAAAAAATTTGTTTTATTTGATAAAAACAAGGGCCCTTTCGTCCGGTTGCTCATCAAGGTTATACAGCCGGAGACGACTAAAAGTCAAATTGTAATATAGTCAAATATATATATATATATATATATATGTGTGTGTGTGTGTGTGTGAGTGTGTGTGTGTGTCTGTATATATATATATTATATATATATATATATATATATATATATATATATATATATATATATATATATCCCGTGAAAAACAAGGCTTCACCATAAGAAAGACAATAAGCCGACGATATTCGGTTCAGACTAATACTGATACTGACTACGCAGATGATCTAACCCATCTTGCAAATACACTTGTACAAGCAGATTACCTGATACCTAACTTGAAGGTGACAACAAGCATTGTTCTCTACGTAAACTCAGATAAAATGGAGTCCATGCATTTCAAACAAAGATAGAGACATCTCCACACTGATTGGTAAGCATCTTATATTAATAGACCAGTTCTCATACCTAGATAGTAATATCTCATCTACAGAAAATTATGTCAATGTACTCATAGGAAAGGCTTGGACTGGTATAGACAGTTATCGATCATATGGGATTCTGATCTCACTTATAAGATAAAACGAACACTCTTCATATCAATAGCCGTATCAATGATAATGTACGGTTGTGCGACTTGAACTCTAACGAAGCACTTAGAGAAAAGGTTTAGAGGGGAGCTACATAAGTATTCTGGGTGTTGTCTTGAACAAATCCGGGAAGCATCACCTTAAAGTCCTTTCAAATTAACACACAAACCATCAGAGTAAGAAGAATAAGACAATATGGACACTGATAGATAAGCAAGGAAAAACACATAAGTGACGTTCTCCTGTGGACACCTACACATGGATACATAGGTGTGGGCTGACCAGCACAAACTTATATCAGTCAGCTTTGTGTGGATTCTGGAAGCTGCGCGGAGAAAATCTCTTGAGCGATGGCCGATTAGAACGGTTGGAGAAAGAGAGACTCATGAGTATCCGTGCAGCCAAACACGACCCGTTAATGAAGATGAAGATGCTGATTATAAGTATTCGATTTATTCTGAATGTTAATTTAGAAAGTTTAAAGATATTTTGGGAATTATTGTTTCGGTTATTTCCTATAAGTCTAACATGATCAAAGGGTAACCACTCTTGACTGATAAATTATTTATTTATTCATTGATCTACTGGAGAAAAAGAAGACAGGGTTAGGGTTAGGGTTAGAGTTTAGGGTTAGTTTAATGGAAAATTAAATAAATAATGTATCAGTCAAGAGTGGTTCCCCTTTGATCATGTTAGACTTATAGGAAATAACCATTGCTTGTATATTGTTTTTCTTGTTTGTTTGTTTTTTGTTTTTTGTTTATTCCGCACGTTCTCTTATCCTGTACATAATTCTTTGTTTTCTTTCCCAGATAAACTTTTATTGTAAGCATCTGATGATTACTTACATGAATTGATTCAACTGAAAACTTTAATTTGCATTTATCAATATTTAACTAGATGCAACTCTGAGAAAGATATGTTAGAACAAAAACCTCCTGGGAACATCATCAGTCATACAATCAATAATAGTCGAAATGCTGTTCTTCTTCAAGATATGTGACAATATTAGATCCTCTGTCCATGGGTGCACACATTCTGCGTATAGTAGTGAGGTTATATTTATATGGACTAGCATGAATATCCACCCTCCGGGCGTAAGTATTTACGTTTTAATATAATAAATATATTAGATTACAAAGAGTAACACAATTGAATAATAAAGCATATAAAAAGAGTAGACTTTTAAAAATATTTTAATTGATTTCTATATAAAATCATTCATAGGATTGAGTTTAATTATATTACTATTTATTTATTATTACTATTATTCTATTAATTATATTATAATTTATTATTACTATTATTACTATTACTATTATTTATTAATTATATGATTATTTATTCATTATTATTATTATTATTATTATTATTATTATTATTATTATTATTATTATTTATTTATTTATTATTACTATTATTATTATTATAATTATTACTATTATCATTATAATAATAATAATAATAATAATAATAATAATAATAATAATAAATAATGATATAATTAGTTAGAGGATGAAATTATAATATTAGAGATAATAACAACAAGTAATTATTAATTGAACCCGGTTTTCTTAAAACCAGTATGAAAATAAATCGAACCATATATTATGTAAACCTTTAATATTTAGTGATATATAAGACACATTGTAGCATTTTATACCCACTAATAATAAGGGTTGTTTTGAGGCAAATCTAACTCGCATTATCATAGGCACGTCATTAATAAATAATTTATTCTGTGTAATAATTATTTTGACAGTAACATAAAGTAAATGCCCAATGATATCCTTACGCAATTCCTGAGAGTATTGTGATGTAATCAGACGTAGTTTTGGTTACAGACAAGCACCGAATCTCAATCATAATAAGCGTGGAGTGTAGTGCATATGCATATGGGTGGTAGGATATATGAATGAATTGGAATAAAGTAGCTAAAGAAACATAGTAGTATCAAAAGTATAAATAAACTAGTTAAATAAATCGATAATGTAAATATGTAAATCCTTTCCTACTTTAAACCAGTCACAACGGCTCTCTCACTATTGCCCAAGCAAAGCACAAAAACAGATGGTTAGTTCGTCATAATTTAGAAGAACTCTGGTTACAATAATAATAGGACTTTATTTGAATATTATGAGTTCTGATGTGAATAAATAGTGAACTTTGAAACATTACATCATACAGGTAAACATTGCCAGTAAATTCTGGTAGAGCCTTGGGAAAGATTTGGTAGGCAAACAGTTAAAAAGTAATGCTACCATAGGCTTTACCGTACAGATCATATTATCTAAGCTGTATTCATCATCGGGTCCGCTATCGAAACTGGAACCTTGCGATTTCAATGCGAATGCTCGACTGATTACACGACAAACCCGTCCTTCGGGGTCCGGTGTGCTTCGGCCACTGGACCGGTCGTGTTGAATTAATAGCGTCGATCCCAGGGGGCTATCCCCCCAGGCAATACCTGCCCCTTTGGGCGCAGGGCTAGGTTTATTGCCCAGCGCCTGAGGCGCCCCCTCATGAATGCCGAAGGGATCGACGCAATTTTTGTTCTTTCCCACCCATGAGCTTCGGCTTGTGGGTGGGCCCATGTTAAAACGAGGCCTTGTGCCCAGCCCAAACAAGTGGGGTATGAGGCAAATACTCTACTGATTGAGCTCACAAAATCTCGCATGTACTGGGCATCCTGCGTGGATTGAACTCGCTATACTGTTTTAATGGTTCTGATAGACCAGTTTGCTAAACATTATACTATGAGGAGACACACTAGATTACTGTAAATAGTATGTTCTTAAATAGTGGATAATGTTTTCCTGTTGCTAGTAAATTAGTATACTTACAGGAAACAAAAACCTTTTATTTTCCATCCGTGAATTATCAAAAAAAAGTTAATTGAAAGCAATACGAATATCTTAAGTCAACTGATAAATTCAATATGCATAACTCCATTATTATATATCTACGTTATATCTATGTTATCTACGTAGTTATATCTACGTTAGAAACTTTAATTCTCTGATTAGTTTCAATAATATCCTTCTTGGTGGTTGGGCTCTGTCATCAATAATATTTACCCTATTTGTAGTTATATCTAAAAGTCAATCCAAAATAAAGAATAGTTAAAATATACTTTTAAGAAAGTTCATGACTTCGTAAATGGTCTTTATAAGAAGCCATGTTGTTCTATTGGACAGTAGTAATAATTTAATTAACCTAGTCCATTGTGGGGATTTAAAAAAAAAACGAAAACAATTTTTTTTTTAAACAACAAACTCCAATGGGGTCTTGACCGGAAGAACCCTTTGCGCATGTCCGACAAAAAGGACTAACTCCCCACCCCCAAAAGGATACCTCGGTCATTTGAATTTAGGCTGCAACTGAGTGTAGTCGTTTACTGGCCAGGGGGATATCCCCTTTGCCACGGCCGACTATGTCCCGTTCAATAAAGCCTAAGTCATAAAACTAATTCTTGCCTTTGTCTCTTTCCTTTCTTGTTCCCTTTTGTTCCTTAAATTTCATTTCAGCTTACCAGCCACCCCCCATTATTATTACCTTCTTTAACACGTGTGCATACTTCACCTCCTGTGTACCAGGTATGACGTTAAACTGCATCTAGTGGTGAGGTCCCAATTCTTTAGCTTTGTGGAGTGTGGAGTACACCTTCAATTCCATTACTCCCATGTTCACTCTGTCCCGCAGTGGTAGTACTTTTAGGGTTCCATCTATAAGTTAAATCGATCGAGAATATGTTTAAAAATGTTTTTAAAAAAAACAATGAGTTTAAAACGATGAATACACAACGGTAATGAATTTTTAAAAATCCAAGGGTTGACATGCCGTAATATCCAAACCAACCAACCAATTTCGCCTACTTTATCATTCAGCATTTTTTTCTCCTATAATAATGAACGCGTTCACATCTAGCATAGAAATTGACAAGCATTCAGAAGAAAGAATCACGTGCCACTGTTCGTGAAATCTCACATTGACACAGCTAACAAATCACGTTCCGTTCGCTTTTTATTAATCTTGTGCAGATTTGACTCTGCTGAGGAACCCAAGTAAACACATACAGGGCCTGAGACTGATTGAAAGAAATAGGCGCATACAAACAGCGATAGTTATGTAAGTAGAAAAAAGACAGTTATATGCCTATCACAATCGACTGCTATGGAAATGCGGGAAGGCTGAGACGCAATACTATGCATTACATATTAGTAAACCGATAATTCTATGGAGAGATATCAAATCTTACAAAGGTCTCCAAAAATGCAAACTTATGCCAGACTAATGTAAAGTTAATATGTAAATGAGGATTGATTTCAATTGCGTGAACATAAGACTACCAAGGTAGTTCGTTTGGTGAATGAATGAAATTGACAGATATAGTTCAGATTAAAAACAGAAACTAAATTAAAAGATTCATACTCTTGAAATAAATTATTACACTTATCTTCATTTTAATGTAGAACAGTTTTCCTTCATATATTATTTTTTTTAATATGATGACATTGAGTATCTAACAAATCAGGTCTTTCTTTCTCATATATATATACATATATTATATATATATGTGTAAATATCATATATATATATATATATATATATTATATATATATATATAAAATTAAAGTCGTAAGCGTAGCCTAAAGTCGGTATCAGCCAGACAGCGCGAGACTCTATCCCCTTATCACTAGCGCTAGACCAAGAAGATGATTCTTTGGTGTCTGTGTTGGAGCGCCACGCCTACCATCACCTCCTCAATTGACGGCACAGATCTCTGCGCTACTTAATGGCTGACTGCGAAGGCCAGTATTGAACCAGTAAACTTGATGTTCGTAGTCGGACGCTATATATATATATATATATATATATATATATATATATATATATATATATATACAATTTTTTCATTTATACAAGTTTGTTTGGTTGATCCTTTCTAATGTTCGGGCCATCTTTTTGGTGTCAGGGTGGAACTGGTGTAACAGTCCACCAAAAGTTTCAATACGAGCGCTTTCGGCAATACAGTTTGCCATCATCAGGTAGGAAACGATGGTATGTTTCATGTCTCGTTTTTAAGGAGAACGGGTAGTAGAAAGGAATTGGAAGTGGGTGGTAATAACAATTGGTAGTGGGAGGTTGTAGGAATGGTAGTGGTTCGAACGAACGATGCAGTAATGATTTTTTGTGGGAGGGAGGCACAAGTTGTGAGAATGGGAGGGGAATAGTGGAAGGAGGATAGGAGGAAAATTATAAGTATTTGAGAACGTGTTGACTTACGTCAAAGTTTATTTTGTTTAAGGTAGGTCTTTTGTTTGATATATAAAGCTTCGATTATTTGAAGTTTTTGTTTGTTTTTTCTTTATGTAGTGTGCGTGTATTTTCGTTTAGAATTTTGCAGTAGGTAGAGGGGGACAGGAATGTGTTTTAAGGTGTTGATTAATGGAACTGGAATCAGATAAGTGTAGTGTCAATCTGCGTGATAATGTGGTCGTCGTGTTGCCAATATATGTGTTATTAATTTTGGAGAGACAGTCTCCTACAGGACATTTGGATTCATACATAATATTGGTCTCATTAAGACGAGTAGTTTTGAGGGAGGAGTTGTTGCATGTGACAAGATTGGTAGTTTTAATTTTTTTGTAATAAATGATTAGATTGACTTTTTTGTTAGTGTTGGTGGAAGAGACATTTACGTATTAATTTTCTTAATTTTCGTCCAGTTTATAATTTTGGTGCATCTGATTACAGTATATATGTTTTGGTTAGGGCTATTGAGTGTGCTATTGTTTTCATTATGGTAATATTATGGAGGGTTTTTTCGGATTTGTTCATCAACAAAATAGTTGGGGAATTCATTATTGATGAGACTTATACACACACACACACGCACGCACGCACACACACACACACACACACACACACACACACACATATATATATATATATATATATATATATATATATATATATATATATATATATATATAATATTATATTATATATCAACTTTTCAAACCAAGTGTATCTTTTTAAATGTAAAAAAGACATTGAAAACCTTTTTATCAATATTTCTTACGAATACTTTCATATTTCTTAGAATAAAATATACCCATTTTTAATCAGCAAACTAAATACTATTTTTAAAGAAACTATTCATAAAATAATAAAATTTGAATTTATATGAGAAATATTCTACCTACAAATAAGTTAATGTTTAGTTATTATTCGCAATTACAAAAATTGAATTTAAAATTGTCTTACGCACGAAAGTTTTAGAAAAAATCATTCAAGTGATTAAAAAAAGGAATATAAAAAAAGGGATACCCACCTACTATTATTTTTATATTTCTTAGAATGAAATATGATTAAATATATTCATTTTTGATCAGTAAAACTCAAAACGTTCTTGAAAGAAGAATAACGAAATTTAAATTAAAACACGAAATATAATGTTTAGTGGGCTTCTTTATTACTTTTGTTTAGGGCTAAAAAAATTGCAATGTTACATTTTATTTCTAACTCAACAAACAATTAAAAACTGAATTTAAAATTGTCTTACGTACAAAAATGTTTTTAGAAAAAATCATTTAAACCATTCACAAGTTACTTTTTAAAATATTATTTTCAATGTTTAAACAAAAAAAATCGCAAATTCTTAGCGAATAAAAAAGAATAAAAAAAACCATATACTATTATTATTTTCAAATTGCTAACTGGATTTATATTTAACACAATGAAACTTGAATAAAGGTTAATATTATCTTCAAAATGTTTGAACCATTCAAATGATGAAACATTAAAACACTCCTGATGATTAAAAAAAAAGCTTACGGAAATAATGAAAATTATGAACGAAATCCATGTTTACCCTTTTGCACCGTTAAATCAATTGAAATTTAACCTAGCCAAAAACAAGTTATGACTACCGGCTTTAAAAAAAAATGTATGAAAAATCAACTAATAGTCAAATTTTCACGAAATTATCGGCGTTTATTCATCTGTTGATGAAGATATGTTTGAAATAGTTTTTTCTTAAAATATATCAGGGTAAATATTTTTACGAGCTCTCCCCTATTTTATTTTATGAAATCTGAAAAAAAAAATGAAAGAGATAAGAGTCTGAATAATTATATGAGAAGATTTTTATAAGTTTCCATGCGGGACTTTTTTTTATTAAAAAAAAAAAAAAAAAAAAAAAAAAAACAAAACAAATTCTGCCTAAAAAATCAATATTATTAGACACAATTCCGTAAGCATGTGACATCCAGCAAAGATTGAACTCCCTATTCAGTAGTAATGGGTTTACGAGACTACCTTGCTAACCATTACACATTGATGGGATCTCATTTTCTTTACCCAACATGTTTGTCACAGGTAGGATATGGTACAAGGTCGAAAGCAAAGGGCATCTAGCGAGTATTAAAATCGCTATTCAGTAATAATGTGAGTCTAACTTGCAAACCCTTACACCACAATTATTATTGTAATAATTTTCGTTTTAATAAAAACTCATTTTTAATTTATTCATCTCATAGATGGGTTCCTAACAGGTACTACAACTCTGGATCAAAATAACAATGAAGGAGTATTCCACACTTCCAAGAGATCCAGAATTAGAACTTCACCATTAGATGCACTTTAATGTCATACCCTTTTTAGGAACACTCCCTGGTGTTCCTAAAAATGTTTCCGTCCGGTCATAGACCGGGTTCTTTTGTTAGTATATATATATATATATATATATATATATATATATATATGCTCCTGTAAGCCGGTAGAGCTCTTTAGGAGCGACTTTAATAAACTTTCACCGACAGGATAACACAATAATCATCTGTTTAGAGATTTGATCTCTCCGCCAGCATAACGCAATGATCATCTCTCTGGTGATCGTAAAGTATATACACAGGTGTATGTATTTAAAACTGTTAAAGCACCGCTCCTTAAACGGCATCTGGCAATGGCGCAGAGGTTAACGGATCGGACAGGCGTAAAGTCAGTCGTAGAATTTTATTTTCCCCTGTTTGAATTTATACCTAGGCATGTTATATATATTTTTCGAGTAAATATATTGTAAAAGAATATCTCACCACGATAGTTATGTAAGTAGAGAAGAACAGATATCTAAATTTGGAGAGCATCATTTATTAGTAAACCGATAATAATATTTAGTCTTATAAAATATCACAAATATTTCCAAAATTGCAGCCTTATGTAAGATTAATGTAATGTTCACACATAAATAAGATTTGACTGCAATGGATGCACTTTCATCCCATAGTTTAAACTGCTAGAGAAAAAAGGATTATTTAAATGCCACACCGATGAATGTGCAACCTAGTCTAATTAAGGGACTTATGAATTACGTATTTGTCCTAATCATCATCATAATCATGTCACGCTATTAGCACAGATATCCATGACAATCTATCGCCAACCTTCTTTATCATTCATTGTTCCCGGGAAATCCTCTGCGCAGCGTCCAATATCTCGCAGAATTGGTCAATGTAGCTGGGTGACCCACACTAGCATGTCCATGTGTTGGCTTCTATAGGAGGACGTCGCTTATGAGTTCATCCTCCAGCAGTGACCAGCATGCCTTGTTCGTCGAGAGAGATATATACGTATTTGTAATGTGCGATAATAATGTGCAATAATAACCAAACTTTAACTGTGTAAATCAAAACAGATTATGTAAGAAAATTCACCAAGGTTGCAGTAACCTCGACAGTTCGGCAATGCTACCGGCTTAGAATAATGGATTCCGAATCAGTGTTCCAATGTTGTATACCCTCTTCATTACTTCTTCACTTACTTCTTTCTTACTCTATTCTTCTGGCCGTCTTTGGAATCTTATAACATCTTGTCTTGGTCTGGAATCTTCTAAGGTCCGGACTTCTCTTTTGCTATGTTCTTGCTGGCATGTCGTCCTGGATTCATTTCTTAGTCTTGTTACCAAGACATTCATCAACCACAAGAACATATTACTTATGCAAACTTTTATTTCCTTAACTATACATTTCATGTAACTAAATATCTGACTAACATAGCGCGCGTGAGTTCCAGTTTAGGCAGGACCTAAAATGGCCGACCGCTCTGCCTGACGTCTAACTGCAAACTGGCGACCGAACAGGTCCACGTGACTTCACGTATTTTGGCGGGCTTCTGTAATTTTCCATGGAAGGACCCGGCCATGGTATGAAAGGGGCCATCCCCCAGAATTACAGGGGATTGACAATAATCTTATGCAACGCATAGATTATGTAACATCAAGACATATATGCGAATCTGGTTAGTAGTATACTGGAAGTATCCAGTCTGGTTCATCACATTCACGATCATAGCAGACTTAATCGGAGAAGCCGAATTTTATCTCACGTAACGGAATTATTGCATAATTTTTACTATCACCACTTACTTTTGTTATATTCAGTGAATTCATGTCCAAAGATATGAAAACTTTTGTATTTCTCAATTCACTTTTGGGCATAACGGAAAAGCTGATCAAATCACATTATCACAACTACAAAATATTCATATCATCAAAAGCAATTATGTCGGTGTAAGGAGGTTTTTATGTTTCTACATTCAACGTGTTGTCTCTACATTCGTTGCCTTAGACAAGATTTATAACTGTGATAATTAATTTGATATAATACAGGGAAACACATGGTGCTCAATGACAATTCTCCTCTTTTGATAATAAAGATAAGACGAGATTTACACATTACACTGTCGCTAATTGTAAGATGAATAAGAAACTTTTGTCTATTAATTCTTGCTGATCGATTTATTGCAAGAGTAAAATAGCCGGACTTCATTTCACATCATTTTATGAGCAAACAAGAAAAATATTCAGAAATAATATCATGAATCAATGATTACATCTTTGTCATGTTCAAAATTCGTACGATTTCAACTTTAAGTAGTCTTTCTCGAAAATGTCGATTTGTGGTTGATTAACTTGATTTAACGAAATCAAATAAATATGTATTTGTTTTCTTTCTATATCTTGCTTGAAAAATATGTTACATGGAAATTGTTAGATACGTAGATAAATAGGAATTATTATCAATAATCGCACTTATGGTGCAGGTCAATGCTGGTCAGAGGCCTTTTACATCTTTATCCATGATGACAAAAATCTATCACTCCTTGATAAGTACACAACCATATATATTAAAAATTTGAAGGCAATTACATGCGTATAAAAATAAAAACAAAAGAAATTACAGTTATTCACCCATTTCATTCATAACATGAGGAAAAAAGAAAGGAGGAGAAGAAGAAAGAAAAAAAGGAGAGGAAAAAGAAATAAGAAGAGAAATTATAACCACACAAAGAAAAACGTAAGCACGTACATTTATGATATGCACCTCTGATGATGAAGTTTATACTTCGAAATTGATAAGACAAAAATAACATATTTTTGTTTTTATTTTTTATACGGATTGTAATTGCCTTCAAATTATTAATATATTATAACATACTTAACAATGCTTCAAGCAAATTACCAATTACTTTTACAACCATATATTGTTAATCACCGCGTGGTGTAATGGTTACCGTCGTTGAAAATGGACACGGCGAGACGAATTCAAATCCTGGACGAGGCTGTTTACATTTCACATAACGTTAAAACTCTTGGGAAAGGAATGAATCCAACTATTCTCCCTACAGCTATGGGTAAATAGTTGTGCATACTGGTCTTAACTTTGGTTAGGAATCCCTAAATTTAAACCCGTTAAAGTGTGAAATTTACTTAGTGTTATGTCCTACCCGTGCGGAGAGGTTGGTAAATATATATATATTGTTAATGTGGAGTCGCGGGTGTAATAGTTAGATTCATAGGAAATAGACTCGACGATCCGTGTTCAAATCTGGGACGAGGCAGTATGTATTTCACATAGTGCTATATCTTATGGGAAGGTATACGTCCAACTAAACTCCCTCCAGCTATGGGTGAATAGTAGGACAGACATGATTCTTTAAACTTGGCTAGGTAACCAGTCTAAGAGAAGGAAAACTCTGAATCCAAACCTATTAAACTCCGCTTAAAAATTGATGTATCACATCCTGCTCGTGTGGAGAAGTTGTTAATATATATATATATATATATATAATATATATATATATATATATATATATATATATATATATATATATATGTGTGTGTGTGTGTGTGTGTGTGTGTGTGTATAGTTCACTATATAAGATTCCCATATAATTGATACATCTTCATTTAAACCAAATAACTATCTATCTGAAAAGTTCATAGGCTGACTAAGATACCTAAATGGAATGAGACCAAAGGGGTTATTTTTTTCAAAATAGTCCCTCTTTTAATACGGGGACCCCTCGTGGTGTAATGGATAATTTTCTAGAGTGTGATATGGCAATAATCGAGTTCGAATACCAGTCATGCTATCAATTTCACTTTCAGACTAATACCTTGGGAAAGTTATGAACCCTTTTATCCCCCAGCTATTGGTTGAGTAGTGCCACTGCTATTCGGCTAAAAGTATGGCGTTATCATAAAGTTTGATATGCTATTTAACTATAAAACCAAACCAAACCTTTCGGTTCACACACCTCTAGTTTTGTGAAGTCGCTCTGAATAATGAGACATCGTCCAAGACACCTTCATGATCAACGGGTCGTTCTGAGGTTACACTGGTCCTAATTGTTATTATATCAACACCTAATCAATAGTTGCGTACCGCAAAGTCGTATGCATGTTGTACTTCACCGGACGTAGTATATGATATTTTACCTACGTTCCATGCTGATGGAGTGGATACATTATTTTGATACTAACCTTCGTTATAGTAATTTCCTATTATAATCCCAGCATCAATGACAATCAGCAATGTGTTTTGATCCGTAATATTTTGTGAAATTCAGGTTTGTTCAAGTGCATCACCTTTTTACACTCATCAGATTTGTCTCTATCTGACATTTTCTTATTTCCTAATATAAAATTTCATTCCCACCCTGTCGGATGGGGCTGAACAATTCACCCGACTGCACCTCTGCAGTGCGTTAAAATCCTCCAATGGGGCTACATGTTGGCCGTGGGTGGCAACTTGTATTGTTTAAGGATGTAATCCTGGTGGCGGAGCACTCTATGACATGCTACACTCCACTTTGGCATGAGTGGTCGGAGAGGTCCCCTATGATCAATAGGCTTGTCACATCAAGCTCTAACAACCTTTTTATCATATGTGCTAGACAGCGGTGGCTGAGGGTTTTAGTGTTCTGTGTATGACGTTAAACTGCATCCATTACTCCCAGTTCTACCATGACACTGGTTCTTATTACCTGTTAGTGCTACCCCATCTATGGATTAAATAGGTAATGAATAAGTATTAAAATGTGTTTAAAATTGTTTGTGAAAAAAAAAAGACTACCCAACAAGAATCAATAAAATAAAATGTATTCGGTATAAAATAATCCAACATTGATTGAAATGACGTAAAATCCAACAAACCAACCAACCAGCCAACCAAGGCCCCAAACTAAAGTTTCATTCTGTCCTTACGATTATGGGACGTGTAATAGTTTAATACATACTACGATTCACAATGTGTTATTAGTAAAGTAATCTGTGACTTCCCACCAAGAACAACCCACCAACGGAAGTATCGCAAATGTTTAGTGTAACCGATAGTTATTTTGAATTCCATTCTTAAGACATTAATTCATTAAGTTACATATTCATATCTATTTGCACAAAACGCAGACCACCCTGTTAGCGGGGCTCAGAATACGCTGTCACTATCCTCAAAATATGGGTAACACCACTTAAAACGGGTGTCCTGGGTATGACATCAAGGCTCTAGTTATGGATAATAGAAGAGTTCGATTTGTTGGTTAGTTGATGGGTTGGATTTACGGCATGTTAACTCTTGTTGGTTTATTTTACTCCGAAGACGTTGTTTTAGTCATTCTTGGTGAGTATTCAATATTTTCTTGTCAATGCGAGTCAGCTCATAACTCTATTGTCGGACGTATTTCCCACTTCTCTGTACTGTAATTGTCTACTCTTTTGTTGATACATTTTCCTACATTTGTTACCCGTTGTTTTGTTCTTATTTGACCCCTTAAAACCCCACAACAACTGGAGACCGAGGATTCGAAGTAACTTACGCAGGTTATTGTTTACAACAACAACACCAGCGAAACAGGATTCAAAAGACTTCACGCACAACTATCGTTTTTTTAACGGCACAAAACTTGGAAGAAACGAGTAAGGATCTCCCAAAAGACTCTAAAAAAACTTCGTGAAGTAATCGAACCTAAGAAAGAAAAAAAAGTGAACCAAGCTACACTGAAATTCGAAACCGCAACATCCAGATTACGAGAAAATCGTAGCGGGTCTGCAAAAGAGGAATTCTTTTTATAAGAACTCGTCAGTCCAAATAAGCAAAAAGCTGTTTTTGTTCAAGGATCTATTTTTGCAGAGAAAATAACACTTGCTGAAAGAAAAAAAGTAAGTTGTACGAAAAAAAAAGTCATTTTTCTATTTAATCCATAGATATGACAGTCAGAGGTACTACCACTCGGGTTCAAAGTGAAGCTGAGAATAATGGCAATGAAAGGGTACTTCACGCACCTCAGAGTTTTAAAATTGGGACTTCACCATTAGATGCATTTTAACTTCATACCCAGGACACTGGACAGTTTGTGTATCTCTTCATTGCTATTACTCTCAGATCGATACAGAGTAGTAATACATATCAGAGTATCTTCTATAGGTCCAATAAATGTGTTCTTTTTAATCGGATTCGATAAGACTGTGTGCAAATAAAAACGACTTTAGAAACAACTACAGAAAATGTGAATATAAATTCCCTATCATCTAAGCATAAAATAATCAAAAATATATATAAAATCAGCCACTCAACGCAAACACAAAATTGACGGTTTGATTTTACGAAACCAAACTCTATATATTTCAACGATAATGAATTAAAAACTAACATAGAACGAGTTGTCATTTAGAAATCAAATAGTTTACTTTTTGCTTCATTTTCAGTAAGATATTACAATTATTTTAGAATGGATAAAATCGTGTTCATTTGATTAACGTCTGATATAGAGTTTGTTTCTTTTTTCATCTTCTGTGATGCCATATTCAGTCCTCAGCGCCGATTCTAATCTGTCGGATATTTAATTAAAGCAAGTAAGTTCCTTATCTCACTCACTTCTTATAATTCGGTCGATTTATTTTCCTAAAAGTTACAGTGATATGTTAAGAGATGAATTCGAAAAAAAAAAAAAGATTTCTCAATAACGTTTGTATATATTACAAGGAAACATCAGACGCCACTGAGACTTGTGAAATTGATTTCTATTTTAGCATGGGTATTCACGAAAATAATTAAACTTGCTTTCATTTGAAGTATTAGACCCATTTTGCATATGACTAGATGTGAAAGATGATGTCCCAATGATAAATCGATTGATTTTAACGGCATGCCAACACGTCTAGAATTATTCTATGTCAACCGGTTACAGGGTCTCATAAAAGTAATACTCATACAATGTAAATTCCTAGGAGAATGGTAGTATCTGTTAGGATCCCATCTATGGCTCAAATAGATCGCTTTTATAACATTCGTATTCGATTGAACCGTGTGCCAAATATCTTAATAAACACATGCACCAAAATGTAGATACGAGGGTGAGTAAAAAAAGTAATGTCATTTTGTTTAGGACAGGTATAATTATCAACGCAGGAACATGTATCATACATTAAAATCAAGCTGGTCCTCTGTGGATTACATCCCTACTTCTCTCTATAGTCACCGTCTCACTCAATTGCAATGTTCCACCTTTGAATGAGAGCATGTATCCCTGCTTCGTAACTTTCTGTTGACCTTTGAGCAATTTCCTCATTGCAGATTTCACTTCCATGTCACTAGAATACTGTTTGCCTCAGTTCGGTTCTAGGAAAGAGGGTTTGAGAGGCAAACATTCTTCTAGTGATGAGGAAGTGAAATCTGTAGTGAAGAAGTGGCCCAAAAAACAGTCAACAGAATTTTACGGGGCAGGGATACATTCGGTGGAACATTGCTATTGAGAGAAATGGTGTGGAGAAGTGGGGATGTGATCTACAGAGGACCAGCTTAATGTTGATGTATGATGCATGTTCCTGTGTCGGTAATTATACCTGTCCTAAACAAAATGACATTACTTTTTTTTTTTACTTACCTTTATCTATATTTTGGTGCAGTTGTTTCTCAAGATATTTTGGCACACGTTTCAATCGAATACGAATGTTATAAAACCGATTTATTTCAGCCATAGATGGGATCCTAACTGGTACAACCACTCCGGGTCCCAGCGCACCTGGGAGTAATGACCATGAAAGAATAATCCACACTCTTCAGAATTTAAAACTTTACAACCAGATTCAGTTTACTGTCATCGCCAGGTCACCCGTTTTTAGTGGTCTATTTTAACGCTTGTCCTTTTCATGCTTAAAAACAGAATCCTAGTGATTGAGCAGTCCATGACAGGCAGCAGTAAACTTTGACCTTTACTTCAGCTAGACTGACCGGTCACGTCAGAACCTAGCATCTATATTAACAGTTACACAACTATTATGCATATGATACATATGAAAACTAGTAATAAAAAAATAGAATAAAAGTGTATGATAATTTTGGCGATCCTTAAGGCACATAATGCCTATTTCGTCACCAGGCCAGATATTTATCTTATTATAATGGAGATTGTAGGTTTTTCTGTCTGTAACCGAAACTATATTACTATACAAGTCACAATTCCTTTATTATTTACATCACAATCTCTATGATTTTATTTTTCATTTAAACCTCAATTATTAGTAAAATTGTTTTACATCATTAAGACTGTTAACAATATCTGCATACTAATAACATGCAATTGTATTTATATATACAACAAAATAGCGGTTCACAGTGTGAATGGGAAGGCTAATTTGCATATTGATCTTAAATATTTGATTTTAATAAATATATGCTTAGTATTATTGATTTCTAATTGTTTGGTTTTATCTTATTGAATATGAGCAACAATCTCGGGGATAAATCTTAAAAGAAATCCATTAACAAGAAGAAATAACTAATATTATTCTTTACTTCCTATTTTACCTAAATAGTTAAATTAGGAAAATTTACCACTAAAAGAGGGGAGTAATGGAAAATGATGGAAGAGTTAGTTTCAAAGTTGTTCTATTTTCCGATTATACCCCCTCTGTTCCAAATATTTTTATCTGAATTCTTATTCAGTTTCATTAGCCTTTCTAATTTAACATGATATTTTATTATATTAAAACTTAATAACTTGCACCCGGAGGGTGCATATATTTGCTAGTTTATATAATAAACCAAGTAACGTTTTTTTTTGTTCGTTTATTCATTTATTCTTTCGCTTTCTGCTTCTTTTCGTTTTTTAATTGTAACTTATACTCGTAGGAAATGGAGTTGCGTGGTGGAATGGTTACCGACATAAGAAATGGACACGGCAAAATGAGGTCAAATCCTGGACGAGGCTGTTTGCATTTCACATAGCGCTTATATCCTTGGGAAATGTATGGATCCAACTATTCTACCTCCAGCTATGGTTAAAATAGTAGGGTAGTCTGGGCTCTTTAAACCTGGTTAGGCAATCAGTCGAGGAGAGGGAAAACTCTGAATTCAAACCTGCTAAATTCCGCTTAAGAATTTGAACTCATGTCAGATTCTGCTCGTGTGGAAGAGTTGGTAAATATATACACTCGTAGGGAATTTTACACACGTTTACTCTTCATATGAAATACAGGGTTTAGAGTTCCCCATATTCTAAGCCGAATGGACATGGCGAAAAAACATCCAAATGCCACAGTGACTTATCAATTTGTGTACACATGCTTCTAATTGATTTCAATTTTCCAATAGACATACACAAAAATAATTGTAATTGCTTTTATTGGTTGGTATTTTACGAATTTTGTACAAAACTATTGGTGTGTCGAATACGAGGTTCCATGTTTTAGGTAACGAAATGATAAGAAACAAGCCCATGGTTTTAGGCTGGGTAGTTGTAAAGACATACTGAATTGAAATAGTTTAATGTTGTTAGCTTAATCTAGCACAGGAAATGAAATATATGGAGTGAAGTAAAAATTGAATTTACTGACAATGTGTCTTATAACATAAAGTGCTGTTAGAAAATTTGACAAATATTTGAAAATAGAAATATAAAGAGGAAAACCATAAATACATATAAAAAAACCCTGGAAAGATAATCAAAATAACTAATTATGACGATTGTTTTATTTCGGGGGAAATATATTATTCATTACATTTTCATCCCAAACATGGGTTACACTTCCCCTACGGTTGTTCTACAAGGATGACTCATATGACCAACGAAGGATGATATGCTCAAACATAGAAACTAAACTAAAGTAAACCAGACTTTCATGTTTATACACTTATAAACGATTACACTGGTTTACAAAAAAATATTTTTTGTCTGAGGCAAGTATGTGAATAGGTGTCTTTTACTAATTTGGGTGTTCTGAATTCAAATTTATTAACAGTTTTGCTCTATTTCCTCTAGTTTTCTGTCTTTTAAATTAGTATATGCATAGTATATACGTGCTTATTTCAACAGTTGCAGCTGCTTATTACAGATAAAACAGGATAGATAAAGAACATTGACGGAATAAATATACTTGGATGACACAATGTACACAATTCATAGTACCGCAGATAGAAGTAAAAAAGAAGACATAAGTCACACAATATTAGAAATTAACTCTGAATGCATATACGCCTTTATGTACAGTATGTGTACAAAATGTACAGTATGCATATCTAAAAAACTAGAGGTGATGAGTAAAAACGGATTTCAAATCTGAATTCAGCAACCCCAAATTAGGTTAAAACAGCTATTTTTGTGATTGCCTTAATTTCTTTGTAAACTAGTGTTATTGATTCTTTCCCCTTTCGTTTATTCTTATCTATTTAACGTATTCGACAATGTGTGTATAACATTTAATGAAAACTCAGCCCTACAGACTTTATCTTGGGGATATCCCAATCTTGAATGTATTTTTTATACATTTTAATACAATGAACACGATTTCAAATCCTGGACAAGGCTCATAACATTTTACATCCCGCTAATTTCCTTGGAAAATGTATCCAACAATTCTCCTTCCTGCTATTGGTTAATAGTAGGGCAGACTGGACTCTTTAACCCAAATATGATAACCAGTTAGAGAAAAAGAAACCCCGCTTAAGAAATTGGCTATGTCATATCCCACCCGTTGTTCAGTTGGATTTTACAGCATGTGAACCCTCGTTGGGTTATTTGATGCCAAATATGTTTTATTCATTCATTCTTGTGTTGCATATGAGCCAAAGTCGAGTTATAGTAGTAGTCGTTCGTGGTAGTAGTCGTCGTTAGCTCAGAGAAACAACATACGAAAGTCATATAGTCGAAAGGGGGTTGTGTATTTCTTTCTAGGCTCGTGGGTTCTTTTTCAGAGAGAGAGAGAGAGAGAGAGAGAGAGAGAGAGAGAGAGAGAGAGAGAGAGAGAGAGAGAGAGAGGGGGGGGGGTCAAGCTGTTCTATCGTAAATCACGTTCATGTTTCTAGCCTACACCGTGGGAGCCTAAGTAACCCACGTCTGCCTCCGACGAAGGCACAGACGAAAAAGACCGATTCTTCTCTTCTTCCCTTTGTGGTGCCTGGTTGGGGGAAGGGACCCATTCGCTTCCTTACACTGCAGAAAATCTAGGATTCCGTTTTTATTATTTAAATCTAGTTATGGGGTCATTGGCCGGTCAATGGCTGGCACCCATTGAGTATTTACAATTCCAAACTTGAACCTCTTTTTGCACTTATCTATTTTTCTTCTCTTTCTCCAGAAATCCGATTACCGTTTTCTTTTCAACCCCAAATTCTTCGTAGACCATAATAATTACGTTACCCTTGATGGTAATTCAATATTTTTTAAACTCATTTTTTCAAATTCATTTTTAAAAATTCAAACCATACGTGGGGTATCCTACTTGTACGGACGGATGTGGTTACATACAAATCAAAATATTGTTATGGTCCCATCTATGAGTTAAATAGATCTACTTAAAAATGACTTGTATTAGACTAATTGATATAATAACCAAGAATAATATAATAACTAAGAAATCAAGGAAATAACACAAAAAATTGCAACGTACAATGTACACAGTTTCTTAAAATTAAGACACTAAATTCCCTAAAGTTTAGGATGTAAAGTTTTTAAATGACATCCTTGGCCAGTTGAAAAAGTTTTAAAGAAAGTCCTGTGTTATGGAATCCTTTGGTAATCGTAGATGTCCTTTCCTGCGTATAAGTTCTATCCTGCGAATTGGTAAAGGTCCAGTGTTTTAATCCTATGTCCGTCATCAATGAATGTCAACGTAGTTATGGCCAGTAGTGTCGGTTAAGTATAGTATCAACCTCAGAGTATTGCCAGTGATTGGCCAAGAGATAAATCACATGCTTGTGGCCGAGTCTATAAGTAGAAGTGGGCTTTTAACACACTTTATATCCTGAAATTCTTAACATAAATCAAATAATTCCGTATGTGCTGACATGCCAATAAAATCAATCAACCAATCAAATATATAAATAAAGCATGGATATTCTATGTGGTTATAATTATTCATACTAGAATGAAGAAATAGAAAATATCGAACGCTACAATAGAATAAAGAATAATTTGGGACATGATCATACCCATAATCAATGGAGCACATGGACAAGAAAAATATGGAATCTGGGTAGCTTGAAAAATAAATGGTGGAACTGTCACAGCTAGAAAATCACAGCAAGAACAAAAAAATATGCTGTATATTCAAAACGACAAAACTACTTAACAGCATAATTTGTCGAAACTTGATGCCACTTAACTTACAGCAAGATCAAATACTGCTGTTAAAATCTTTCATACGAAATATTAAACTCAGTTTTATACCAGAAAACGTTGAAAATAAACCAGTTATTTACTTGCCAAAAGAAGGAAATATTTGACAAGAAATTGAAATACAATTATTTCAACCAAATAGCTGGCATTCTAACATGAAACTACAAAACGCCCTCTTTTCAAACTATACATAAAATTGTTCGGGAAATATATTTAAGTTGGCAGAATAGATTGAACAAAACTTCCAGGTACACCCACTTTGCAGGGATAGAAGCGAGGAGAATGATTTGAATTGATTGTTGTAAGGAAATTAGAAATTGGGTCAAAACATCTACTTGAAATAAAGAAAAATATGGAATAAAAGTCCCCAAAGAAAAATATGGAATAAAAGTCCCCAAAGAAAGGAATAAAAGTCCCAAGGAAAGCATAAACCGTATTTTTAAAAAAAGATGTCGAAAGAAAGAAAAAAGAAAACGGAAGAGATATTGCCAGCATTAATTAATTATTGTTCTCGGCTTGAAAATTAATTGTATGTCACATGTTAGCAGACTCTAATTAAAATTAGTCTCGAGTTGACACAATCAAAATCGGGAGTGATATTACAATAACGAGAATGGTAATGATGATGATGATGATGTACTTATAAAGAGAATACATTTTATTTTACCCTAAAGAAAATACTTAAAAGTCTTATGGTCAACAACATCGCCACCTTTTAAAAGAAGAAGAAACAACAACAACAACAACAACAACAATAATAATAATAATAATAATAATAATAATAATAATAGGTCTTGCCAACATAGAGGAATGCGTAGAAACCACAATCCAACAACTTGAAGATTACACAAGGAAGAGCAAAGACAAACTACCAACAATAATAGAAACGGCAGATGGACAAACAGAAAAACGACAAAGACTAGAAAACAAAAATGGGAAGAAAAACAATTATACGGACGCTTCAAACGACAAATAGAAGAGGTTGCACATCAAAAGACTTGGACATGGTTAAGAAAGGGAAAACTCAAAAGAGAAACAGAATCACTTATAATTGCTGCACAAAATAATGCCATAAGGACAAACTACATCAAAGCGAAAATTGATAAAACCCAACAGAATAGTAAATGTAGACTTTGCGGTAATAGAGATGAGACTGTTAACCATATACTCTGCGAATGTAGCAAACTAGCACAACGAGAATACAAAACTAGACACGACTGGGTTGGGAAGGTGATCCACTGGGAATTATGCAAAAAATTAAATTTTGACCACACAACAAAATGGTATATGCATAAACCAGAATCTGTTCTTGAGAACGAAACGCTCAAAATCCTCTGGGACTTTGAGATAAAAACGGATAACCTTATCCCAGCAAGAAGGCCAGACTTAGTGTTGATAAACAAAAAAGAAAGAACTTGTCAACTGGTGGATTTTGCAGTGCCAGCAGATCACAGGGTGAAGTTAAAGGAAAATGAAAAAATTGACAAATATCTGGACCTTGCCAGAGAACTGAAAAAGTTGTGGAATATGAAAGTGAAAGTGATACCAATTGTAGTTGGTGCACTTGGAACAGTCCCAAAAGGATTAGAAAAGGGTTTGGAAAGTTTGGATATCAGAGGAAGGATTGAAACCATTCAGAAAACTGCACTGCTGCAATCTGCCAGAATACTCAGAAGAGTCCTGGAGACCTGAGGAGACTTGCTGTCACTCAGACTCCAGTGAAAGACCATCGGCTAACACTGATGTGAAAACTCAAATGAGTAAATAATAATAATAATAATAATAATAATAATAATAATAATAATAAGAAGAAGAAGAAGAAGAAGAAGAAGAATAGCTGCGACGAATGGACAAAAGGACAAGGAAATACCTGACAATGCACAAGACATTACCCTGGAGAGATGACATAAAGAGTTTCTATGTGTCAAAAAAGTGGGATGAGACTTGCCAGCTTTGAGGATTGCATAGATTACACGATTCGAGAACTAGAAGAATGCACAAAGAAAAACTCTTTGCAGAAACAGTCCTTCCGTAATGATTATTTTGCTGACGCATAATATATTTCTAAATCCCATATTAATGTCATTTTTGACGATTATTTAAATCTAATGCCGTTAGGAAATCTGCTTACTGCGAAATCTCGCCAGACAATTTTAAATGTTAGACGAGTCTGTTTGCATTACACGTTGGGCTAAAATCATTGGGAAATGTATTCTCCATCCAACTATAGGTAAATAGATGGACGAACGGGTTGGGTTCTTTAATCCTGATTACGTAACCAGTCTAGAAGAAAAACTCTGAAATCAAACCTTAAACTCCAAGAAATTGATATTGTGTCACATCCTCCTTGTGAACAAGGTTTGGTGAATATGTACTCCAAGATTCGAATACTTGATACAGAAAGATACACTAATAAAAAAAAGAATAAATTGATAAATAAAATAAAATGAAATAAAAAAGTATAAAATTAAATCTAAAAGAATTAAATCTAAAAAAATATTTTTCGATAGAAAAAGAAACCCTCACTTAAAATGCTTAAACCTATAGGAAAAAGTGAGTTCTATGTCAATTTACGACTGAATGATTATTCGGTGAAGTTTGCACCCGCGCTGAACTTGTTTTAAGGAAGAGAAGATAGAAACTAGAACCAAATATGGTGACCTTCACTTTCATCATATCAAACGGAATACGTTCAGGAATTCAGCGCTAGCTGACATTTATCTTTTAAATATGTTATAGAAAACGTAAAGGGTTAAACCTTGGAAGGAAGAAAGATGGAGAAAAAATAAAGAAGTAATGAAAACTAATATAACGCAAAAAAGATGATACGACAGGTAGGTAAAGTCGAAGGAGAAAATCAAGGGAAGAATAGGATTGGAAAATTGGAAATAAAGAGAAAATAAAGATAAATAAGAAGAGAACATGAAATAAATTTAAGAATAAAGAAACAAAAGAATAAAAAAAGAGTCAAGTAATGAACAGGTTGAATAAAAGGAAACATAGAAGACAGAACTAAAAGAAAAACAAACGAATTGATTACTTACAAGAAAAAAAGAAAGACAAAAATTAAAGACAAATGAAATTCTTAAAAATTAAGAAAAATGGAAAACCATGGGAAAAAAACTGAAACACTAAAAATTGAAAAATATTGCAGAGTGAGGACAAAAAAAGAAACAATTCGAAAGAAAAAAAAGGAAATTATAAGAAAGAAAACAAGATGAACAGACAAAACAGAAGGAAGAGTAAAAATAGAGAAACCAGAACAAAAGGGAATCCTGAAGACAAGAAAACGAAAGGAAATTGTCATCGAGGAACTTATTAAATAATAATAATAATAATAATAATAATAATAATAATAATAATAATAATGAGAAGAAGAAGAAGAAGAAGAAGAAGAAGAAGAAGAAGAAGAAGAAGAAGAAGAAGAAGAAAACAACAATAACAACAACAACAAAAACAACATGAACAATAACAAGTACAAGAATGAGGGTGACGGTTATACCAATTGTCGGTATTGTCCTTGGACCCGTCCCCAAATGTTTTGAAAAGAGACTGGAGGAATTGGGTACTCGAGGGAGAATCGAGACCATCCACACAACATTATTGTTAAAGTCGGATAAAATACTCAGATGAGTCCTCGAGACATAAGGAAACTTCATGTTACCCAGACTCCAGTGAAAGTACAACAACTAACACTGGTGTGAAAAACTTGCAAGGAGCGAAATAATAATAATAATAATAATAATAATAATAATAATAATAAGAAGAAGAAGAAGAAGAAAAGACGCAGGAAGAGCATTCACCAAGACTGAGGTGTGTGTAGAAGTGAGAATGCAAGCACTCGAAGAATACACTAAAAACAACAGAGAAAGCTTTATAACAACAGCGAGTAACAGTAATTGCAACGGATTTAGACGCAGAAAATCGGCAGAAACTAGAAATCAGAAGTGGGAAGAGAAGCAGATAAATGGATACTACAAGTGACCAAAGCGATAAGAGCTGTAACGTAATTGACTGACTTTTAAAAAAGAATTGAAAAAAATGTTAGTCAAATTTCTAGGAAAAAGGAAAGAAAATAATACTTTAGCAGACAATGAGTCCGTGGGTGACTAGTTAAAAACTGACCTAGTAGTCAGTCAGGTCAGAGTACTCGGTATAGGTCAGCCAGTCACGGGTTAATGACTAGTGTACTTAAAATAAATAAATAATCCTAGAAGCTTCAAATTTTGCGTGTAAATATAGAGTCACCGGAAGAACCGGAAACGGTTATGTTCTTCCACCAGAGACTACAAGCAGAAGTAAGGCGACAACTCGGGTTCTCGAAGAGATAAGTCGAGCAGCTGAAGAAAAACGAAGTCGGGTCCTAAGAGAAGTTGAGAGAAGGTCGTCCAGAAACACAGAAAATAGTGAGAAAGAAGTGCCTAAGTAGGTGACAAGCTATGCCAGTCTTTCTATCTCTTATTACGGTTAATCACATAAGCGTATACAGCAAACTAGCAATAAAGGGTGTTGTGCAAGAAATTAAAGTTTAGCCATGCAATTAAATGGTATATCCACAACCAGAATCCGTCATAGAGAAAGACATGCGTGAAATTATTTGGGATATTGATTGTTCACCAAATGTCAGTTCGGAAACTAGACCTAGTGTTGATTAACAAGAAACTTTTCATCTCGTGGATTATGCTGTCGTGATGGATCACTGAGAGAAAGGCAAAGTAGTCTAAATATGTGGCAAGTACTTGGATCTTGCTAGTGAACAGAAAAACAATGGAGGTCGTACCAATTGTAGTTGGTGCCCTTAAAACGCTCTCCAAGGGTTTGGGATGAAGTCTGGAGGATAAGGAAATCAGTGAAATAATCGAGACCATCCAGATAACAACATTGTTAATATCAGGTAGAATAATTAGAAGAGTTCTGAAAGCCTGAGAAGACTTGTCACTCAACCTCGATTAAATACCCACCAGCTAAGGCAGGTTTGAAAAACACTCAAGGAGTGAAATAATTACTGGAGGCCTGAAGGGATATGTTATCCAGTGAACAACCTCCGGGTGGTGTAAAGAAAACATAGAAAGAGTGAAATAATAATAATAATAATAATAATAATAATAATAATAATAATAATAATAATAATAATAATCTGTTCTTGAGAACAAAACACATACAATTCTCTGGGACTTTGAAATAAAAACGGATCACCTTATCCCAGCAAGAAGACCAGACCTAGTGTTGATAAACAAAAAAGAAAGAACTTGTCAACTGGTGGATTTTGCAGTGCCAGCAGATCACAGGGTGAAGCTAAAGGAAAATGAAAAAATGGACAAATATCTAGACCTTGCCAGAAAACTGAAAAAGTTATGGAATATGAAAGTGAAAGTGATACCAATTGTAGTTGGTGCACTTGGAACAGTCCCAAAACGATTAGAAAAGGGTTTGGAAAGTTTGAAAATCAGAGGAAGGATTGAAACCATTCAGAACACTGCACTGCTGCAATCTGCCAGAATACTCAAAAGAGTCCTGGAGACCTGAGGAGACTTGCTGTCACTCAGACTCCAGTGAAAGACCATCAGCTAATGCTGATGTGAAAACTCAAAAGGAGCAAATAATAATAATAATAATAATAATAATAATAATAATAATAATAATAAGAAGAAGAAGAAGAAGAAGAAGAAGAAGAAGAAGAAGAAGAAAAAGAAAAAGAAGAAGAAGAAGAAGAATATGAAAGTGAAGGTGATACCAATTGAATATGAAAGTGAAAGTGATACCAATTGTAGTTGGTGCACTTGGAACAGTCCCAAAAGGATTGGAAAAGGGTCTGGAATGTTTGGAAATCAGAGGAAGGATTGAAACCATTCAGAAAACTGCATTGCTGCAATCTGCCAGAATACTCAGAAGAGTCCTGGAGACCTGAGGAGACTTGCTGTCACTCAGACTCCAGTGAAGGACCATCAGCTAATGCTGATGTGAAAACTCAAAAGGAGATAATAATAATAATAATATAATAATAATAATAATAATAATAATAAGAAGAAGAAGAAGAAGAAGAAGAAGAAGAAAGGAAGAGAAGTGTAACATTAGAATGAAATAGATTTGATGAGGATAACGAACAATTTTAATAAGAATACAAAACAGGAAGATAATGAAGAAAAGGTAAACCAGAGAAGGAGAACAAATGGTGGACAGACAATAGAGTAAAACACGAAAGAGATAGAATATGAAAAAAAAGAAAGAACATATTTCTCCGAATATTTGAGATGAGGCTTGAAGAGTAGTATTATCTGCGTTATTCGGACTATTGTCCCCATCTTTATCGTTATTTGTACAACGTTTCGGCCGATATGCCCTCGGGCCTTCTTCAGATATTTCTTGTCGGACTCGGGAACCTTCTCGGACTCGGGAACCTTCTTTTCGAACTCGGGAACTTTCTTGTCGTAATCGGGAGCCATCATGGAACTTTGAATCTAACCCTTTATTTATTCCATGGGGGTATCCTGTTCTCATTCCGCTAACCATAGCTGGAGTAGGAGTTGTGTTAATTATTTTTCTAACTGCCTCTACTCAGGATTGAACTCAGGATCCAGAGATAACTGACACTTAGAACTGTCTTAACTTAACTACTTTATCCACTAGGTCATGTGTCCAATTGGACAAGAAATACCTGAAGAAGGCCGGAGGGTATATCGGCCGAAACGTTGTACAAATAACTATGAAGATGGGGACAATAGTCCGAATAACGAAGAAAGAACAATTGTTAAGAAAAAAAGAAAGTGTAACGTATTGGCTTCTAATTAGCGATACGTAACGTAGTGGGATCAGTTAGGGATCTATTACGTTGGGGTACCAGTTCGTAATTAACGTTAGTGCCTTTTCTTCTTCGGCACTACTACTCGTATATTCGTACGCACAGTAGTTTGTTTACAACTGACACGGGTCTAGCAGTCAGCCTCTTCTTAGCCCCAAAATCTTCTCCCACTTCTTTTGGTCAAGGGAAAGGTATCACGTTTACGTACGCCGCGTGCTCCTCGTTACGGCCAATTTGACGTGCTGACAAGTTTACACTTTAATGACCTTCATTCATGAGTACGATTTCTTTGCGATAGTGACATTTACTATCTTGTTTGCATCGTGAGTCCATTCATAAAATGATTTCTTTCGTTGTAAATAGAGCAGACTAATAACACTGGATTTAACTTCTCAAAAGTTTATTATGTTCCAAACTTCCTACCTTTTGAGAGAGAGAGGGTCCCTAATAATCTCTGTCTTAGCAAGAGGTGTATTTTAACTGGATTCAACTTCGAGTTTTTAGTCCTTAGTAAACTTCTCGGTGAACAAGCTTTTCTTAGCCTTTCCTTATCGTCCTTAGCGACAACAACTTAACTCCGTACGATTTCTGCCTGACTCTCCTTCTCGAATCGCAGACCCTAACTGACTGCTCTGCTCGCGGACTCCAACTCCAACTCACTCCAAATCCAACTGCCTTTTTCGGTGATTCCACAAAGACCACCCAGTGATCTAAGATAATCGGTAGTACATTTTTCTAAGGTTCTTTTCCAAGTCTGGCACAAGGCCACAAATATAGGTGCGGCGATTATATAACAAAAGAGTAGGAACAGAAGAAAAAAGGAGGATATGTAAGAGAAAAAGATTTAAATCTAAGAACAGATTGATAAAAATGAATAATCTAAAGGAAGAAAAGTAAAGAGTCTATTGATTTTAACGGCATATCAACCCGTCTCGGGTTATGTCATGCCTAAAAGTAAAGAATAATGATGCATAAACAAAATTGTGGGAAATTTAACTAGAAGAAAGAACGAAGGAAATAAATGTAGGAACTTTAACTAGAAGAAAGAACGAAGGAAATAAATGTAATAAAAGAAAAACAAAGAGAAGGTAAAAGAGAAACACGATTAATGTAAGAAAGACTAAAAAAGCAGTAAAAGACAAGAGAAGAAACGTCGCCATTAAAGAAATGAAACTCGTCTACGAATGCGTCGTCACACTAATGGATCCTTGCTGAGAGCGGAGCACTGACTCGCACGCAACAACGTTTTTAATTCGAAAATAATTCGTTGATATTTTTCTTAAGGGGAAAAACGCATTTTCCCTAATTTTTTTCTGCAGTTTATAATTAATTACAAAATAAAATATCTCTTTTTGGAAAAAATAAAAGAAAGAAAAAGAAAACGAAAAGAATCTAGGAAAAATCATAAAGAAATAATAATCTCACATCACGAATTTCTCCACGCAGCTATCAAAAAGAGCAATAGAAGAGATATGAAAGTTTGAACACATTGATTTTATTTAGCAACAGAAAAAACAATAGACAGAATTCAATTTTTGATTTCTTAGTCTAAATTCTATGTTGAACATCACATAAAACTAAAGAAAGACACGCCAACAAATCAACGATTATAATTGGATTCCCGCCATTTCTTCTTTTGTAAAAGGAGCCAAGTTTGTACTTTCCTTTTCTTCATCGCATACGTTTTAAGTCTTTTGACTTTTTCTTTTTCGGGATTCAAAGATTTGTTTCCCTTGCGTCAGAGAATGGCGTGGCATTTCTGTGAGACGTAAGTTAGGAACACTCACAGGGAATTTGAAGTACAGATGACCTATTCTTATGAATTTAATGGGTTCTCTGTCAATGCGTATTTGAACGAGAATATGACAGCAAATCTTAACATGATTAAATTTCTTTTCTTTTATTAATTATAAACTGATTAGTGATTGCATTCGGTTGCTGTTAACTACTATATAAAGTAAATTACATTTATAACATTATATATATATATATATATATATATATATATATATATATATATATATATATAGAATAGAGAATGAATAGAGAGTAAATGAGAAAAGTATTGGCATAAAAAGGTGCTCAATTCTAATAAAACAGAGCAGATTTACAATCAATTATTATGATATTATGGATGTTATAAACTCATAACTATAAGTTTCATGCTTATTCAATCTTCAGGTGAGTCAAAATTTTACTCAACTAAAGATTGCGTAAGCATGAAACTTAGAGTTATGAGTTTATAACGTCTATAATATCATGATAATTGATTGTATATATATATATATATATATATATATATATTATTAATAGATTTTGAGTTGATATATTAGTTAACAGAACCGTATATATATATATATATATATATATATATATATATATATATATATATATATATGTGACATGAGACCACTGAGAAGAAACCTCATTTTCCTAGCCACGCATTTTCAGTTCACCAAATCCCTCCTCTTACAGCAGTACCGCCAGCAGCTGAGGTGCGCCAACTAGTAACGGATTAAAAAGATAAAGTCGACAGAGTGGCCTATTATTGGCATCATCCCAAACGGCGAGGGAGTCTACCCTCTTTTCATTAGCGCTAGACGAGGAGATTGTTTTTCGTCTAAGGTGTACCAGCACACCTACC
Organism: Doryteuthis pealeii; assembly: GCA_023376005.1. NCBI lineage: Eukaryota > Metazoa > Mollusca > Cephalopoda > Myopsida > Loliginidae > Doryteuthis > Doryteuthis pealeii. The sequence continues at coordinate 135,213,369 of CM042140.1, read as the reverse complement.
ATCAGTTCCCTACTTTACCGCACATATCGCTGTGCTACTCATACGCTGAGTTGGCTAGGGCAGGTATTTAACCAGGAAGCGTGTGGTTCCGAACCGGATGTTCTACCGACTAAGCTAAACCGGTCCCTAAATCAATGAGAAGACGGGATGGTGGCGCCAAATAGTAAATGAAAAACTGCTATGAGGGAAATATTTTGAACAAAACAGTTTCCTGAGATGCCATGAATCTAAGAACATAAGTATTCGACGAATTGAACACGTTTGAAAGGAAGATAAGGCTTGTTCATATCACACGTTAATATAAGTCACTATGTTTATGATCAGGCGGAAATAAAGAATCTCTATCCATGAAAAATAGATATACCATCTTCGTTAACCTACCGCCATATTGTGTATTGCTTATCCCGACCTCGGAGATGAAAAACAAGAAAAGGAATGCGAGAACTAGGAAGGAGGAATCTACCAAGTAACACAAATAATAAATTTGTAATGAGGAGAAATACTGAACTTGAGTAAGGAAAAGCCGATGAACCAAATGTGGTTCTGAAAGTAATATATATATATATATATATATATATATATATATATATATATATATATATATATATATATATAACTTAAAACAGATAAGTTTTATTTGTTTCGATATTGCATGCATGGATTCATATATGTTCCCAAACTATTCTGTATATACATCATTACAGGAATATGATAAATCTCCAAACTGTGTTCGGATAGATAAACAATAATGATTCCTTTTGGGTCAATCATTCTTTATTTCATTCATTTTTCTTAAAGTCATATAGAATTGACTATTGTTTTGTCTTTGTCTCGTTCGCCGGATGTCTTATGGAGTTTTTTTTTTTACTTGTGCGAAATCGAAACCGGGAGTAGAAGTTTTTTTCTACGATTATCCTTTTTGTTTTCATTATCCAGCGGAAATATTAACAGTCAAAAGCAGGAAACCCTGACTCAACTTTGCGATAGTCGTAACAATATACATATGCTTCTGTGTAGATGTAATCGTAATCTGGTTTGAAACTGGTTCATTTCATGTGCTATGAGGATAATTTGTGGCTGGTCTATTTATCTATATGGCTGTTTTTAACACTCAAATTTTGATACCAGCCTCGGTAATAGGGTTTTATATTAAGTCAAAATGGATTATAGTTCTTTCAATTGATTATCCATTTATCTTTCCGCTTTTGCATTACTAATTCTAACTTGATGTCTTAGAAATCAATAATAATAAGCCCATATTTATTAAAATCAATTTTTTAACATCAATATGTTTTCATACTGTAAACTGCTAATATGTGGTATATATAAATGCGATTGCATGTTATTAGTATGTACATATGGTCAACAGTATTGATAATGTATGTTTAAATAAGATAAAATCATGGACAATGGGATGTAATTAAGGGAATTAAGACTTGAGTAGTTATTTAGTTTCGGTTACAGACAAACACACAATCTCCATTATAATAAGATATTCGTTTTGTTTTCTCTTAAACGTTTCTTGCAAAAGTTTCAACTATAAACAGTTCTTACAATTACCAACTCCTTTGATAAAATTCACCTTATTTAGTTTGGTTGGTTGGATTTTGCGCCATTTAAACATTTGGGATTTCTATGTTTGTTTTATTCATTCTTGCCAGGTGTTCAATTTTCTAAACATATTTTTAATCTACTTAACCCATAGATGAGATACTAACACAGGTACTACCACTCCGGGTTAGAGGGAAACTGGGGGTAATAGTAATGAAGGAGTGCTCTCTACTCCCTAGAGCAGCAGAATTAGAATTTCACCACTTTAGCGACATCCCAGGACACCCACGTTATTTAGTTAACGGTCGTTGTATATTGAAACTCTGTATTAAAACGTACAATATCTATTTAGGGTAGTTTATGAAGATTGTTACTATTATAAAACTTAACGTAAAAATAAAGTTTGAAATGCAATGCAGGTGTTATTGATCGTCGGCCAAAGCTGCTCGGCTTTTAGTAAAAGGATTATTAAGTAACATTTTTAGGTTATCAAGTGCACATTGAAAGTAGAATGTTTTAAAAAGTTTCGATACTCTACTGTTGCAAATATGCTGTGGTCGTAAAAAGGCTTTTGCTACTGTTACAAATACATAGAGGTCATTAAAAGGCTGCTGAAAAAATTACAAATACACAGGTATCCTGATAAAAGGCTGTTGAAATTGTTCCAAAGAAACAGTAGCCGTTAAAAGGCCGTTACAACTGTTGTACATTCATGAAACGTAATTGATTGGCTAAACGGGCGGAAAGCTGACCAATCATAAACAGTTTTCAGGGGTCTACAAGGGCAATAGTTGAGGCAGGGTGTTTTGGATATACAGTTAAAGGCATGTGGGGTAACGGTTACCGTCGTCGGAAATGGATACGTCGAGACGAGTTCAGATCCTGCACATGGCTGTTTGCATTTAACCTAGCGCTAATACCCTTTTTAGGATTAAATAGTAGGGCAGACTGGACTCTTGAACCTTGGTATGGTAACCATTCTCGAAGACAGAAAACTCAATTTCAAACCAACGGAACTCTCATCTCGTTAATCAAATAACTATATCAAGAGTTCCTCATATCCCTTCTTTCTCCTCATAAAAACTGAAGAGAGAGGTAACAGATAGATGCATAGTCAAAATTACGTATGCGGATGAGTATCGGAAAATGTAACCACTACCCTTCTACCGAGACATCAGTCCCGAAATATAACTAAAGATTCGTGAAGAGAATAGGAATCAAGTGTGTCTTCATAATATATGCACAGAAAGAAGTGTACGAAGAAATTGAAAAGAGAGAAATATATTCTAAATACATAACCGGAATATATGAGAGGATATTGAAATTGATATGAAAATAAATATTTATAAAGGTTTGATATCGTGATTCCCTCTCTCTGTCACGATTGTATATAATCAAATTTGCTTCAAAACCCAATCGATCCTCAATACCATAAAGCCAAGGAAATTATTCAACATAGTAACAAACTGGATTTATACTTTGTTAAAATTACACCGAATGGTCATCTTAATTTCTAAAGTTACCAATAAATAAGATGCGTGTATTTATTTACCATGATATTGTTGGGTTAGTGTTAGTTTGATTTTATATGGCATTATTTTGAGCTGCTATTAAAATAGTTTGTTTCTCTCACCAGATTTCACCTTCTGAACAACGTCTCATGTGCAATTCCTTAGTTTGCAGCTTGAAGTATCCATACAGTTGTTTTCTTCCATTTTTGTTTTCTCGGTGTTTTATTATTGTTTTCCTATTTGTTTGTAAGTTATTTCTTGTGGCCGTAATTGATTTCTTTTTTTCTTTTTTCTATTTTTCTTTTTCTTTTTTCTTTTTTTTTTGTTGTTGATTATTTTAGTCCCTGAATTATATCCATTCAATCCTCAATGCTGGCGAGTACCCTCCCCTTTTTCTTGACACATATAATCTGTCTCTGTCACCTCTTGGGTGTAAAGCTTTGTACATCGTCATCAATGTATTATTGTTCATATATATGTGTTTTCCCTTGTCCTTTTTCAGCATTTTTAGCAACCTTTTTAAGACCTTCATGTATTTGCAACAGCTTCAGCAGCAATTTACGACTGCCATGAATTTTTACAAAACCTCCACATTTGCAAAATTTCAATGGCCTTTTTCCGACCCTTATGTACCTGGTAATATTTGCAGCTACCTTTTTACGAACTGTATGTGTTACATAATCTATGCATAGATTATTGTCATGTATTTCTGCCCCTTTTCATATCACGGACTTTCCATGGAATATTACAGAAAGCCCTTGAAATACGTTCACGTTGGTTGGCTCTCAGTTTCAGCTTGGACGTCTGTATCAACTGCACACGCTCGTTGCTTGGCAACAAGACTGACCTTGAATCAACGAGCAAGAACAGAGACGTTTTACAACCAAAATTTGCATATTTCAACAGCCTTTTTACAACCACTAAGTATTTTCAACAGTTACAGCAGCCATTTTATGACTCTTTTGTATCTGCCCATTTTTCAACAACCTATTTTATGACCATTACGTATATCCAAGAGCCACATCAGCTTTTTACAACCATTATATATGGAATCTCCGTATTTGCAATTTTTTCAAAAGCCTTTTTCATGACCTCCTGATACTTGCAACTTTTCCAGCTAAGGTTTTACAACCTTTATTGTGTTTGCAATATTTTCAAACAACCCTTTTTAAAAAATCCTATATATTTCCAACATTTTCACCTTCATGATTCACCACCTCTATGTATTGTACACTTGCAACATCTTCAATTGCAGTAACCCCTATATTTTAACATTTATATCACCCTTTTTGTATTTCCAACAATGGTAGCAGCCTTTTTACGACTGGTGTATACTTGCTACATTCCCGATGCCTCTTTCGATCCCTATTCATTGCAATTTGTCGATTGTCTTGTCGCTCGTCCCTTATTCAACACTTACAATCCTATATAGTCGATAAACTTGGCGTCACTATTTCAATAGCCTTGACCGAGGGTTTATATTAAACACGATAACAAAATTCACTTGGTGAAAATTGATATTTTATTCAAAGAGTTGAATGTACTTCAGTTCCAGTTACACCTGTCTCTTAAATGTCCTCTTCAGATATTTCAATGTATTGGTCTATGGATCTTCAAGGATTCAAATAATTTTACATTAATTCTATTTATTCTAAAAGATAAATATAGCATTTAGATAATTCTGTTTATAATACTAGCAAATATATGCACCCTCCGCCGGGTGCAAGTATTTAAGTTTTAATGTATTAGAATATTATATTAAATTAGAAATATTAGAAAATTAGAAAGGCTAATTACTAGAATACTAGAATATTATATCAAATTAGGCTAATTACTAGAATACTAGAAAATTAGAAAGGCTAATTACTAGAATACTAGAATATTATATCAAATTAGGAAGGCTAATTACTAGAATACTAGACAATTAGAAAGGCTAATTACTAGAATACTAGAATAGAAAGGCTAATTACTAGAATATTATATTAATTTCTAGAATACTATGATATATAATATTATATTAATTACTAGCCTTTTTTACTGCCTTTTTACCATCTCTAAGTATTTGCAACAGTTGCAACCTTTTCTGCTACTGTTTTAGTAACGCTAAGTATTTGCAATATTTTCATCTGCTTTTTACGACCACTTTTAAAATAGGGAGATATTTTTCAATCATCTCTCTCTCTCTCTCTCTCTCTCTCTCTCTATATATATATATATATATATATATATATATATATATATATATATATATATGTATATATATATATATATATATATATATATATATATATATATAGTACTGTCACCTATGAGTGCCCCAACTTAAGAGTTTTCTGAGTTAGCAGCTGTTACTCAGTTGATTTTTTGTTTTGTGTTGAGAGTTGAAATTTGAAATATGTGTAAGCTTCAGATACGCTATTATTAATAAGTTCATTAAAAACATTTTAGTTTCTAAATTTATTACGCTAAAGAAAATATTATTTATAAGAAAATAAATAAAACTTATTACAGTACATAATGTATTTTTTTAAATTACATAAAATGGAATTGAAATTATATTATGAAAAATCTCAGAAGTCTAGAACGAGAGACTTAATAAAGATATCTTTAAAAGTTTTTAATTTTTTCATCATGAAACGGAAAATTATACTAAAGGGTGTGTGATGACTGTGATTTTAAATATTTTAAAAAGTTTGCAACAGTTGATGCAGCATTTTATGACTGCAATATAGTTTCTACATTTTAAGCTGTCATTTTAGTGTTGCATATCATGAAACGGAAGAGGAAGCTTCCGGCAAAAAGACAAAGAGAAAGATAACAATTTATATTTTTAAAAAGTGAGAACGGAAGAGAGGTCTTCCGGTCAAGAAGCAGGGAGAAGATGAAGAAATCGATAAAAGAAAAAAGGAAAACGGAAAACTCCTCTTTCGGTGAAAAGTTGGAGAGAAAGATAAAGAAATATATAAAGAATGTCCGTTATAGATCAAAAGATAAAAATGTGTGGGCATATTTATTGTATATAAAGGCTAGCGGATGAAGGGTGTCAGTCAGTCCCCAGCGAGCAGCCGAGAAGGTAACTTCGCCGCCTCCCGTCGTCATTAGCCACCCTCGGAAGTTCATTGTGAACATTACGCTATTCAACAGCCTACTCGGAAGTTCATTGTGAACACCCGTCGCCCCTCACCACCCACTCATCAATGAAAATAAAGACGGGTCATATTTTCATATATACGGGTCTGTGGTTTCATTGAAGTCCAGTAGTTGGCTATACAACATTTGGAACCCTCTGTATTTGTAATATTTCCAGTTGTCTTCTTACGACGTCTGTGTTTTTGCAACAGGTACACTGACCTTAGTACGACCATATATATTTGCTACATTTTCAGCAGCTTTTTAGGAAGACTATGCATTTGCATGTATATCAATGTGTAGATTGACACTATTACAATTCAAGAGGTAGTATTTAGCCAACGCACATTATTATTAGAATAGTGATTAATATCTGAGATAGAGCGTTAATGAATAAATAAATATATATATATTTTAGTGTATATTTATTTGCAAGGAAACAAGTCTGCTACTATTGGTTTCAAGCTGTGCAAGTTTGATTGTTTCAGCGGAGCAATCGTCAGGCAGCGAAAAATGTTCCATTTTTTTTCGCTGCCCGACGATAGGTCCACTTGCATAGCATGAAACTGATGGTCGCAGACTTGTTTTCACGCACGCACACACACACACACACACACACACACACACACACACAGACATATATATATATAAATATATAGTATTATAGTGTGTACAGTCATCCCCTTTACACACACACACACACACACACACACACATATATATATATATATATATATACCAACCCCTTCTTACAAGAAGCATGTGGCACAAGGTCAATTTTTTAGTGGAAATTCAAAGGATTGAATTCAAATTTTGCTTCTTCGAGACTGTTAGCCTGGCCAAGTTTAAAAGTCCTGTTTGCCCTACTATTTACACATAGCTGTAGGGAAAATAGTTGGATGCATACCTTTCTCAGGGTTTTTACCTCTATGTGAAATGCAAACAGCTTAGTCCAGGAATTGAACTCGTCTCGTCCTGTTCATTTCCTACGACTCTAACCATTGCACTACGCACCTTCATAATCGATCGTTAGTTCTCTCCTTTCAAATGTTCAGTTTTATAAAAAAAATCGACATGTTCACTATGTGAATTTCTAGCTACTTTATTTTCTTTGCTCTGTTTCTCGAGGATCGCTGCATTTTTCTTCCAATAAAACGCAGTTTTATCTTGCGTGTATTCTAATCTACAATGAAGGAATTTTCTAAATTCATGCTAAGACAGCTACGATATAACGGCTGAATTGTCTGCAAACAGCATTAAGATTTATCTCGTCATATTTATAAGTTAATTACTTTTCGTTTGTCACTTGATGTCTTCTGACTGAAAATTATTTTAAGTGCAGTTCCAACATATTTTATATCAGAAGAGGCCGGTATACTTAACTTGTACTCGGTGAATCAAAATTTCCACTTGATGTGATGCATCATTTTCGTTTAGTTCACTGCACATTTCGGCTAACGCGGTGAACATGACATTTCCTGGAACTGGGACTCAAAATACATTTAGTGCAGTACAACTGTCACAAAGAATAGTTGCCAGTTGTTTTGCTATTTGAATATTAGCTAAGCGAAATGGCCACAAACTTTGAAAGATTCGAGGAATGGTGCATAGCAGTCTCTGTGTTACTTCTTCCTTCTCCAAATTTAAAGAGCCCAGTCTGACCAACTAGTTAATCATAGTTGGAGCGAGAATTGTTCGAATTGTGTTCAGCTTTGTTGAGGATTTGAACTTCGATTTGATGTCCGCTTTCTACGATGATAAATGTTGCACAAAAAAAGACAACAAATATAAGTATCTTTCTATGGGGATTGTACACTTAAATGATCAACTACCGTATTTATTTACCAACCCATCCGTACAAGAAAGATGTTACAAAAGGTCAATTATTTAAGGGGGGTTTAAAAATTTATCGGGGCGGCCTAATGTCGGTATCAGCCAGACAGCGAGGGAGTCTATCTCCTTTTCACTAGCGCTAGACCAAGGAGATTATTTTAGCGTCTGGGGTGGAGCACCACACCTAACATTTGATCCTCACTTTACCACACATAGCCCTGTGCTATTCATACGCTGAATTGGCAATGACCGGTATCGAACCAGGAACCTTGTGATTCCTATCCGAACGCTCTACCGACTGAGCTAAACCGACTCTTCCTTCTCCGTTCAATATGTAAAAGTGTGTTTCTTTGGGCAACTTATACTTAAATTATTTTTAAACACAAATTACACAAGATATGCTAATTAAAGATTTATATTTTTTTTTTACAATTGTTGATAAAAGGAATTTCCTTTAGCGTAGATATAACTTAGTACCCGTTACAATAGGATTTTGTAGACTCCAAGTCACTTAAAATTCATCAAACAAAAACAAAAATTTATATTATTTAGATTTTTCGGACTGTAGTCCGCATCGTTATTGTTATATACACAACGTTTTGACCAATGTGTCCTCCGGCCTTCATGTTGAACTCGGGAATCTTCTTCTCGAACACGAGAACCTTCATGTCGGAATTGGAATTATTCACAGAACTTCGAAACAAACTCTTTATTTAATCCATTGAGGTACATTTTTCTCATTCCGTTAATTATGACCAACTAAAAGTGTTAATATGGAAATCCAATCTCACAGACAAGTTAAAGAGACAGTTCTTCCAGGCCGTTGTCGTGTCAGTCCTGCTGTATGGCTGCACCACCTGGACCCTAACTAAGCGACTAGAGAATAAACTAGATGGGAGCAGCACAAAATGCTGCAGGTGATCCTGAAGAAGAAGTGGAAACAACACCCTACGAGAAAACAGCTGTACGGCCACCTGCCACATATCATCCAAATCATTCGAGTAAGACGGACAAGACACACGGGACACTGCTGGAGAAGCAAGGATGAACTGTGGAAGCCAGCACATGGACAAGCCAGTGTGGGCCGACCAGCAAAGACATACATTGATCAGCTCTGTGTGGATCAGGATGCTGCATAGAGGACCTCCCGAGAATGATGAGCGATAGGGACGGATGGAGAGAGATTGTCATGGATATCCGTGTAGCATTCCTGTGCAGCTACCATCTAGTTTATTCTCTAGTCGCTTAGTTAGGGTCCAGGTCGTGCAGCCATACAGCAGTACTGACACGACATCGGTCTGGAAGAACTGTCTCTTTAACTTTTCTGAAAACGCAACATGATGATGATGATGATGATGATGATGAAAGTGTTAAACTATGTTCAGTCTTTTTTGTCATATTCGCTTGTACTCTGGATTGAACCTGCAAACTCCGGATGATTACAAATTCCGACAGATAAAAGTAATAATGTCAGCTGATTTGGAAGAGCAGTCTTGGGAAATTTCATATTGAATTTATCTCTCAGACGTTTTAAGATTTTATAAGTTTTCATTTAATTCTTCTACACTAGAGTATTCTCAACAATGAACACATAGCCATTCTTTGAAACCGATATAGACGTCGTATTAGCACGTGATTAATATTTTCGTGCCGGCAAATCATAGCATTATACCCATTGGGTTACGTCTTTTATTAAACACTCTGCATATTCATATCGACCTCATTTCATATGCCTCAGTAAATAATTTTATTCCATACACAGATATATGTGTGTGAATGTATGCATGCATGTTTAAGTGTAAGGATGTGTTTCAAAGCTTTTATCTCTGTCTCTGTCTGTCTGTCTGTCTGTCTCTCTCTCTCTCTATCTGTTCAGGGTTTTGTAATGTAGAATGGAATTTTTTAGTGTATGCATCAACATTTTCGTGAGCAGTTTCTGATCTACAAAGTGCCATTTTCAGGAGTTGGATCCAATTGAGCCGTTTTGTTCGAGTTCAATTTAAATAAAGAAACGTGGTTGAAGGAACAAATTATAGTGCGAGTAATTAGGAGAGGGAAGTAACGGAAACTGTGCAAAGAGATGTGAGGATTGTGAGGATGGGAAAAATTGGTGGGAAATGAGTTACACACATTTTGGTGCACTGATTGACAACTTCCATCCCGACATGAAAAAAAATTGGTCCAGCAACTTGAACGAATCTAAAAGAAATTAGTCGGAAATATTTGTCCTTTCAATAGAAGTGCCATCATTAGTTTTTTTTTGTTTTTTTTTTGATGATGGCACTTTGAAGTGCCGAAAGTACTCGGGAACTGAACTTTGGTGGACTTATCCACCAATTCCACCCAAACATTAAAAAGTTGGCCCGAAAATTCGAAAAGATAAAAAATAAAATTGTTAAACAGGAGATGTGCCTTTTGTTTAATTCTAAATGTATAAATGAAAGAATGCTGTCCACACACACATATATATTTATAAAAAGAGAGAGAAAACCATATACAGTCTTTTTTCGCAGCTCGTCAGTTTGCCTAAACAGGCAGGTTGCCGGGATCGAAACTGGACTAATTTGTTAGCAGTCTGCGTTCTTACCTCAGCGCCATCAACACAAACATCTTTTAAGAAAGAGGAATTTACTGATATAAACATATATAGCCATTAGAAATGCTCTATCCTTTAAGGAGAGCTATGCAATTTTTGCGTAATTAGCAGCCACTAGAAAATTCCATTTCCAAAGAGCGTAATCCACCTGGAATCAACTGAATCCATTTCGGTTTGTCTTAAATAAAAATCCTTTTACTTATTCTAAACTCATAATAATTTTGTTTGTTAAGCATACATTTATAGCAAGGTGATTTTAATTACGTATTTACTGTAGTTACTGGTACGAACAGACAGAAGTCGTTTTTATCTGTTTAACCGTAAAACTTTTTTAGCAGTTGTCGTTGCAAAATAGAGTAAATATTTACGATTCTCTACTTCCTGTTCTACTGCTTCTCTTCTTTTTATCGCTTTAAAAAGAGATCCTAATCAAAGGAGAGACAGCACAAAAAAGAAGAAGATAAACTGCTTCAATTATTTTAATCTAATAAGCATCATAACTTATAGAGACACCTGGTGATTATCGAAATCAAAAATCTCATATTCTCGCTTGTTTACAATCTACATGTCCTGTCGCCTGGAGGTGTAGAATACGTCGACTGTATCTCTATAGAGGGATAATATACCCCCTTCCCAATGGTGCCACCAGTAATGCCAAGGTCAGAACTGTGGTGTCTGTGTGATCTCTGACCCGGGTACTAAATATTCTCATTGTTGCATACCCTTCTTACTTTACTTACTTCTTACTTCTGTTCATCTTCTATCCTAGGTTCTTCTTCTTGGGGACTTCGTCTTGGTGGTCGCACTTAACTCATTTCTTCTTCTAATCAGTCTTGTTACCAAGACATTTATTAATCACAAGTCTGTGTTAATTTTCTTAAACTTTTATTTCTTTAACTAAACATTTCATGTAACTAATTATCTGACTAACATAGCGCGCGTATGCATTGAGCTTCAGCTAAGGCAGAAAACCTTATCTACCCGACGTCTAACTGAAAACTGAGGACTTAACCAGGTCCCACGTGACTTCACATATTTTGCGGGCTTTCGGTACTATTGCATGGAAAGTCCTGCCCGTGATATGAAAAGGGCCATCCCTTTAGAAATACAGGGGATTGACTATAATCTTATGCAACCGCATAGATTATGTAACATTATGACGGGCGAGCAGGCGATCAAAGAGGTCGAATTTTATATACCGGCTAGACATGTGAAGCCCTAACAATTGTATGGTTGTCCAGATCGTATTCCTCACCTTGTCTTGATGGCAAAACCCCAACCCGTTTTATCCTATGGGTATTAGAAGGCGTTGGCTGAGCATCAACTCCCAGTATTGCACCTTAACGCTAGGTTTTATTGGGGATTTAAGTGAGTAGTAGTGTTACATAATCTATGCGGTTGCACAAGATTATTGTCGGTCCCCTGTAATTCTAAGGGGATGACCCTTTTCATACCATGGCCGGGTCCTTCAATGGAAAATTACAGAAGCCCGCCAAAATACGTGAAGACACGTGGGACCTGTTCGGTCCCCAGTTTTCAGTTAGACGTCAGGCAGAGAAGTCGACCATTTTAGGTCCTGCCTAAAACTGGAACTCACGCGCGCTATGTTTGTCAGATATTTAGTTACATGAAATGTATAGTTAAGGAAATAAAAGTTTGTATAATAAATATGTTCTTGTGGTTGATGAATGTATTGGTAACAAGACTAAGAAATGAATCCAGGACGACCAGCCAGCAGGAACATAGCAATAGAAAACCAGACCTTAGGAGATCCGAGACGCGAGACCAGACCAAGTCAAGATGTTAGAAGATAGAACCAGAATAAAATACGACCAGAAGTAAGAAGTAAGAAAGGGTATACAACAGTAGTAGCCCCAATCCTACTCCTATCGGTGTTGATGGCCGTTGGGTCAACCGCTCTTTAACAGCTCTAGATATATTGATGTTACTTTTTTGTCCTCCCCTCAAAAAAAATCTCTTCGGGACTCACAATGTCACTGAATAGACGTGCGTTTTGCAGCTCCCTAATAGAGCAGTTCACCACTAGATAACGTTTATAATAATAAGTATGTCTATCTCCTTTTCACTTGCGCTAGACCAAAGATTATTTTTAGCGTCTGAGGTGGAGCGCCACACCTACCATCAGCTCCTTAATTTACCGCACAGATCCCTGTGCTACTCATAACGCTGAGTTGGTGAGGGCCGCTATCGAACTAGGAACCTCTAGCCAAACGCTCTACCGACTGCGCTAACCCGGCCCTTTTTTATAATAATAATTAGCTTAATTACTGCTCTATTTTTGAATCTTGCACTACTCCAGAAACGGATTGAATCCCTTGAGATAAGACGCTAGCGTAAGATGAAGAACATCTACAAAGACTCTATAATAATGGAAGTCAGAATAAATAAAAAAATAACTGCAGGCTCTCGGTCATATGACAGCAGTGTTGGCAATGTGAATAAAAATAAAATAAAATGACGCGGTATGGACATGTGACGATATCAGGCTTGGCAAAAAATATCCTGCGAGGCCCAGTGCCAGGAACAAGAAAAATAGGCAGACTGACAGAGGAAGAGGTGGAAATATAACATCCGGGAATGAACAGGTTCTGTCTTTCACCGAATCACAGAATGCTGCTTCCAACTGAGACAGATGGCGATTGGTTGTCAGTGGGTCCTCCGTGTTTACGTAACTGATAAAGATGATGATGATGATGATGATGATGATGAGAGAAAAGGGGAAAAATCGCTACACTTCCACTAGAATTTGAACCCTGCTCGCCGATTCCATATGTTGTGCTGTTAACTCTTAAGTTAATTCGGCATCCAAGTATAGTCAATAATAATTAGAGAAAGAGAAGCAGGAACGTTACAATAATTCAGCAAATTTGCTTGATAAACATATATTGATCCCATTCTATTATGGATTTTGTAGATTCGCATGTTTTAAAGGATTAAAAACGAATTTCATTTATAAATGGAGATAAACACAAGGCCTAGTTTAGAGCAGCAGCTGAAAAAAAAAAAAAAGAAAGAAAGAACAACGTTTTATCTTCCCTTCATGCGTCCCGTCTTTTCCTTGGTAATGATGTGTTATTTAACTTCACATAACAAACATATGCAGATTGTTTTAAGTCTTAAGCGGCTTATCCTGCCTTACGAAGCTTTTCGCTATCCACAACCACTTCTCTGAGCTGTTTGCTGAAACAACGAAGTTCAAGGATAGAACAGCATTCTTCTGCTATGCAAAGTGGGCATAGCACAATGGTTACCATCACGCAAAATTTAAATCAGTTGCTGAGTTTGATTTTCAAATTAGACGGATTATGTTCGTTTCACGCTGTAACCGTCGGGAAAATTAACCGATTCGAAGCAGATTTGTCTTACAGATACGCCTTGCTAGAGGAGGGAGTTTCCCTGAATGTTCAACAGCAGGAGAAGAGTGTTTAAGTTTTTTTAAATCTTCTTTCACGAAGCCAAACCATAGCATGAAATGACATGAATGCCCAGCAATGTTGGATATGTGTCCCACTGAAGGGAACCTAGGAAATTAGAATATCCATAAATAGAAATGAACACAGGTATTGATATATAGATCAGAAGTATATAATAATATATTTTTATCTTATTAATGAGGTGCGAAAAGTTTGATGAATTGAATATGAAAAAGAAAAAAAAAAGTATTTTGATGGTTAGCGGAATGAGAACAGGATAACTACGTGGATTGAATAAAGGGTTAGTTTCAAAGTTCCTTGATGGTTCCCGATTATGACAAGAAGGTCCTCGATTACATTAAGAACATTCCCAAGAATGTTCCCAAGTTTGAAAAGAATATTTCCAAGTTTGAAAAGAAATACCTCAAGAAGGCCGGAAATGTAGTACAGATAACAATAAAGATGAGGACAATAGTCCGAATAATCTAAATAATACTAATTATCAAGGCTCATCTAAAAAATTCAGAGAAATAACATTTTAAGTTAAACGTCATGTTTAAATAGGTCCAAGAAATCTAAAGCAATTCACGGTTAAGTGGTATTTTCTTTGGATATTATAATAATAAAAGCATAAAACTTTTCTTTCTGGCTTTCAATTCTATTGAAATTGTTACAATGCTTCTTCAGATGCAGAGGTTTGGGGATTGTTAAAAGTATACATAGACGCAAGTTGCGTCACGGGGATCATCGTAGAAAATGAACATCCATTGCCCGACGTAAAATCCTGGATCATCGTAGAAAATGAAAATCCATGACCCGACATAAAATCCTGGATCATCGTAGAAAATGAAAATCCATGACCCGACATAAAATCCTGTACGAGGCTGTTTGCGTTTTACTTTGCACTAGAGACTCTGGGAAAGGCAAGAATCCATTTCTTCTCTTCCAGCTATTGGAAAATAATAGGACAGACTGGGGCCTTTAGCCCGTATTAAACAACCAGTATAAGAGAAGTAAAACTGAATTTCAACCAGCTTAACACCACTTAAAAATTGTCACATACTAAATCCTGGCGGAGTCAAAGTAAAAGTAGGTATTTACCCAATCCGTTCGCTATGGGTAAAAACTGACACAGGGTCGTAAGTATGGGACATTCAACGTGAATCAAACTCACTATTCTAGTGCGTAAATATACCATAAACCCAGATTGTAGTAGGTAGTAGTTTTAATCATACTGTAAGATTGATACTCAGTAATAATAGATATGAATAGGTAGCAAGAAAAAAGCCATATGATTTATCTATATATGATGCAATTTTATTTGATCTGCGAGGCTAGCTTGCTAACTATTAAACAACGATGGGCCACTCTGCAAATACGTAAAATTGTATCTAGCTCCTTTCAGACTGGTATCCAAGTAGAATATATTTTAATTCTTAGTCACATTCTTGTCCACTACGAGGTTGTAGATTTTCCTACCCTTCAAGAAGAAAAAAAAATCAAACCCATCCCAAACATAGAACTTCTAAATTATTTTTGAAAATAAGAAATAAAAAGTAAATAAGTACATCAATTCTTTTTTAATAAAAAAAATCTTCTTAACCAAATATATTTGGATTTAATTATTTCTAGTGCGTAAATATACCATAAACCCAGATTGTAGTAGGTAGTAGTTTTAATCATACTCTGTAAAATTGATACTCAGTAATAATAGATATGAATAGGTAGCAAGAAAAAAGCCATATGATTTACCTATATATGATGCAATTTTATTTTTGGTGATAGAGTTTCAATTCCATAGTTTTTTTTGTAATCAATATAATCCAATGATATTTGTTTTGATTATATTAGAAATAATGAAATACTGAACTTTTTTTAGAAGACAACATTTTAGAAGACAACATTTTAAAAACAAATGGTAGGCGTATATTTATTTATGGGTGGCATTGTGAAAATAATCCTGAAGAGAAATTAAATTTAGAAATGAAATCTAATACTGGATATTTAGAAGAACTATATAATATTCACAAATTGGATATTTGAATTAACTTGAGCCAATATATATATATATATATATATATATATATATATATATATATATATATATATATATACATAAAGCGTATTGCAGAAATAATTCTCTTCAACAGGATTTTATGTATAAGTCTGTGTCTATCTCTCTGCCTCTTCCTCTATCTATCTATCTATCTATCTATCTCTATATATGTATATATATATATATAATATATATATATATATATATATATATATATATATATATATATATATATGTGTGTGTGTGTGTGTTTCTATGTAAGTGAGAAAACTCAACAAACCCTCATTTAGCTATTATAAATCTATTTCGCCTGATGTATTTATAAAAGGGACAAGTTTCGTCAAATGGCTTAGTAGATAAAAATGTTCTTTTGCTTCTTCATTTAAAACACAAATATAATTGACACTGAATTAAAATTTAAAAAATCGAATATATAAAATGAATTGAATAATATAACATAAAATAAAACATCTAACATAAATAATACATATATATATGTGTGGGTGTGTATGTGTGTGTGTGTGGGGGGGTGTTTCAAGGTTAATAAACAATTGTAATTCATAGAATTCATGGATTTACCAAACCCATTCGTCCCAGCAAGGATTACACAAGTTCAATTTTTAAGTGGAATACCGCTGGTTTTAATTAAGAGGTTTCCTTTTTATAAATTGGTTTCCTAACAAAGGTTATAGAACAAAGTCTGCCTTACTATTTACACAAAGATGAAGGGGTACATATGGATTCATGACTTTCCCAAGGGCATTTGCGCGAGATGAAACGCAAACAATCTCGTACAGTATTCACCAATTCTATTTTCTACGAGGAAATGTTTACATAAGCAGTACGTCCCATATTTATACAATAAAATTTCCGATCGCTAAATAACTTGTTTAGCATTTTAATTGATTTTTAGATTTTACTATCAACAGGTATTGTTTTAGCTTAGGAAATAGTGACTACCTTTTCAAAAGTAAAATCAAGCGCAGCTCTTTCTTTATTTTACAATTTCTACGCTTAATCTCAGAGGATAAGATTCAGATGAGAATACATAAAAGATATGAGATATAGTTGTTTTTATTGAATCAAAACTTTATTTCTGATTTCATCAGGTGAAAATTATTTGACAATTTTTATGGTGGGAAATAAATTTACAAATTTCTCAGGCTGTCTACTCTATATGTTCTGTGATATAACAGCACTATATTCTCAGTGAAATTACCCAAATTCAGATCGGCTATAAAAACATTATGGTGGATGTAAGGGCTGTTTGATGTTTTTGTATTAAGGTCACCAGTTTCAGGTCAATAATCAAACATTTAAAGACACCATAAACATTCAATTACTGCAGGCACATGGCATAAATAACAAGACTCAATATAAAAACAAACAACTTGTATTGAGAAAAAGTTTACAAAAGGTAACGCATAATACCGAGCAAAGTTCTTTCATTACTCTTGTGTACAAAATGTAATTTCGTTTTTTTAAAAGTTCACTATAACATGTAAGAAAATATGTTATAAGTTATGAAGTGAGAAAGAAAGGGTAAGAGTTCAAAGTCACACGGCAGTCAGTAGCAAGTAATACTGCTGATCTCGTAAAACGTTGATAAAGAGAGATAGACAGATAGATATTAGTTCATACCTTTTTATAAGTGAATATGCTTTGTCTTACTTTAAAGTGACGTGCATTTGGTTAGAAGAATAATTTCTTTCTGGTTGGGATCCGAAAAGGTGGTATTATATAATCCGAAGGTAGGCTCCAAAAGGGGTCTATTTGATAGATTTCCTTTTAGGCGTGAACGTCTCTGATTTGTTGAAAATGTACAAATTTTTATTTTAATTTTCTTCTTTTACTAGGGTGCGCAATCCCATGCGCAAACTATTAATTTTTGTCATTTGACTTTTGTTCGTCGTAGTAAGAACTTCCGGTCCGCCACAACATTACAACGATTCAAAAATCTTCGTTCGATTATGTTGTAGAAGAAAAGGAACCCTTTAAGCAGATCAAACGATTTCAACCTTATTTCTGTCAGATCGCATTATTTTGTGCAACCCTTAGGCCCGTTTTAGTGGCGTCTTTCTTCTTCCGACGGGCCTTTGTCAGAACAACCCCTACCATTTTGTCCTCTCGACATTTCTAATCCAACTTACTGTTGCGTCTCATTGAATAAAGCGCCATCTATCTTTCAATCTTAACTTTTATTACTAAATCAAGGTTGAATTCTCCTTCTATTTAACTCTCTGATCGAACGACATTTGCACAAATCTGTCACTGGAATCAAAATTGTTTCCCAAGGGAATGTTAGCCGCTTTAAAATAATGTATAGCAATTTGATTACATGAAATCATAGATATGGTGTTCGATGCCCAAATTGTGCTTTCATTACTTAATTAAGTAAAGTTCAACAGTGCATTTGCAGTAAAGCAATAAATAACCTGTTCTTTAAAGACATCGCTAGTATGTTTGATCTAGATGACATTCACAACAGCTGTTTGTAAAATCACCCGGATATGTGCTATAAGGCAATGGTAAGTACACCTATGACTATAGCAAATATCCTGATTTTAAATTCACCCAGACACGGCATTGTTTTTACATGCTGTGTACTTAAAGGGGATACAATCAGACAAGGTTGTAGTCGAGTGGAGGAACCAGTCAACACGTTCGTGGATTTAAAATAGGGGGTGTTATTGCAGAGTGATACAATAAGACAAACAAGGAATAGAGAGACATACTACTAATCCCCCAAGCCAGCCCAGTATAATGCCGTGCTTAGTATATGTATAGTCAGATCACATGTGTGTGTGTGTGTGTGTGTGAGAGAGAGAGAGAGAGAGAGAGAGAGAGAGAGAGAGAGAGAGAGAGATTAGGCACCAGTGATATATATATATATATATATATATATATATATATATATATATATATTATGGAGGCGCGTGGGCTAGTGGTTAGAGTCATGGGAAATGGACTCATCGATTCGACTTCAATTCCTAGACGAATCTGTTGGCATTTCACATAGCGCTAATACCCTTGGGAAAGGTATGAATCCATATATTCTCCCTCCAGCTATGGGTTAAATAGTAGGGCAGACTGGGCCCTTCAGCCTTGGGTAGGTAACCAGTCTAGGAGAGGGATAACTCTGAATTCAAAATTCCTGAGGTCGGTTGTTGATTGGGTTTGTGGCAACCCTTGATGCACCAATTCTTTCCTATCGACTGTGCCAAAAGTGTGGATGGTCCAACACAAGCCTTCACCACTATAAACAAATCACTGTGTGGGTGTTCATTGTATATATGAACACTCATGCGTCGAATATATATATATATATATATATATATATGTATATATATATATATATATAGAGAGAGAGAGAGAGAGGAATATTCCATTACAAAATTACATATAGAAGACTAGTCTAATAATCATCAATTTTAGTACTTACTTATTGCAAGGCATGCTTAAGTCAATGATTTTGGCGTAGAAAATGGAATCGGCGATTAACAGCTATGAGTAACATGGGTACTTTTGTCAGGGTACTTCAACCAGTCTAGGATACGGAAAACTCTATATTCGAACCAGCTTTACTCCGCTTACAAATTGACCTTGTGTCAGATATTGCCGAAGGTGGACGGGTTGGTTGAATACATACTTATATATGGCTCTCACATTATGTGGATAATATTGGTTCAATAATTTTTAGAGTATACATTTTACTGTTATAACACCTTGCATCATTATTCCTCCATCAAAGTATTGATGCCTACGAACGATACGGTTCAGTTAAAGTATACTGTCTATAATAAAAGAACAAGCTTAGATTTGATTTGAGGTATCTTTCAAAGGCTTTTTCAAAATATTTTTCGAATGTTTGATTCGCTCACCAAATGAGATATTTCGTGCAGAGTGAAAAAAATAAAAATAAAAACAAAAAAACAAAATAAAAACGATGGAAGTTGACAGATCTTAAGTATAGTTTCACTGTTAAATAACGTTTTCTTCACGGTCTCATGTGTTATCTAATAGTCTATGGTGACTGCAGATTCGGCAATAGACGTTTGACCCCAAGGTCAAGACGAGAAGGAAATCGAGATGACAACAGGAAGTTTGATTGACACTCTTTAGGTCATAGGCCATCTTACATTTTGACAAACGTATTGAATAAAATAGTTTGTTTTTATTTTAAATCTTTTTTTCTTCTAACGACGGCTGTGCAATGAGTGACGGGTGATAGAGAGACATAATCTGAGATTTACTTTGATTTGTAACGCATTTGAAAGGTGGACACTAAGTCGTATTTGTATGAACACTAAACGTCACAGTATCGAGAATATGATTTGGAACAAATAATTTCGCATCCCAAAAATGAATGTCGAATACATATCCGTTTATCAGAAACAGCTTTAATTGTAATCATATTCATCACCTTATCAACCTATAAATCCGACTAAGGACAGGTTTTAAGACCTATATGTCTGAGAAGCATGGACCCA
>CM042140.1:135175269-135187769 GCA_023376005.1 Doryteuthis pealeii | reverse complement strand
TATATATATATATATATATATATAATATATATATATATATATATATATATATATATATAAGGGTTTTATAAATTGCTTCAAGCATTTTGTATATATTGGTTTGGAGGTTGGTTTTGAAGGCTATCACAATGCAGGTGTAAAGAAAAAGTTAAGGTAACAATGGTGTTGTTTGTTAACTTGTGATTTATTAGGAATAAATCACAGGTTAATAAACATCACCATTGTTACCTTATTTTTTATTTACACCTGCATTGTGCTAGCCTTCAAAACCAACCTCCAAACCAATATATATATATATATATATGAGGAAAAATGAGTAAAGAAAAGAAATGTAGATGGATAAAATGAATTTAATCGATATCACATTAATCGATATCACTTACACATGTGTTTCGGTCAGTTTATGTGTGTGAAAATATTTCGCACACATAGAAGAATCGACCTTCATCAGCGAAATATTTTCACACACATAAACTGTGTAATTGATATCGATTAATGTGATATCGATTAAATTCATTTTATCCATCTACATTTCTTTTCTTTACTCATTTTTCCTCATATTGTCGGATTCAATTCCTTTTCCATTTTCATATATATATATATATATATATATATATATATTATATATATATATATATATATATATATATATATATATACCCCTCCACACAAGTAGAATGCAACACCAAGTTAATTTCTTTAGCAGGCTTTAATTCAGAGATTTTCTTTCTGCTTGAATGGTTGCTAAATCTTGGTTAAAATCCTCTAACAGCAGTACCATGTACTCATAGCTGAAGTGAGAATAACTGGATGTATACCTTACCCAAACGTATATACCTACCTGTTTTAGTGACTCGGACTCCAATCTTATTAGTGAGCTAAAAGCAATCGCGTCATCCCAGGGTTGAGCTGTCCTCAAGACAATATATGTCATTTTACCTAAAAGATCAAGGACCATGCTTATTACCCCGTGCTTGAGGCTCTCCTCATGAGTAATGACGATAGAAACCATGCATGTTTGTACTGCTTATCGCATGAGATATGGCTTGTGTGAATCTTTACATTAAAAGGACTTTATTTTAATCCAATCTAGAACGAGTCATGAATAGTGTATTAGCGCTATGTGAAAATGCAAACAGTATTGCATACTGAGGTTTTCACGGTACCAAATCATGTAATGTTGTATACCCTTTCTTACTTCATACTTCTAGTCGTCTTCTCCTCTGGACGGCTTTGGTTCTATCTTCTAACATCTTGCGTCTGGAGTTGTCTTGGGGACTTCGGTCTGGTTTTCCATGCTAGGGATTTCTCCTTATCTGTGTCATTGTTAGTTTTTAGTAAACACAAGACTTCGATTTTCTTTTAATGTTCTTTATTCGGTAAATCCCCAACCCAGACATAACATAGCGCGCGTGAGTTCCAGTTTTAGGCAGAGCATAAAATGGCCGCTGCTCTGCCTGACGTATAACTGCAAACTGGGTACTCTGAAAAAGGTCCCACGTGACTTCACATATTTGGCGGGCTTCTGTAATTTTCCGTAGAAGGACCCGGCCATGGTATGAAAGGGGTCATCCCTCAGAATTACAGGGGATTGAAAATAATCTTATGCAACCGCATAGATTATGTAACAACAGCTTCGCCAAGAATTTGAACTCGGGTCACATCCTTCAGTTCATACTACACAAACTATTACACGACGCGCCTCCATTCAATTTGTTTCATAGAGAAATAAGTTCTTATATAATATATTCTTCTCTGTGAGCAATGGAAGTCGAAAAGTAGTATAAGCAACATACAGAAAAAAAAATACTAAAAATAATAATATGAAGTTTAAACGCCCCCCAAAAATCAGTAATCTAATAGCATTATTACCCCCGGGGTAAAACCAAGGAATTAGCACAGAAGATATTCGTCTTATTTTTTCTTATTCAGCCGCCAATGACAGATAAGACGCAAGAAATGTAATTTAATACCTGCACATTGTGGCTTCATAAAATATTCCTAAAACACGTTAGAACGAATTATATAGATTAATGGTATATTCTATTCCCATATATAGAGAGGAAAATATTATTCAGAGTTCTTTCTACTAGACTGGTTGCCTAGTTATCAGTATCAGCCAGACAGCGAAAGAGTCTATCCACTTTTCACAAGCGCTAGACAAAATAAATTGTTTTGGTGTTTTAGTTGGAATACAACACATACCATCAAACGCAAATTTACCGCTCATATTCAGGCTGTGATAGTCGCGTGTTGAGTGAGTGGGCCGAACCAGGGACATTCTAATACCTAGGCGGATACTCTACCGACTGAGCTAACCTAGTTTAAAGATCCCAGTCTGCTAAACTATTTATCCATAGCTGAAGGGAGATAGCTAGATGCATACCTTACTCACCGATATATACCTACTAGGGTAAGTCGATTTATTCCCTTTTTTAATATCAAATTTCATGAGAGACCAAATTTGTGTATTTGTTTATTAATTTGGCCAAAAATTAATCGGAAAATGTAACAATTTCACTATTTAAAGCAGGGAATGTTTGTCCTTTTATTTTATCAAAATGTAATGAGGTAATTATGACTAAAATCAAAATAAATAATATACCCCCTTTATTGGCAGTGACGGCTCTAAAATACTGTTTTACGTCATTAAAAAAAGAAAAAAAACAAGCCCATCTTCCTGTTATAGATATAAAAACTAAAAACAAACAAATGTGGAAAAACAAATAATGGTTTACTATTTCTCAATATATAGTTAAATAGCCCCATGTAAGAGCACTTAGACGAAAACGAAGGTCACACGAAACGATGACACAAATTTTTTGCAATTATGTGCCTGTGCCTCGCTTCAAAGCCATGTAGTGATTTGGAAGCTTCTGTTGTTAATATGACTGCCCGTTCAACAACTTACAAATCTGAAGACAAATCTGACAATTCAAGTTTCGTACCATTCATTAAGGATTCTCGAAGTTCATTTCCTGAAAATCCTTCAGTGAATGGTGGTTCACAAACTCCATTTTGTGAATAATTTATCAATTATGTCCAATGCGTAGCTTCAAAATTAAGTTATTTTTTTTTTCAATTTTTTCTTGGCTGGCTCTCCACTCCTGAAAGAATATTAGAATTAATTTATTGGGTTATCAAAAAAAATAAAGAAAAGGAATGCAATAGGCACTGCATTATATTCATGGTAAAATATTATAACTTTAAAATCAGTATATAAATCACATAACTAATTTAGTCAGTTTTATATGAATAAATATTTGCTTTCCTAATGACCACTATTATTTCTATAACTTCTTCCCTCACTTCCAGTTCATCAGATTCCACTATTTGGTATAAAGCATTATCTGGTAGAAAGACAAAGGCATTATACTGTATGTTTTTCAATGTAATCTGTTTGATATCAAGTCGTTGTTTCTTAAATCTTTGGATCATATTGAAAATATTTAGTTACTGATTCCTAAATTTACCTTTGACCATCAGGCTAATATATTTATGGACTCGTGGTACATACCCACAAAATAACCCAAGCAGAATTGTCAGCTTGCTTAAATTTATTGTAGATGTGTATGCCAATTGCTGGTTTGAAATTAAAAAGAAATAACAAGTTCCATAATAAGGAACTGTATATATTCAAGACATCATACAACATCCTTGTGTAGGTTCTATATAGCTTGTCTCTAAGTTTTTTGTGAGAGCTAAAGTGCCACAGCCATATAATAACACTGACACGGCTACAGCTTGGAAGTATTGTCGCCTAAATAAAGGCGACAATACTTCAAAAATAAACTTAATACGTTTGTTATATTAATGGTAATTGTAGCGGGAAAGTTTAGAGGAAAATATTATAGAATAAACCAATCTAGAGAAATAAAGAATCCATTGAAAGATATGCGAAATAATACATAGTTTCCCGTTCCTCTAGCTTTTATGAAAACTTTAATTCTTTCAGTCAATTAGAAATTGAAATTAACGGTTATGAAAAAAATAACGTGTAAGTGATAGACCATAGCTCCTGACGGAACGTGACAGACGCAAAATGCTGTCTGTCACCGCGGGCCATTTCTCCACGATTTGAATAAAGACGTCTAAGAAAAGCAACATCGGTTTGTGTTCGTTATGAAAAACAACAACGAGCAGAGACCGAAATCTCAAGAAGGAGGATAAGAAAGTACCAAGAAGCCTGCCTAGATACATACAGGGATTGACGACCGATCCAGCTCAATAGTAGAGACAACATAGAAGTCACAGCGTGGAAAACAACAAAGAATAAGAATAAAAGTATACAATATACAACATACGCCTGCTATGCAAAAATATTTAGATTATATAATTTATGTTTATTAGAACTAAGACATAGATGGCAACATTGGTGTAGCCTTTCAATAAATGTGTGACTCCACAAATCACATAATCTTTCAGTGGCCCTCATAAAATTTGCATTTTGCTCATGTGGCCCGGTATTAAGAACCACTGCGCTAGAGTTATGAATAGTCTGCGAAAGAAATTTCCTTATCAACGTTCAGTGGGTCATCTGCATCAGGAGTATATCTCAATGTATCACCAGTTACTACTAATCTACCCCTAGCAGTACTGTTTTTACTCGTCTAGGGAATCAGGTATTCAAGCATCATGCTGTCATTTAGAGATAACATTTTAGCTCATTATCCTTTCCTTTTGAACATTCCATTACGGTATACATAAATCCGGCCATAAGACATCGCTATATTCACGTGACAGACATTGTGGTATCGGCCTCTTAGTAGGAGGGACTCGTTAACTCTCTCCATCAACTCAGAACCGGGGTTGTCATATATAATTTGCAAGTCAAAATCAGCATCAAATCGGTCACTTGCGACTTAGAACCACGTCCGGTATGAATTAAGGTAATGCGCTGGATGACCCAACGATATAAATCTATCTATTTATTCTATCTACCTATCTATATTTTATACGAACACCGTATCCAATTTTAAAAAATTCTTTTATATTTTTTTTATTTTTATTTTTATTATTTTTATTATTTTATTTTATTTTTATTTTCATTTTTATCTTTATTTTATTATATTTTTGCTTATCATTACTTTCATTCTTACTTTTATCTCTTTATATTATTTTTTTATATAATTAACTATATTTAACTACCCAAAACTTCTGTTATCGTAAAACCTACAACTAGGTTTTTTTTAATACTCTCAAACCAAATCAAAACAGTTACTAAATAATTTTAACCTTTCGCTTTTTAACCATTAATACGCCCCATAATATACCTTTCATTAAATAGTAATTGAAAAAATAATCCCCATAAATTAATCCAAATTTTTAATCCAATAAACAAAAACGGTTCTCGATCTTTGAAAATATAAATAAGCGTTCGTCTATTAAGGATAAATCCCATTCCAACGGGCATGTATTATACCATCTAAGATTAATCGAAAACTCTATTAATTTAACTAATGTGACCCTGAAGAATCAATCGATGAAACTCGAGTAGGTTACTCCTTTCCATTGTTAAAATACATTTTTGCTCTACATTGTATTGAGCACTTTGTATTCGTTTTTTCTCAATCTTAACCTCTGGATACTGTGCGCTTCCAACGATTGTACTCATACTCACTGGTAAGTTACTACTTATACATTAACAAATATCTATCTATCTATCTATCTATCTATCTATATATATATATATATATATATATATATATATATATAGAAAGTAAGTAAACAAACAATGTGTTTATTTTTTATATGGCCTTTAGCCGACAATTTTTGGAGGATATGTGCTTAATTGAAGTCATACCTAATTTTGAAAATTAATTAGTTAATAATTAATGCTCGCCTAAATTCATTAATTATTAACTAATTAATTTTCAAAATTAGGTATGACTTCAATTAAGCACATATCCTCAAAAAATATTCATATAGGCCTTATAACATTCAAATGCACTTTATATGCACTACATATGTGTGTGTGTATGTATGTATGTATGTATGTGTGTATGTGTGTGTGTGTGTATGTGTGTGTATACCTTATAACATTTAGATGCTCTTTTCATAAGTACCTTGAAGGTGAAGGGCTCTCTATATTGTGCATTTGAAAATATACACTCTGAGAATGATGTAATATATTTCTGTTAAAAGAAAAAAACCTATTTAATACTGTGTTTCAAACAGAATAGTATCAAGGAAAGCGAAACAATAAGTTGTATTTCAGAGTCTAAACAGTAATTCTCAAATAGTATCCTACCTGTGATTTTACTAAACCAGAACTTAAATCAATATTTTTCTTTTGTCGGTTACTATCTGACTTATGCTTTAAAAAAAGTAATCAACTACCGTGTGTGAGCGTTTCTTCCATCAGCTACGAGAATTCTCGTAATTGACCTCTTGTCATCAATCACACAGCCGGGCACTTAGTTCACTAGTGAGTGAAGGTGTCCACCACACTACAGTCTATCATAGAAGTGTAGCAGACAAGGCTTCGCCAATAAACGCAGTTACGGATAATAAGTAGCGTGACCTAGTGACCTGGAAGTCGTTGTTTCTTAAATCTTTGGATCATATTGAAAAGTTACAGTTGCTGATTTCTAAATTTACCTTTGATCACCAGGCTAATGTATTTATGGACTCGTGGTACATACACACAAAATAATCCAAGCAAAATTGTCAGCTTGCTTAAATTCATTGTAGATGTGTATTCCAATTGCTGGTTTGAAATTTTTTTAAAAATAACAAGTTCCATAATAAGGAACTGTATATATTCAAGACATCACACAGCATCCTTGTGTAGCCTCCATCTATCTTTTCTCTAAGTTTTTTGTTAGAGTTAAAGTGCCGCAGACATATAATAGCACGGACACGGCTACAGTTTGGAAGTATTGTCGCCTTTATTTTATCAAAAATAAACTTAATACGTTAGTTAAATTAATGGTAATTTTAGAGGAAAATATTATAGAATAACCCAATACGAGTTATAAAAGAATAACCCAGGTAAGGATAATAGGTAGCGTGACCTAGTGACCTGGAAGAGGATCGCAATGGAAAATTCAGGAAGGCTCGATTTAGCAAACCCGAGCACTAGCTATCATTGTAGAATAGGTGTAATTACGAATAGAGGAATTAGAAACCATCCATAGTAAGCTCCATTGTAAGGCTGGAAAATTCTAGAAAATTGCTGAATAGATAAATGTGATTTTATATGTGGAGACAGACAGGTACCCGGATGCCAAAGAAGATGTACGTTTTAATGACAGAGAGGAAGCTAGATTTGATCATCAGAGGGATATGCAGTGGAGAAGACAGGCACCTTTCGAACCGGAACCAGTTAGCCTAAAGACGAAATTTGCAATTGGAGATATTAATAAAAGGCCATTTTTAGATGACCCTCTCCCTCTGTCTCTGTGTATGTGTCTCTGTCTCTCTCTGTCTCTCTGTATCTATCTATCTATCTACCAATCTCTCACTTACTCATCTTCAATATTCTGGCAACAAATTAAAGGTAACAATGAAAATAAATCTCTGGTGTTTGTGTTGATTCAATGTTGGCGAAATAAATTGTATCTCTATAATCCAATAAGGTGCCGGTTTGTTTTTCAGAAGTCTAAGAAAAACTGAAACGAGGCTTGAATTTTGTTCTGAAAATCTCAAAGTCAACTATTTACTAGAGGTAGCAGTTGTATTTACCAAGAAAAAAGAGAGAACAACGCAAGATTCGAGGCTTTTATAACAGGCCGCAAACTTGACCTGCTTCTTTCTGACAGGTGGAAAGAAATTCGCCGTACAAGCCGGTTATGCAGAAATACATCGCTTAGGGATCTAATCTTCACATCCAAGGATTACTGAATGAACATTATGCAGTGTCATTTATATTACCGTTGATATAATTTTTGTTTAAAAAAAGATAGAATTGAAGTTATCTAATTGCATCCAGTCTCACTCATCACCGCATTCAGAAAATAGACAACTACATTAGCCAGTAAGTTATTTGAATACAATCAGTGCTAATATATATATATATATATATATATATATATATA
The DNA here is from genome assembly GCA_023376005.1 of Doryteuthis pealeii. Taxonomy (NCBI): domain Eukaryota; kingdom Metazoa; phylum Mollusca; class Cephalopoda; order Myopsida; family Loliginidae; genus Doryteuthis; species Doryteuthis pealeii. The sequence continues at coordinate 135,179,730 of CM042140.1, read as the reverse complement.
TATATATATATAGTGTGTGTGTGTGTGTGTGTGTGTGTGTATGTGTGTGTGTGTGAGAGAGAGAGAGAGAGAGAGAGAGAGAGAGAGTGGTGTGGTGTGATATATTAGTGAGTTTTCACCCTCTAGCTTTATCCAGTCTTGTGCATTCAACACAATCGTAAAATAGACATCTAAGTCACAACGTTATTTAATAGCATCGGATATATATATATATATATATAGTATATATATATATATTATATATATATAGAGAGAGAGAGAGAGAGAAGAGAGAGAGAGAGAGAGACAGATAGAGATAGACAGACAGACAGACAGACAGAGACAGAGAGAGAAAAATTGAGTCCTCTCGTGTTTTTAAAAACATTCCTGCAGGGATGTATCAATTAATTTAATTGTTCATCCAGACTGACAGCCGCTGATGCCGCAGACGAAAATTCTGTGGGATTTCATCCGGCTAGAGGTAGCATAAAAAGTCACGCCGCACCGATGAGAAGTAACTTCGATATATTGCGTCTGTGGATGATGATATATATAATATTTATAATATATATATAATATATTTTAGTGTTCATGTACAATGATAAATTGAGTGGAAAATATTTTACATATGGGTCCATATCAACACGCGGAATAATTTAAATAAAAACATCATGTTAACTATACAATATTATAGGTTGTTTACTATTGTGGGGGGGGGCTCCAACCGCGACTTCTTATGCGTGTTTTAATCGGACAAATGCAGAGCATTCCGATTGTCCATGTTTTTAACCTGTGAGTTTTACTTACATATCAAGTGCGCGCGAGCCAAATGTACATAGTTGAGATGCTGAGCCTAGAATGTAGACTTGGAATATCACAGTTATAAAAGATGTATTCATAATCCACTTTCTAAATCTATGAATTGGCAAGCATATTCTAATGCCGTGTTTTTTTTAACTTTAACTATTATCAATCCACATGAAGCTTTATAGAAGATTGAATACGTTGTTACATTACTTTAAAATATTCCAAAGAGGTTATGATAAATGTTATCTCATATTCTTCGCATTTCTCCGAATCTGCAAGTGTGTGAAGAATCCATGCTAAAATCCTTACAGATGAATTTTATCGAAAAGTTATTCATAATAATACTTATAAAGTTTTTTTATGAATATAATTTTGATAAATTGAATATTTATTGTAGGTATATATATATGTAAGGATATATATATTATATATTGATATATAGTATACCTACTTATAATATATTATAATATAGTTAGTTATTTAAGTATGTATTATAAATATATATATTATAACTTTTATAATATATATATATAGTAATAATATAAATATATATATATATATATAATATATTTAATATATTATATAGTGGTATGATAGGGTTTTATAGGTGCAGCATAAAATAGGTTTGCAGGTAGATTTCTGCAATAAAACCAAAAAGTGTTTCATAGAAGTTAACAGCACACATATCTATCCTCCATGCAATCAATCTGTCTATCTATCTATGGAATGATCTCTCTTCTCTTATATACCTTCTTTTCGCATATTAAATACATAGATACTATATATATGTATATATTGATATATCTTATATTATATTTAATCTTTCTAAAACTGGGTGTCACCGCACTTTTTTAGTTTACAAAATTTTTTTGATATTTTATTTCAGATTTGGGTCACTATCTATATATTAAAGAAAGTTTGGTATTGGCTTGTACGATATATACACTCATACAAAGGGATTCAATCGGAATTTAAATCTTGCATATACTTAATATTCCCAACTAGGAATCCATCAAATTTATTATTGGATTCTGATATTAATGTTATATTAATTTAATTAATACATCAAACTATTGCGATAATTGGAGCTTAGCTGCTGCTGCAATATTAAAAGAAATCGATGGCTGCTGCGATTTAGGAGTGGATTACAAATGGGCCGGACACGGCGCCGGATCTGATAATTTAAAACTAGACAATGTGCCGTATCGTTTCAGCTGGATATTTCGCGTATTTCCGGTCAAAGTTTTAGAATATTTTGTGTTGTTCGAATAAAATAAAACTACTCATGAAGTTAGTCTATGTCCGCGGAAGTACGAAATTTAAATAATAACGACAAGCAAATAATATATATAACGTCTTATCACAGAGCTTGCCGTTTTGTGTAATAATGAAGTTTTTTATTATATATGGGAATATAGTTAGATATTATTATTTCAATATTAGAAAGGAAAGGCATGTGGTATTTAAAACATTGAATCAATTTGTAAGAACTAACATCATGATGGGATACTTTTTTTATACCACTCTCTATCTAGGCAACGCGGGTAAGCTATTCTAGATCGGATTACAAGAAACATTGAAAAACGGCTGGAAACTTGTGTGTATTTTCAACAAAGATGAGGAGAAAGTCGAAATAAAAATAATTAGTCCATTAATTTCAAAATATTACAGTGCAGGATGGTGGATAGGTGGAAATTGATGATACATAATATCCAAGGAAATAGCATAGATGTTAACATTTTGTATTCTTCTCTCTCTCCGCCTGCTCTCTCTTCTCTTTTCTCTTTCTCTCTCTTCTTCTCTGCTGTCTATATATATATATATATGATATATATAGTTATATATTAATTTTTACTTGAAGGACTTTACAACGCTTATGCATACAATTCGAATACTTTTTCTTATAGAAAATGAACTGACAAGTGGTAACGCAGTAAAGGATGGCTCGTATGTGTAGAATACCGTACAGACTGTTTTGACTTTTAAGTTTCAGGGATATACTAAGATTTCCTCCGACAGAAATGAAACCGGGGACCTTCGCGACACAGTGAAACATAGTGGAACACTTTTATCGCCTCGGCCAAGTAACAGGCTGACTTCTAGCGAAATTGACATTTACAGTCTTTGTTTCCATTATCATCTCATGCAATAAATAAAAAATTCTCCTAACAAAGCAAATGAATTTTAACGGCCACTTCTTCCTACCCCCCCTTTTCATGAAGCACACAACCTCTCATCTTACCTCTCCGAACAAACTGCAGATCCAATGACGTTCTCTACTTTCTATCTTGTTTGAGTTATTTTTGTCTCCCGTTTTTCTTTTTTCTACCTTTACTGTGGATTGCTCCAAGTTTTATCTCAAAACACATAATATATATATATATTATTATATATATATATATATATATACCATCCTTGGTAGATTTGAGCTTTTTGCAGGAGATTTCATTTTCGTTAGCTAAATATGTAGGCCATACGATTTCCATCTATTTATCAATCGATCTATCAATATATATATATATATATAATATATATATATATATGTGTGTGTGTGTGTGTGTGTGGTGCTACGATATATTTCATACATATAGATTTGTACATGAAATACATATCGGATTTAAAATATGTAAAATAAATAAAAGAAACCCATACTTTTGAAACATCGTTGTATATCTAAAAATAATATTACTTATAGTGTGGAATTATAGATTCTATTTGATTTGCACGCGGAATAAGATTTAGAGTAAAGGTCTGTAAAGCACAAATATTTTTTTATATATCATGATCAAGAAATCCCTCACTTTCTTTTCAGCTTTGTGCCAATGATAAAACTACTGCAACTTATCCGGAAGCTTAACAGAGATCAAAAATCTTCTTAACTATATTTTCTTCTGCAGGGTGTGTCGGACCTTGGCACGTTATCAATCAGTCATCGTCAACACACACACACACACACACACACACACACACACACACACACACAAACAAACATATATATATTATATATATATATATATATATATATATATATATATATATATATATATATAGCATTGTATTTTTATATACTTCATGGATTTTTACTTATCAGACCCTTTTGGCCTCACTTGGTAAAAAATAATCGAAAACTTTTTTGGCAAATGAGTGCTTCGAAAACCTCTCTAGTTCTTATGCGGAGATAAGTATAAAAGAAAAATACATTGCAGAGAAGAAGAATTTTTGGTAAACTTAAAAAAGGAAATTTGAAGTATAAGAAACAAATCTGTTTTTCGCTGTATCCGTTAGGTTTTATGAAGCAGCAATAATGTATTATCGGAACCTTTGAAAATGACTATGTAATTTTTTGTAGATTTGTAAGTGACACACTAACTTATCAACTTACAATATCCTATTCAGTGCGTATTGTACAAAAACGGTTTGTTGGTTGGCATATAAACCATTTCGAGTATTTCTATGCTGAATCAATTTTTTTTTATAATCGAAGGAATCAGTTTGCTTATAGTACCTGCTATGGCTTACGTTGTCACCCAATTAAATATAGAATAGACTCACTGCTTGACCTCGGTGATTTAATGGGAAGCGGTTTTTCCAGCGTGACTTGACGTTAATACGATGCGGAGGCCATAAAAAGCATTAGTCACAAGGTGGTCATGAATCGAAAAAGGTTGAAAACTT
>CM042140.1:135162769-135170269 GCA_023376005.1 Doryteuthis pealeii | reverse complement strand
AGAGAGAGAGAAAAGCTATATGTGGTATATAGGGATGTATATGCCATGAACAAAGGAGAAAAGAAAATAGAAATAACAACAGCAGTTATGGTTCTTTCCCTTCACATATTAATGTGCCAATCGCCAGTCATGTTGATTTACAAGCAGCTAGAAGATTTCTCAGCTGTCTTCGTGATTAAGTGAATTGATGTCCTTTTTTTCTTATTTATCAACGCCAGTTTGGTTAACGAGTTACATAACGATTGCATAGCCAATTACAATTGTTCATTATTAACCCACCATTCATCTATTCTATTCTACTCAACAAGTTCCTGCTACTAAACAAATTCTCATTCGTGGGCTTTGCTCAACGCAAAGATCATACCCACCACTAAGGACACCAGGGAACAACCAAAGGATCATATCCAACACTAAGAAACACCAGGGAACAACCAAAGGATCATACCCAACACAAAGGGATACCAAGCAACAACCAAAGTTTTCCTCACTAAAGATCGCACTCTGCTTAACACTAGGGATCACCTGTGTAAAGTGCACTCACTTGAAACTAAAAATGGCCACAATAATCGTAATAGTTCTGCCTTTGTGTTTCTTTTCCATTTTTCATCTCAAGGATGACAGGATGTTTGTTTCCAAATTCCATACGTATATCCTGGCTGTATATTCTTATCGTCTGTACAAGGGTTCCAGTTCTTGTTTTATTTTTGGAATACACCTGGATATCATCAATGACCATATCATGGTAGTTTCTTTCTTATGATTTTGTAAATGTGTATCTTCCTGAGTAGTTCCTAAAATTTGTAATTGAGTTGCATCGTTACTATAAAATCATACACTGCCGATAGGGAAATCTCCTTGCAAGATGCCTCTTTTGATGTTCACCTCTGCTAGGGGTTGTTGTTCCCCTTCTGTTAATTCTACTTTCCAATTTTGCATCACTTTTCTGATGAAGTTTATGACCGTTGGGTATTTTGTGCATTTACAGGCATTCTTTCAAAATTTACGGTGTGCATTGTGTAATTACAAACTTTAAAGCCGGGAGTTTTTTTTATACTGTCGGAGTTTAGAATACACACACACACACCCACACACACACACACATATATATATATATATATATATATATATATATATATATATATATATGTGTGTGTGTGTGTGTGTGTGTGTGTCGTAAAAGAATAGAGGAAAATGTGGACAAAAGAACAACCCAAACAAGTAGATATAGGATATATATATCGTCGTGCATTGAGCTCGACTTCCTCAGACATTTATTTAAATAAGTGCACGACGATTTATATCTCCTACACCTACTTGTTTGAGTTGTTCTTTTGTCCAAATCTTCCCTCTCTCTTACCACATTCTGCTGGATTTACTCCAATCCTCTTCCCCTCATATATATATATATATATATATATATATATATATATATATATATATATATATATATTCATTCATGCATTCATTCTCTTTTTTACAAACTGTTGTTTTAACAATTCTTACTAATTCCCCCAGTCTCTTTCTAGTTATAATGGATTACTGCATGTTCTTTAGCCATAATTGTTATCCCTGTCAACTCCATGCTTCACAGATTGTTAATCTCCCAGGCAAGGTCCTGGTATTTCTCGAGATTTTCGCTAGAAGTGATATGCTAAAAGGAGCGAACTTCACGAGCAGACAGATTCTTTTATTACTAGTGAGAATTATGGACACAGCACGATATGATAATTTGATTATTATAACGTTTATTATGTTTATTTAAGAGCTATTTCAAAATAGTTAAATATATAAAAATTATAATTATCTCTGCCGAAATTATTTCATTCTTTTTCTCCTTTCTCTACTTTATACCTTCTTTTTTTTCTATTTTTTCTTTCTTTTTTCTGCTTTCTTTTTCTATTTCTTTGAAACAGACGATAAGTGGTATCACTTCCCATCTCTCAATTGTCTGTCTTTTTGTTCTTTCTTTCTTTCATTCTTTCTTTCTTTATTTGTTTTCATTTTCCCTCTGGCGAAATTGTTTCTTGCCCTTCTCTTTTCCCTTATTTTTCTAACTTTCATTTTCTTTATTTATTTTATGCTTTTTATATATTTCATTGAAACAGACGTTAAGCACTATCGCTTCCTATCTCTCGCCTTTCTTTCTTTCTTTCTTTTCTTTTCACTCTGACGTGTAACACATTCTTGTCTTCCCTTTCCTTCCTCACAATTACAGCAATATGGTCCATTATTTATCTGAGGTGATGACAGGGCATACCATTTGATCACATGCATTCACATCTTATGAATCAAAGCGGAATGGTACATATTCTATCTGAAGTGATGCCGGGGCGTGACACACGTAGGGATGTACCAGCGTATTAAGATATAGATTGTTGATTACATATTATTATTAACTCCTTTTGAGTTTTCACATCAGCATTAGCTGATGGTATTTCACTGGAGTCTGTGTGACAGCAAGTCTCCTCAGGTCTCCAGGACTCTTCTGAGTATTCTGGCAGATTGCAGCAGTGCAGTGTTCTGAATGGTATCAATCCTTCCTCTGATTTCCAAACTTTCCAAACTCTTTACCAATCCTCCTGGGACCGTTCCAAGTGCACCAACTACTATTGACTTTGACTTTCATATTCTTTGATTTTCATATTCCATAACTTTTTCAGTTCTCTGGCAAGGTCCAGATATTTTTCCATTTTATCATTATTTATTATTATAGTAGTAGTAGTAGTAGTAGTAGTATTAGTAGTACAGATACTTATAATTGAAAAGGAAATTCGTTAACAATTAAGCATACTATTTTGAAATGAATATATCCCTTCAGCACTCAACCTCACATGGTTAAAATAGGAGAGGGCACTGGTTCCCCTATTGGATACATGCTAACTAGACTAGGGATCATGAGAGACTTTGTGACATCGCTTCCAGTAAATAACATTAAATTCTTAAATGTAAATAGACTCTAATTTGTTCTCATATTCCCTGATGAAATGGAGTTTCTTATTTGCCTCTAGGCCTATTGGCCATTAAATGCTGTATATTAGTTATGCCAATATAGCAATACCAAATACGAATGTTCCTCTTTCGTTTATTGCTATTGGGGTTTCGATACTAATATAGCACACCAATATTAGATTTGCACTAAAGCATAATGGAGATGAAGCCATAGCCACAAGCATGTGTTCTAAATTGGAGCAAAACTCTCATGTCATTTTGAGTAGTTTCAGTTTTCACAAGGTGTTTCAGGAATTTGTCATTTCGATTAGATTGATTAAGTAAATTATCTCTGAGGACATAAACACGTGAAAATATTCCGAACAGTCATAAAATAAGTAACAAATAAATGTCTCAAAATTTAATCATCTTTTAAAAAGTTAAATGAAGAAGTTTACACCACAGTCACTGGAATTTCTGGATTTGGTTTCGATCAGCAATATCAATAAATTTTCAGCTACGGTCACAATACATTTGGATAAACAGTCTCTATAAAATTTGAATCGCGATATCGAAGGTTTTTGATCTGCAGTCTCGATATTTTTTATTATGAGTCTCGAAACATTTTGATCAACTGTATCAATTCTTTTTAATCCACAGTCTCGGGAGTTTTTGTTCCGCGGTCTCAACAATTATTGATAGCAGTCTCAATACTCTTTGAGCAGCAGTCTCGATATTTTAATTGAAAGTCTCGATACTTTTTGATCCACAATCTCAAGACTTTTTGATCGGCATACTCAATAATTTTTTATCAGTTGACAAAAGGCTTTTGATCTGCAGTCTTGATACTGTTCGATCATCAGTCTCGAGACTTTTTGATCGTCTATCTCGACGTTTTGATCCGTAGTCTGCATCTTTTTATTCGCAGAATCCATACTTGAGATTTCTTTGATCAGCACTTGTTAAATAAACACAGGATTATACAATTGCCCCAAGGAAATTACAACGCTGATGCTCTTCCGAGTAGAAATTTCAATCCATAGCAGTATCGGTTTACTATCAGGAACAGCATCATTCCGACATAGTATAAATGAGTTCAACAAAGCTCTCTGTGTAGCTATTACAAATTCTTCCGTCTTAAAAAAAAACAACGTTTTAACAGCAAACACACTGTGTGCACCGGTCCAAGCTGTAATCATAATGGAACGTACCTAAAAAAAATTGATAAGATATTAGCTAGATGAAGCTACAATTATATGTCGTACAAGTTTACTTGCACCAAAGAAGTGACAGATCAACATGTACGAGGTAAATCTGCTACATCCCATGTGAGAAAAATGAACAGGCAAGCTCAAAATTCACATGTATGATGGACACTTCATCTCCATTACGCTGTCATGTATTCTGTTGGCATTACACTCCAAGCTAGCCACTGTTCTCTTGTTTGACGCCAGGTGAACCAAAAGGTAATTATCTCCCAAGTTTGCAAATAGACGCTACGTAGCCTAACCAGCAACATCATAAAAGAAAAAGCGGCAAACGAAAAAATATTTTATCTTCTGCTTACACAAGAAGTATCAACGCACCAGTTGCGTTCCTGTCCATGGACACGGGAACTTTGCGCCTGCATCAACCTTGTGTCGCAGAAACATATTAATATGCTGGACATGTTTACACTTTTTTCTACTAGCTACGTATGAAGGACTCAAATCTTTTTCTACTACAAACTCCATTTCATATTAGGACCTTCCATTCTAACGACTCTGTATATACTTCCTTGTATCTTGTTTGTATTATATGCTCAGGCAAAAAAAATCTTATTATTACTTCGTCGTGAATTATTCTCAGATTTATTCTGTACGAGGGAACAATATTCAACCAATTATCGTTCTTCTACAAATACACTTTGTGTTGAATTCTTAACAGAATATAAATGGGTAAAAATAAACTGAGAAAACAATTATGCTCACTGTAATAATTGAATTGTTACCGTTTCTTGGCTTATAGTTTTTGTAAATACAGCCCCCATTACACGCAGGATATGACACATTGTCAAGTTTCAGCGTTTTTCTTATCCAACCAAGTCTACTCTATTAATTAATCATATCTAAGGGGTGGGGTTGCATGCCTTTCTCGAGTGAATTCGCCCGGAGTGAAACCTAAAAAGCTTCGTCTATGATTTGGACTCGAGTCATGTGACTCCATATCCTAAGTCGATAATCGTTAGATTAAGAACGACTCCTTGGGTTGAATTAAGGAATTAAAGAAATTTTTATGAATCAAAGAAAATCTTAAGATGGTCAACAAACCAATTGATAAGTCTGAGACTCCACAAAAACCTAAGAACGGAAATAATGTATCTTACCATTCTTTCTCAAGGATTAGATAAGATCTTAAGATTTTTAGTAGACTCGGAACCGGAAGGATAGCAACACCGAGGGAGTACGCCATTAAGAAAATGCATTGGTGGTCTGACAGGAAGTAAGAGTATTTAAGTAGGCGTAGTCATTCAGCCGGGAGTTGGAATGGCGAAGTGAAGTTAGGTGAAAGCGATATAAGCAGTTCAATTTTAGCAGTTCGGAGTTCAATATAATTAAGTCACACTAATAAGAATGTTCTCTGGGGGCACAGTTTAGTCCGATGCTTCTACTCTCCCAACTGACCAAGTGTTCAGTCTGAAAAAATCTTCCAGCAATGCTGCACCTTCTCATCAACACTATCAAAATATCTTTTCTCTCGTCTCGTCGCAACAGCCAAAATGCTACTGCAGCTTTCTCCTAGGTTTGTGAGGGCTGGTCATTAAATACACAATTACAGTGTTCATTCGGGCTCCTTACACTGACTTGCCCGTGCAGCACGTGCGACATCAATCAGCACACGTCAATCCTTCACATCCAGGCCACTCTGGACAGTTAAGTAATTCACTTGCGTCAGGCCACGTCTCACGATCAGGAGGATGTGAGTTCAATCTGCCCACTCGCCTCTGACCTAATTCTGCATGCCAAAAACAGTCGTGCACGCTTCGAACCACAACGTTAGTGGTTTCTCTCGCCACAATCACTTAAGGCTAATGAGTGCTGAGGTCGTTCGTCGAAGTTAGATGAGCTGTCTGTCTGTACTCCTCTCAACGGGCTTGTAAGTCGATATGTATCATGAGAAAATAAAAACTTATACCGGTAAAGTTCTAAGTGTTATTCATGCAAGTAGCCGAGTGAGATGAAGCAGTAAGTGACACCCTAAGACTACGGAGACGGTTCGACTCGGAGGAAAAGCAATGGCATCAAATTCATGCCGAAATCAGAAACATGACGGTGTTACATGATCTATGCATAGATTATTGTCAACCCCCTGTATTTCTGAAGGGATGGCCCCTTTTCATATCACGGGCAGGACTTTCCATGGAATATTACAGAAAGTCCGCGAAATACGTGAAGTCACGTGGGACCGAGTTAACCCATCAGTTCCAGCTTGGACGTCCGATGAGAAGCTGGGCTCCAATGCACACGCACGTTGTGTTAGTTAGAAGAAGAATTTTAGTCAAGTAAATAAAAGTTTAAAGAAATAATATGGTGTCCTTGCTTGATGAATGTCTTAACAACAAGACTGACCAAGAAGAAAAAATGCATCAAAGACGAACAGCTAACAAGAATCCAGAAATAGAATTCAACATGGAGAGAAAGAATAGAAACGACTAGAGATCACGAAATGGCCAAATAAGTAAGTAATGCAAAATGCATATGCATCTCTCTGTCTACCTGTCTATCTCTCTCCCTCTCCAGTACGTAACAACAGTAGAAAATGTACAGTTGTAGTGCCCAGATATGCAGCAACTCCTGAAGTAAAGCTGGCCAATAAAATTCGATCCGTATTTAAGCTAAAAGAAAACCCTCTAAAATATGCAATGTCTCGCATTTTTACACACCTCCACACACATACCCCCCACGCACACACAAAGATACGCACACACTAATACACACACATGCACATACACATGCACACACATTTGATTGAAATACACCTCAACTCAAAGCCTTCACATACCCGAACACACAAATCATTATATAATGTTACTTAAGTTTTGTTCAGTGTTATAAAAATGTTCGAACTTTTATCCCCGAGCGCTTTCCAATCTTGGTCATACCCAAGGTAAAATTAGATGATATGTTTTGAGTAAATCTAAATATTTCATGTAACATATGAGATGTATATATCCAGAAATTTATTCTTTGTCTTGTTGAGATTCTTAGTTAATAGTAATATTCCATAGACCTACAGGCATATTATTGGTTTGGTTGCTGAGGTCAGACATGTAATACTTGGAGAATAGTTTGTCGAAAGAGATCCCTTGGCTATAATTTCTGTCTGCGTGTACATGTCACCAAAGTGATTGTAGGAGAAACGAGTTGATAATGCCAATACAGGTTTTTGTTGGGTGGATGATTTCATACTTGAAGGTATAATGTATGGGTGTGTTGCGTGGTTAGTTTAATATTATTTCTATAGATTCTCTCACGGGAACAGTTGAAAATGACTTTCGGAGCTCGAGATGTTAAGTTGTTTTTTTTCTTCTTT
>CM042140.1:135142769-135155269 GCA_023376005.1 Doryteuthis pealeii | reverse complement strand
TTTAGTGAAGATAGACAGATAGTGCAGTGTAAAGATAACGACAAAAAGAAAGAGTTTTAAAAAAGAATTATAGCGAGATGAAGAAATATAACAGAGAAACATAAACAGTGTATATAAGTGTATATACAGTGAATGCAAAGAAGAAAATAATCTGCAACAATAAAGAAATGAAAAATAATTTACTCTAAAAACAGCGGGAAATAAATGAACGTACTATGTTAACAAGAAACGTATGTAGTAATTTACTAACATATGTTGCTCATATGTTTTTTGTTGTTTTTTTTTTACTTCTCTCTCATTACATTACCGTAAAGATGATCACAACGAAAAATATATGAATGACGTGTTCTATCTCAGTCAGTTATCAAACCAAATGGATGTTTTGCTCACTAGCGAGATTTATGGATATTCTGTCATAGAATACAAGAGATCGTTATGAAGATAAAATATATAGATTAAACATTATATATATATATATATATTATATATATATATATATTATATATAATATATATATATATGTATAATATGTGTTGTGTGTGTGTGTGCGTGCGTGTGTGTGTGTGTGTAGGTGCGTGTGAATTGATTTGAAGATATTACTATGATATCGTTAGTCTGACTCCAGGCTGCAAGATTCAGCAGATATAGAATATGGGATGAACAATTACTTCCAAATACTCGTTATATATCTGAGATATTCATTCAGCGTCTGTATTTACCAACCCCGTCGCACGAAAAGTATGTGACACCAGGTCAATATTCAAGTGGATATCAACAGGTTTGAATTCAGGTTTGTACTTCTTCCAGATCTGTTGCCCTACTAATGCCAAAGAACCAGTCTGCACTACTATTCCACCCATAGCTGGAGGATAACAGTTGGATGCTTAACTTACCGAAAGGGATTAGCGCTTTGTGAATGCAACTAGTCGTGCCCAGGATTCGAACTCATTTCAACGAGTCCTTTTTCTACGACGGTAACATTACAACACGGGCACCTCTAACATTTATTCAGACAGAATTGTTTGGCTCAAGGCCAATTATTTAGGCTGCAGAAAATAACAATTTCAATTCCAATAGTGTTGTGATGTTAGTCCCACAGTAAAAGAAGTCAAGTCGAGATGGGTAAAATAAGACAAGTGTATTTTACAATCAATGGTACATGTACGACTAGCTATCGTTAACGGAACAGTGCTCCCTTTCCACTCGGTGTCTCACTATTTATAGTGAGAACCGGTGCATGTTCTCCACTGTAGGAACGGCGGTACAACAAATAAGAAATATTTAAGCCGAATTAAGCCGAGTTATATAAATGTACAGAACGATATGCAAGCAGTATAAATAAATATTTACTCTACGCTGTCGGCTGGACAGTAGGGCACACCAACTGCACCTCTGAAGAGGGTTAAAATTCATCCATGGATGCACCTGTTTGGTGTGGTGGAATCCTGTGGCTGAGCAGTCTATGTCATGCAACACTACACTTTGGCCCTAGAGGTGTGGTCGGAGAGCAATCCCAATCAACCGGCAGGTCACGCGAAGCCCTAGCACCTATATGATTGTCCCGACCATATTTTTTTCTTATTGTAAACCCCCAACCCTTTTTATCATATATATGCTTTGCTGAGGGTATGTGTTCCTTGTGTATAACGTTAAACTTAATCTAATAGTGAATTTCCAATTCTGTAGCTCTGAGGTGTGTGGAGTGGCTCTTCATTGCATAACTCCCATCCGAACTAGTGTGATAGTAACTGTTAGGGTCGCATCTTTGTGTTAAATAGAAAAAAAATGTTAAGAAAATGTGTTTTAAAATACGGTTAAAATAAATTTAAACACATAAAATGATCAAAAAATATCTTATAATGCATCGTGATTGACACGCCGCCGTAAAGTCCACCATCACCCCCACCAACCAACCAACCACCAACCCACCAACCAGCCAATCCACCACCAAATAGATTTAATTTTATAGGGATACAAATGATTTATTATAAAGGATTAAGTATAAGCCTGAGGTAAACTCACTCTAAAGATATTGATGTTCAATGGATTTTATCATGAAGAATTAACGAGCATACCATATTTCCAAAATACCGGCCCTAACTTATAGGGATTGAATACCAGCCAAAAGGTCGGGGACAAGTCCAATTTGATAGGACCTGTCTCACCCAAAAGACGGGTCATGGATAAATAAAATAGGCAGGCAGCTAACAGTTTCGATATTTTCCTAGTAGATTTTTCAATTTTTTTATAGGACCGTGTAATCATCATTACAAACTTCAGAATGATTACATTATTTATTAAGAATGAATTTAAAAATGGGATCAAATGGACAGGGAATGTGGAATTGGCACAAATATTCTAAGATAAGGAAATTAATCTAAAGACAAATCAACCAAAGGTGGTTGTAGAAACTTAAAGTAACATAAAATACTTTAAAAACGAATAATAGTTTTAAAATAAATAAAATTTCATTCAAATTTATATATTTCACTATTATTCGTTTTTAAGTATTTTTATGTACTTTAAGTTTCATACAATCCAAGTAACATTTGGTTGATTTGTCTTGTAGATTAATTTCCTTATCTTAGAATATTTGTGCCATATTCCACATTCCGCTGTCATTTGATCCATGTTTTAATTCATTCTTATAAATAATGTATATTCTGAAGTTTGTAATGATGATTACACGGTGTCTAGTAAATGTTGAAACATCTACTAGGAAAATACGAAACTGTTGCTGCCTGCCTATGTTTATTTATCCATGACCTTCTTTGGGTGAGACGGTCTATCAAATTGGACTTGTCCGCTTTTGGTGGTATTCGAATCCTTATAAGTTTAGGGCCGGTTTTATTAAGAAATGTATGGTAATGCTGTAATTCTTCATGAAAATCCTTGACATCAATATCTTTAGAGTGAGTTAGCACTCAGGCTTATACTTAATCTTATATAAATTTTGTATTTCCATATAAAATTAAATTATGTTGGTTGGTGGTTGGCTGGTTGGTGGGTTGGTTGGTTGTTGGTTGGTTGGTGGTTGATTGGTGGACTTTACGGCGTGTCAATCCAGATGGGCATTATTAGATATTTTTTTTGTATTCATTTTGATGTGTTTTAAATTTATTTTAACCGTTATTTTTTAAACACATTTTTTCATTAACATGTTTTATTCTATTTAACACAAAGATGCGACCTAACGTTATATTACACTAGTTCGGATTGGGGAGGTTTGCAATGAAAGACCTCAACACTCAGAGCAAGAATTGAAATTCAGCTATTAGATTAATTTAACGTTTACCACAGGAACACATACCTCAGAGCAAAGCATATATATGATAAAAGGGTTGGGGGTTTAACAATAGAAAAATCTGGTCGGGAAATCATATAGGTTGCTAGGGCTTCGCGTGACTGCGGATTGATTGGGAATTGCCTCTCGACCACACCTCTAGGGCCAAGTGTAGTGTTGCATTGACAATAGACTGTCAGCCACCAGGGATTCCACCACACCAACAGGTGACTACATGGATGAATTTTAACGCCTCTTCAGAAGGTGCAGTTGGTGTGCCCTACTGTCAGCGACGCGTCGAGTAATATTTATTTTTTATTGCTTGCATATCGGTACTCTGTACTTATATAACTCGCTTTAATTTGCTAAATATGTTCGTATTTGTTGTACCGCCGTTCTACAGTGAGACCATGCACGTTCTCACTATAAATATGTGAGACACGATGGAAAGGAGACTGGTTCGTTTAACGATAAGCTAGTCCCAGTACATGTACCATTGAATGTAATACACTTGTCTTATTTACCATCTGATCTTGACTTCCTTTTGTACTGTTGGGACTAATCAAACCTATTGGAATTTTGAAATTGTTAATTTCTGCAGCCTGAATAATCGCCTTGAGCCAAACAGAATTCTGTCTGAATAAATGTATATGGAGGTGCCGCTGTTGTACATGGTTACCGTCGTAGAAAAAGGATCTCGTTGAAATGGAGTTTTCGAATCTGGGCACGACTATGTTAGGCATTTCAAAAAGCGCTAATCCTTTCGGTAAGTTAAGCATCGCAATGTTATCCCCCCAGCTATGGTGAATAGTAGTGGCAGATGGTTCTTTTGGATTAGTAGGGCAGATCTGGAAGAAGTACAGTAAACCTGAATTCAAACCTGTTGATATCCCTTGGAATTTGACCTGGTGTCCACATACTTTTCGTGCGGACGGGGTTGGTATAATACGACGCTGAAAGTGAATATCTCAGATATATAAGCGAGTATTATGAAGGTATGTCATCCGATTATTCTATATGCATGCTGAATTTGCAGCTCTGGAGTCAGACTAACGATTATATGTGATATCTTCAAATATACACTCACCTTAGCACACCACACAACAACGCACGGCACACAACACACTCATCCCGACACACACATATATATACATATATATATTATATATATAATATTATATATATTTATTATATTATATATATTAATGTTTATATCTATATCTTTATTCTCATAAGGATTCTTTGTATTCTATGAGCAGGAATATCCATAAATCTCGCTAGTGAGCAAACATCCTTTGTTTGATAACTGACTGAGAATAAGAACACGTCATTCATATATTTTCGGTTGTGATAACTGCTTCGGTAATGTATGAGAGAGAAGTAAAAAAAACAACAAAAAAAATATGAGGCAACATATGTTAGTAATTTAGCTACATACGTTTTTGTTAACATAGTACGCTTCATTTATTTCGGCTGTGTTTTAGAGGTAATTATTTTTCATTTCTTTCTTGTTGGCAGATTATGTTTCTTCGTATTTGCATTATCACTGTAATTACACTTTAATCCACTGATTTTATGTTTCTCTGTTATATTTTCCATCTCGTATAACTTCTTTTTTTAAAAACTCTTTTTTTTTGTCGTTATCTTTTTACAATGCACTTTGTCCTATTGTCACTAAATATATTTTCCATGTCTTCTCTTCCCCTCTATTCTTCAATTCTTTTTCTCTCTATTTCAAATTATTCAATTTCTATCTGGCCTTTTTTTTCTTCTTTGTTCATATTTGGTACGTCTCTATCCTTCATTCATATTGATTATCTTGTTGTTTCACTACAACCGTCTGCTGCTCTGATGTCTCTTTGTATGTCTCACATCTTTATCTCAGCTCTCGCTCTTATATATATATATATACTATATATATATATATATATATATATATATATATATTATAATATATATATATATAGAGAGAGAGAGGAGAGAGAAGACAGACAGACAGACAGACAGGCTAGGATAGACTATTAGATAGATAGATAGACACACACACTATCTATGACTTTGCTATATTTATAATTAGAGTACTCGATATCACTAGATAGAGCATGTATATTTATGTTAGGGCAGAAAAGATAAAGTCAACGGCGATTGGTACTAACAGTATCTCGCCTACGCGAATTAAAAATTTAATTGGCAAGATTAAGAATATTATATATATAATATATATATATATATATATATATATATATATATAATATATAATGTGTAGAATTAAACAAGCACATCTCCTGTTTAAAATTTTTTTTTATCTTTCTAATTTTGGCAACGTTTTAATGTTTGGGTGAATTGGTGGATAAGTCAACAAAGTTTAGTTCCGCGTACTTTCGACACATCGAGTGCCAGTCACAGGGGTAATGTATTCCAGTTTGTTTTTTTAATTAATATATATGTGGAGGCTGGAGGAAAGAATTGTTGAGAAAGGTGTTATGGCATTTTTAGATGTGATGTACTGTATTTGGAAATTAATTTTTGTTCAGCCTCACATTAATATAATTCAAAATCAAAACAACTGGAACACATTACACTAATGATGGCACTTGAAGTGCCGAAAGTACTCGGGAACTGATGCTTTGGTGACTTATCACCAATTCCACCCAAAATTAAAGTTGCTAGAAAATTAGAAAGATAAAAATGAATTGTTAAAACCAGGAGAGTGCTTTGTTTAATTCTAATGATAAATGAAGAATGCTGCAATCACCACACACACACACACACCAACACATCACCACATATTATATATATATTATATATATATTATATATATTTATATATATTATATTATATATATTATATCATTCATTGGCAATCTCAGTCTCGGAAAGCTATGATAAAATTTTTGGTGTGGCCCGAGTTGCAGCGCCTCCTGTGACTGGGATGACCGATGTTTAAAAAACATCTCGACCACAGATTTTGCATTTGAATGTTGTCAGTAGATTGATGATGTTCGATGCTTTGTTGCCGTTGCTTTCTTATGGACGCTCTTAGCTTCAGGGTGTTTGTAATTTCAGGGGGACTTTGACAGTAAGTCTCTATGGAGATTCTGCCGCCACCGGAGGCGGTCTTGAGAAATTTATCCCAGCTGGAAGGACATGCAAAGGCACTGAGATAGTTTTGGCAGATCTTTTGAATAGGCAGTAGGGTGCGACAATCTGTCCTTTATACCGAGTTAGCTCTCCATAACAGGATGTCTTTCGGGATTGTATTATCCATCCGACGTTCATGGACGCACATCGGGAGACGACGTTGTCTCGTGAGAGTCGGCTTGGGAGTTGAGCTCTCTCTAGAATTGCTGGTTTTAGTGATCTTGTCCCTCAGGTGATGCGCCAGTACACGTTAAGGCGCGGAAGGTGAAGTTATTAGCCGCGTCTTGTGGGAGTATAAGGTCATGTTTCATTATATATACTATATATTATATATTATAATAATATATTTAATTCGAAATGCCTGTAGACGATGAAGTGTGTGTGTATGTATGCTATGTGTGTGTCATTAATTTTCTTTTGTTTTTCTCGCATCATTACTCTTCTCATTTATTTTCTCTGTTTACGTTCCTTATATTCATTTATTCTTTCAATCTCATGATGTCTCATTTTTTCGGTGGCTGGTAAATTACACAATGGTAAACTCCATTAGGTTAATCCATCCATACTAGATTCTATACTTTAAATTTTAAATTGCAAAATACAATTACTCTTTATATTGGAATTTATATTTTGTCAGAAAAAAGGTATATCATTACTTCCCATCAACAGTATACCTTTTAATCAGTTAAAATTAATTTAAATTCAAACGATGCCTAATAAGTAACCAAGCATGTGGACCACGCGTATGCGTATGTAGGCAAGTATCAAACCAAATATATTTTCTAATTGTAACTCCAAACATTAAGGAAATGTTCATTTGAATTTACCGACAACATCTACGGGAGATATGCATGTATCAATCAGAATACTTTTGTGGTGTACGTGATTTATGTAATTCTTTTATTTAACTAGACTATTCTATATTTTAATTCTCTAAATTATATCATATGCATCCCAATATATCAATATCTAAGATTTGAGGAAGGGTGATGCTTTTTATATACTGGCGGTAGACTTTCCATGCGTAATTTACGTCGTGGAATTTTACTCTGTGGTGATGAATTACATGTGATTTCTGTGGTGAAATATACGATTTTCTCCATTGGATATTATTTTTTCTATTTAGAACATGCACCCCTACACAATACAAAAAATAACATTTTCAAGTGGAATTTTATTAGTTTGATGAAACTTACGCTAAAATTGGTTTATTTTCTCTTCAGAAATGTGCTATAAATATTGTATTTTACCCTTCTGATATGTGTAGTAAAAAAGTTATATATTTCTACAGCAAAGCCCAAAAAATATAAGATCAAATAGTTGTTGCGGTCACCAGGTTCACGGGGGCTGGGAACACTGTAATACAATACAGAATTCCTATGAAATATCTGTTTTTCCAATTGTTCCTTTGTAATTGTTTCTTTTTCAGCGGTTTTTTCAGCATAACATTGCATTTCCTATATCTTCTGATAGGATTCTTCACTTTGCAAATATTAATGGTTTCCTTTATTTTCGTAAATTTTCAATTTGAATAAATTACCATATTCTTTTCAATAAAATATAAATGAAAATGAAAAGAGATATATTTGATTCGAAGAAAATCTTAATATCTTATGTACAATTGCAGTAGATGCCGATATCATTGCAATATATATATTATATATACTTATATATATATATAATATTATAATATAAAGTAAGAAGTAAAAGTCGTTGGGCGGCTGAGGCGGTATCAGCCGTCAGTGAGGGGGTCTGATACCCTTTTCAATGCGGACTAGACCAATGGAAGTTGGTTTTGGCTCTGAAGCTGGAGCGCCACTCCTACCATCAGCTCTTACTTTACCCGCACGATCCTGCGCTACTCATACGCTGAGTTGGCAGGGACGGTATCGGAATTAGAACGTGAGGTTTCAGCTGAACGTCTACCGATGAGCCTTATATATATATATATAATATATATATAAATATATATATATATATATATATATAAGAATTTAAGTAAGAATCAAAGACTTAGAGGTTTAGCATTAATAGTTTATTTCAGGGAGGCTTATGCAATATATATATATACTAATATTTCATATATTATATATATATATTATATAGTTATATATTATATAATATATATTATATATACATTTTTTACTTGAAGGCACTTACAATAATTAAATATATAATATTATATATATATTATTAATTATACAGTATATATATGCATATATAACATATATAGCAATATGATATATATAAAATATATATATATATATATATATATTATGAATGTGTGTGTGTGTGTGTGTGTGCAGCAGTTGAAAATAGAAAACGTAATAATCTTCGTTTGTAAAATGACAGAATCATTTTAATAAAACATATGAATGTCAACTTTTATTTTTGGGTAACGATTTTATATTAATTTCACAAGACTGCATTTTGTTGTTAATTTTTAGATCTGTGTCTGGACTTTTTTTATACTCTGTGTTGTTATATTGCGTGTGTGTGAAAATATTAAAAAACAAAACCATAGAGCATTCCAAAAGATTATTTATTTTAGTTATGTTAAAATGGATTTCGTTTTTTGTTCAACTTCATCAGGAAAAAAAAAATATTAGAACTTAAATCACGTCCCTTTTTATAAAAAACAAAGGATAAGAAAAAGAATTTGTACTACAGAAAAGAGAACATTATTTCTTTGATTTTTTAATCGTGATCTCGATCCACTGCTTAGACAACAAAGTTTTTTTATCAAATGCTTTAATGAAGGTTCAAATAACCGAAGTTTTAACGGTAAACTTACATTTTATGATA
Source organism: Doryteuthis pealeii (assembly GCA_023376005.1). Lineage (NCBI taxonomy): Eukaryota > Metazoa > Mollusca > Cephalopoda > Myopsida > Loliginidae > Doryteuthis > Doryteuthis pealeii. The sequence continues at coordinate 135,146,041 of CM042140.1, read as the reverse complement.
TTCTCTTTTTTTTCGAAATATTTTTTCTATTTCATATATATTGGATATATTTATATTATCACGCATGGTTAGGTCAGTCGGTAGAGCGTTCGGCTAGAATAGCACAAGGTTCTAGTTCCATCGGTCCTCGCCAACTAGCGTTATGAGTAGCACAGGGACTGTCGGTAAAGTAAGGAGATGGTGTAGGTGGTGGCATCCACTCAGACGCCAAAACAAAATCTCCTTGGTCTAGGCTATTGAAAAGGGGATATACTCCTCGCTGACTAGCTGATACGACTTTTACGCGCACGACGATACTTTATATATATATATATAATTATAATATAATGTGTGTCAATAAATTACGGAGATGTTTTGTATTTCTTTGACAGACTTGTATTCTGAAAAAAAACGTTTCATTCAATTCTTTACATTTACATTCTTAGTAAATCACTTTAAACTTGGTACTGTTTTTACAACAACTTGTATTCTGAAATATAGTAGCAATAATATATATATATTATATATATATATATTATATTATATATATTGTTGTGTTTAACTGTTCAGACGTTCTTGTCGGACGGAGTTTTTGTTCGATCCTTCTATTTCTAGCCATTTTTTTAGATGTCAGGGTGGAACTGGGTGGTAGCAGTGCCACCAAATGGTTTCATTACGAGCGCTTTCGAAGACAATTTTGCCACATCAGGTAGGAAACGATGGTATGGTCCGGTGTCTAGCGTTGTTTTAGGGAGAACGAGTAGTAAGCGTAGGAAATAGGAAGTGTGGAGGTAAACAAATTGGTAGGGGAGGTGTTAATACTCCACTTCCAATTCGCTACGCTAACTTAACTGCGTTCTCTTAAAACAAGACCTTTGCTCCCTCTCTGCTCTCCTATCTATCTTCTCTATCTATCTCTCTCTCAGCGGAAACATTGATTGCTTACATATCACGGATGCTTTCTTTGGAAACTATGGCTATGCGAAGTATACGTATGTTCCATACATCAGTTTCAATGAAAAACATTTTTCTTTTTTACGCGGGGTTTTTTCTTACACTCCTATAATTGACACATGAAATATTTAAGTAAATTGGTATGACGTACGCTTGTTCTTTTTTGTAGAACTACATTTTTAGCGGAGTAGTGTACGTAGAAGTTGTCATTATCAGTATTTGTGATATGGAGAACAAGTGTCACTTCTTAATATTCGAACGCAGAGTTATAATAGTATAAATATATATTAGTATATATATATGATATATATAGTATATATATATATATATGATATGTGTGTGTGTGTGTGTGTGTATGTGTGTGGTTTGTGTGGCCGCGTGGCGTTCGTGTGGTATGTATACATGTATATTATAATATGATTATTTATATATATATATATATATATATAAGTTCTTTGGTATTCTACAATATTTTTTAATTGATAGCATGTTATTTTATGGTGGTCTATCTTACTTAAGTATATTGATATATGCATGACTGAGGGGGCGGGTTGCGTGTGTATATCTAATAAAGTTTAGTAAATATACAACAATACAAGGCTTCTCCGAGACCCCTGTTTCATATGGCATTAAGTCTGACAGTCATCTATTTGATGTGTTCTTTGTGTAGTATGACGCTGAAGTGAGAAGTTGAAACATGCATGTGTTAACTTTCGAAGGGTTTATGTATGCGTGCCTTAAGATTCATTCGAACGTTATTGTTTTGTGGAGATGCAAACACCATAGCAGTGACTCCGATGGAGAATATGTGAGACATCTAATACGAAGCCGAACTCGCTGTTGAACATATGAATTCTCTCAATGTGTACATGATATCGGTTCTATCGAATGTGGCATGACTTAAATCCATAAAGGTATACTTTTCGACTGAACATAGTTTCCAAGAAAGCATCCGTGATGTTTGTAAGGAATCAGAGTGGTTTCGTTGAGTAAAGAGACGAGAGAGAGAGAGAGAGAGAGGAGAGAGAGAGAGAGAGAGAGAAAGAAAGGACAGAGAGAGAGAGAGAGAGGCGAGAGGAGAAAAAGGAGAGAGGGCGAAGAGAGAGAGAGAAAGAGAGACAGAGAGGCAAGAGAGATAGAGAGAGAAAGAGCGAGAGAGGCGAAAAAGAGAGAGAAGGCGAAATGAGAGATGAGAAAGAGAGAGAGGGAGAGAGAGGTGAAGAGAGAGAGAGAAGAAAGAAGAGAGAGAAACACAGTGAACGAGGCGAGAGAGAAGTTGGGGGAGAGAAGGGGAGGGGAGGAGAGAAACATCAGTGAAAGAGGCGACAGGAAAACAAAAAAAGGGGAGAGGGCGGGGGGGAGGAGAAGACAGAGAAAGAGAGCAGGAGCATTTTTATTTATGTTTAAGGCATCTGTCAGGGTTGTACATATTTTTTAAACTCACACGCTACGTCCAGACATACACACGCAGCAGACACGCTCACACACTACACAAACTACCCCCCATATATATATATATATATATATATATATATATATATATATTTATGATATAGGTAGGTATCAAATGACTGGTGAGTAAGGGAATTGATTCTTTTGGGATGCAGACATCTCACAGTACAACATACTATCTGCTCATAGTAGGGTGCAAATGATATAACTCATGAAGGATTTGATAGTCTCTAAAGATTCTCTATTGATGTGAAGGTTTTGAATATTTATTTGTTTTATAACATTGTTTGATTGATTGACAAATTGTTTTATGGCATGTTCACAGGTCTAGGGATTTGGGGTCGACGGTTCAATGTACGTTCATGTATTTAAATTTTGTAGACTGGATCTGGCATTAATTCCAATGGTGGAGGTATTCCTCACACACCCTGATGATCCCAGAACCTAGAGCCCCGTCATCGGAGTGTTTTATAGCATATAATCTATTTATCCTATCAATATTCTGTTCCAAGCTTTTAACTATCAGCTGGTCTTTTCAAAGTACTATTGAGTTTTTTTGTTTTTTTTAATGCGTGAACTGTTTTTTTTGGTTTTGTTTTTTTGTTTTTTTTTGTTTAAATCTGGATGCTGTCTGTCCTGAGTCAAGGTTAGTTTTTTGCTTAATATGCGTGAATTCTTTATAGGGTTTCTTCGTTATTTTTCCTTATATATATTGTACATTTATTTCATTGTCTGTACATATTACAGCGAATGGTAAACAGTGTACGCTGTGGAATGGATAACTACTTTACTACTATACTCAACAAAGATTCAGTGTAATACTTCATCCGTAGCTTATAGAAATTTACACAGGAAGAAGCAAACACAACTTAACATTCGAGGCTCCT
>CM042140.1:135112626-135142669 GCA_023376005.1 Doryteuthis pealeii | reverse complement strand
ACAGAGTGCTTCAACCTGAAGATTGGGGAGCGTATGTGTGTGTGCGGGTGTCTTATGTGTACTTAGGCAAGCAATTATATTGTTGGCAAATGTTATTAAAAATAACAGACAACAATTAGGTTGCTTAGCTTTTTATTAAAATTTTCCTTTTGTGAACGAGTATGGGAATATCCCTTCATTGCTATTATTCCCCATGATCACTGTTGACCTGAAGTGATATTACCTGTTAGGGTCCAATCTAGGGTTAAAATAGAAAGAACATAGGTTTAAGAAATGCGTTTAAAACAATTCAAAGCCAAAAGAATAAGTTAAAAACAAAACGTCATGCAGTAAAACCCAGTGAACCAACCTAGTAAGTTTTCCGCACAGCCTCCAGAATTCACATAGTTGATGTAGGTTTTTGCTGGTTAGCCACACTGGCGTGTGTCTATGAAGCAAAATTCTGATGTGCCATCTCATGGTAAAAAGCAAAATGATTATTCTTAAAACAAAAATGCAACCTTCAAATTGTTTGAAATCATTTATAAACACAGTATATATATTATATATATATATATAAATATATATATAATATATATATATATGTGTGTGTGTGTTGTGTTGTGTAGTGTGTGTGTGTGAATGTGTGTGTGGTGTGTATGTGGGTAGAAAGGCAGAAAAACACGAGATGTAGAAAATAGATGTTTATTGTAGGTAGTATTTGCATTTTCATATAGCGCTAATAATCGATGGAATAGTATGCACCCGAGTAACAACATCCCGTTAGTCTTCACAACTGATTCACTTCTAATAAAGCAAAGTTTTAGACTGCATGTCTTAAATATATTATCGAACAAGAACACCCTGCTAGCATAAAATACTTTATTCTCCTAAACGGAATGCCTAAAGCAAAGTAATGATTCCAGTCGGTTTCCTATTTTCCGCATAGCTGAAAGAGTGCATACATTCCCATGGATATTAGCACTATATGAAATACAAATAGCTCGTACAAAATTAAAACTCGCCCCTCATCCGAGTCCACTTTCTTTGAAAAATAACCATTACGAAATGCGCCTCCATTAAAAATAATATTGTCTGTAATTATTTTCAAGAGATAAAGAGTGAGTGATAGAGACAGAAAACACACACACAACAAATTAAAGAGTCAGAGAGAGAGAGAAGAGGAGAGAGACGAGAAAGAGAGGAGAGAGAGAGAGAGAGAAAAAGCTATATGTGGTATATAGGGATGTATATCAATGAACAAAGGAGAAAAGAAAATAGAAAAACAACAGCGTTATGGTTCTTTCTCTTCACATATTAATGTGCCAATCGCGAAGTCATGTTGATTACATCCAGCTAGAAGATTTCTCAGCTGCCTTCGTGATTAAGTGAATTATGTCCTTTTTTTCTTACTTATCAACGCCAGTTTGGTAACAGTTACATAACATTGCATAGCCAATTACAAATTGTTCAATTAACCCACCATTCATCTATTCTATTCTACTCAAACAATTCCTGCTACAAACAAATTCTCATTCGTGGGCTTTGCTCAACGCAAGGATCATACCCACCACTAAGAACACCAGAGAACAACCAAGGATCATATCCAACCACTAAGTTGCCCATAACAACCAAGGATCATACCAAAAACACAAAGGGGATACCAAGAACAACAACCAAAGTTTTCCTCACTAAAGATCCGCACTCTGCCTTAACACTAGATCACCTGTGTAAAGTGCACTCACTGAAACTAAAATGGCCACAATAAATCGTAATAGTTCTGGCCTTTGTGTTTCTTTCCATTTTTCATCTCAAGCATGACAGGAATTTTTGTTTCCAAATTTCCATTCCTATATCCTGCTTGTATATTAATTTATCTATGTACAAAGGTTCCAGTTCTGTTTTATTTTTGGAATACATTCTTGATATCATCAATGACCATATCGTGGTAGTTTTTCTTTATGATTTGTAAATGTGTTATCTTCCTGAGTAGTTCCTAAAATTTGTAATTGAGTTGCATCGTTACTATTAAAATCATACCACCCGATAGGGAAATCTCCTTGCAAGATGCCTCTTTGATGTTCACCTCGGCTAGGTTGTTGCTCCCCTTCTGTTAATTCTACTTGCCAATTTTGCATACTTTTCTGATGAAGTTCATGACCGTTGGTATTTGTGCATTTACAGGCATGCTTTCAAAATTTACGGTGTTTGCAAACTTTAAGCCGCGAGTTTTTTTTATACGTCGGAGTTTAGAATAACACACACACATCACACACACACACACACACCATACTATATATATAATATATATATATATATATATATGTTGTGTGTGTGTGTGTGTGTGTGGTGGTTGTCGTAAAAGAATAAAGAAAATGTGACAAAAGAACAACCCAAACAAGTTTATATAGGATATATATATCTCGTGCATTGAGCCACACTTCCTCAGTCATTTATATAAAAAGTGCACGAGATTTAATCTCTACACCTACTGTTTGAGTTGTTCTTTGGTCCAAAATCTTCCCTCTATTGTTTTACCACATTCTGCTGATTTACTCCAATCCTCTTCCCCTCATATATATATATATATATATATATATATATATATATATATATATATATAAGATATATATATATATATATATTCATTCATGCATTCATTCTCTTTTTACAAAACTGTTGTTTTAACAATTTCTTACTAATTCCCCCAGTCTCTTTCTATTTATAATGGATTACTGCATGTCTTTAGCCATAATTGTTATCCCTGTTCAAACTCCATGCTTCACAGATTGTTAATCTCCCAGGCAAGGTCCTGTATTTCTCGAGATTTTCGCTAGAAGTGATATGCTAAAAGGAGCGAACTTCACGAGCAGACAGATTTCTTTTATTACTAGTGAGAATCATGCACACAGCACGATATGATAATTTGATTATTATAACGTTTATTATGTTATTTAAGAGCTATTTCAAATAGTTAAATATGAAAAATTATAATTATCTCTGCCGAAATTATTTCCTTCTTTTCTCCTTCTCTACTTTATACCTTCTTTTTTTCTATTTTTTCTTTCTTTTTCTGCTTTCTTTTTCTATTTCTTTGAAACAGACGATAAGTGGTATCACTTCCCATCTCTCAATTGTCTGTCTTTTTGTTCTTTCTTTCTTTCATTCTTTCTTTCTTTATTTGTTTTCATTTTCCCTCTGACGAAATTGTTTCTTGCCCTTCTCTTTTCCCTTATTTTTCTAACTTTCATTTTTCTTTATTTATTTTATGTTTTATATATTTCATTGAAACAGACGTTAAGCACTATCGCTTCCTATCTCTCACCTTTCTTTTCTTTCTTTCTTTCTTTCCTTTTCACTCTGACGTGTAACACATTCTTGTCTTCCCTTTCCTTCCTCACAATACAGCAATATGGTCCATTATTTATCTAAGGTGATGACAGGGCATACCATTTGATCACATGCATTCATATCTTATGAATCAAACGGAATGGTACATATTCTATCTGAAGTGAAGTCGGGCGTGACACACGTAGGGATTACCAGCGTATTAAGATATAGATTGTTGATTACATATATATTAACTCTTTTTGAGTTTTCACATCAGCATTAGCTGATGGTATTTCACTGGTGTCTGAGTGACAGCAAGTCTCCTCAGGTCTCCAGGACTCTTCTGAGTATTCTGGCAGATGCAGCAATGCAGTGTTCTGAATGGTATCAATCCTTCCTCTGATTCCAAACTTTCCAAACTCTTTACCAATCCTCTGGGACCGTTCCAAGTGCACCAAACTACGATTGACTTTGACTTTTCATATTCTTTGATTTCATATTCCATAACTTTTCAGTTCTCTGGCAAGGTCCAGATATTTTCCATTTTATCATATTATTATTAGTAGTAGTAGTAGTAGTATTAGTAGTACAGATACTTATAATTGAAAAGGAAATTCGTTAACAATTAAGCATACTATTTTGAAATGAATATAATCCCTTCAGCACTCAACCTCACATGGTTAAAATAGGAGAGGGCACTGGTTCCCCTATTGGATACATGCTAACTAGACTAGGGATCATGAGAGACTTTGTGACATCGCTTCCAGTAAATAACATTAAATTCTTAAATGTAATATAGACTCTAATTTGTTCTCATATTCCCTGATGAAAATGGAGTTTCTTATTTGCCTGTAGGCCTATTGGCCATTAAATGCTGTATATTAGTTTATGCCAATATAGCAATACCAAATACGAATGTTCCTCTTTCGTTTATTGCTATTGGGGTTTCGATACTAATATAGCACACCAATATTAGATTTGCACTAAAGCATAATGGAGATGAAGCCATAGCCCACAAGCATGTGTTCTAAATTGGAGCAAACTCTCATGTCATTTTGAGTAGTTTCAGTTTTCACAAGGTGTTTCAGGATTTGTCATTTCGATAAGATTGATTAAGTAAATTATCTCTGAGGACGTGAAAAATATTCCGAACAGTCATAAAATAAGTAATAAATAAATGTCTCAAAATTTAATCATCTTTTAAAAAGTTAAATGAAGAAGTTTACACCACAGTCACTGGATTTTCTGGATTTGGTTTCGATCAGCAATATCAATAAATTTTCAGCTACGGTTACAATACATTTGGATAACAGTCTCTATAAAATTTGAATCGCGATATCGAAGTGTTTTTCATCTGCAGTCTCGATATTTTTTATTATGAGTCTCCAAACATTTTGATCAACTGCATCAATTCTTTTAATCCACAGTCTCGGGAGTTTTTGTTCGCAGTCTCAACAATTATTGATAGCAGTCTCAATACTCTCTTTGAGCAGCAATCTCGATATATTAATTGAAGTCTCGATACCTTTTGATCCACAATCTCAAGACTTTTTGATCGGCATACTCAATAATTTGTTATCAGTTGACAAAAGGCTTTTGATCTGCAGTCTTGATACTGTTGTCGATCATCAGTCTCGAGACTTTTTGATCATCTTATCTCGACGTTTTGATCCGTAGTCTGCATCTTTTTTATTCGCAGTATCCATACTTGAGATTTCTTTGATCAGCACTTGTTAAATAAACACAGGATTATACAATTGCCCAAAGGAAAATTACAACGCTGATGCTCTTCCGAGAGTAGAAATTTCAATCCATAGCAGTATCGGTTTACAATCAGGAACAGCATCCTTCCGACATAGTATAAATGAGTTCAACAAAGCTTCTCTTGTAGCTATTACAAATTCTTCCGCTCTAAAAAAAACAACGTTTTAACAGCAAACACACTGTGTGCACCGGTCCAAGCGTAATCCTATGGAACGTACCTAAAAAAAATTGATAAGATATTAGCTAGATGAAGCTACAATTATATGTCGTACAAGTTTACTTGCACCAAAGAAGTGACAGATCAACATGTGCGAGGTAAATCTGTACATCCCATGTGATAAAAATGAACAGGCAAGCTCAAAATTCCACATGTATGATGGACACTCATCTCCATTACGCTGTCATGTATTCTGTTGCATTACATCCAAGCTCGCCACTGTTCTCTTGTTTGACGCCAGGGTGAACCGAAAGGTAATTATCTCCCAAGTTTGCAAATAGACGCTACGTGCCTAACCAGCAACATCATATAAAAAAAAGCGGCAAACGAAAAAATATATTTTATCTTCAGCTTACACAAGAAGTATCAAACGCACCAGTGCGTTCCCTGTCCTTGGACACGGGGAACTGTGCGCCTACATCAACCTTGTGTCGCAGAAACATATTAATATATGCTGGACATGTTTACACTTTTTTCTACTAGCTACGAGTATGAAGGACTCAAATCGTTTCTACTACAAACTCCATTTCATATTAGGACCTTCCATTCCGACGACTCTGTATATACTTCATTGTATCTTATTTGTATTATATGCTCAGGCAAAAAAAAATCTTCTGATTACTTCGTCGTGAATTATTCTCAGATTTATTCTGTACGAGGGAACAATATTCAACCAATTATCGTTCTTCTACAAATACACTTTGTGTTGAATTCTTAACAGAATATAAATAGGTAAAAATAAACTGAGAAAACAATTATGCTCACCGTAATAATTGAATTGTTACCGTTTCTTGGCTTATAGTTTGTATATACAGCCTCCGTTACACGCAGGATATGACACATTGTCAAGTTTCAGCGTTTTTTCTATTCAACCCAGTTTACTCTATCAATTAACCATATCTGGGGGAGATGTGGTTGCATGCCTTTCCCGAGTGAATTGGCGCGAAGTGAAACCTAAAAAGCTTCGTCTATGATTTGGAATCGAGTCAGTGACTCCATATCCTAAGTCGATAATTGTTAGATTAAGAATGACTCCTTGGGTTGAATTAAGGAATTAAAGAAATTTTAATGAATCAAAGAAAATCTGAAGATGGTCAACAAACCAATTGATAAGTCTGAGACTCCACAAAAAACCTAAGAACGGAAATAATGTATCTTACCATTCTTTCTCAAGGATTAGATAAGATCTTAGAATTTTTAGTAGACTCGGAACCGGAAGGATAGCAACACCGAGGAGTACGCCATTAAGAAAATGCATTGGTGGTCTGACAGGAAGTAAGAGTATTTAAGTAGGCGTAGTCATTCAGCCGGGAGTTGGAATGGCGAAGTGAAGTTAGGTGAAAGCGATATAAGCAGTTCAATTTTAGCAGTTCGGAGTTCAATATCATTAAGTCACACTAATAAGAATGTTCTCTGTGGGGCACAGTTTAGTCCGATGCTTCTACTCTCCCAACTGACCAAGTGTTCAGTCTGAAAAAAATCTCTCCCAGCAATGCTGCACTCTTCTCATCAACACTATCAAATATATATTTTTTCTCACGTCCACTCGTCGCAACAGCCAAAATGCTACTGCCAGCTTTCTCCCAGGTTTGTGAGGGCTGGTCATTAAATACACAATTACAGTGTTCATCCGGGCTCCTTACGCTGACTTGCCCGTGCAGCACGTGCGACATCAATCAGCACGCGTCAATCCTTTACATCCGGGCCACTCTGAACAGTTTAGTAATTCACATGCGTCAGGCCACGAATCCCGACCAGGGGGATGTGAGTTCAATCTCCCACTCACCTCTGATCTCATTCTGCATGCCAAACACATTTGTGCACGCTTCGAACCACTACGTTCGTGGTTTCTCTCGCCACAGTCACTTAAGGCTAACAAGTGCTGAGGTGGTTCGTCGTAGTTAGATGAGCTGTCTGTCTGTACTCCTCTTGTCCCAACGTGCTTGTAAGTCGATATGTATCCTGAGAAAATAAAACTTATACCGCTAAAGTTCTAAGTGTTATTCATGCAAGTAGCCGAGTGAGATGAAGCAGTACGCGACACCCCAAGACTACGGAGACGGTTCGACCCGGAGGAAAAGCAGTGGCATCAAATCCATGCCGAAATCAGGGACTTGACAGTGTTACATAATCTATGCATAGATTATCGTCAACCCCCTGTATTTATGAAGGATGGCCCTTTTCATATTACGGGCGGGACTTTCCATGGAATATTCCAGAAAGTCGCGAAATACGTGAAGTCACGTGGGACCGAGTTAACCCATCAGTTCCAGCTTGGACGTCCGATAAACTGGGCTCAAATGCACACGCGCGTTGTGTTAGTTAGAAGAAAAAACTTTAGTTAAGTAAATAAAAGTTTAATAAATAATATGGTGTCCTTGCTTGATGAATGTCTTGGCAACAAGACTGGCCAAGAAGAAGGAATACATCAAAGACGAACAGCGAACAAGATCTAGAAATAGAATTCAACATGGAGAGAAAGAATAGAAACGACTAAAGATCACCAAATGTCCAAAGAAGTAAGTAATGAAAAATGCATATGCATCTCTCTGGCTACCTGTCTATCTCCCCCTCTCAAGTATGTAACAACAGTAGAACATTTACAGTTTTGGTGCCCAGATATTCAGCAACTCCTGAACTAATGCTGGTCTATAAAACATTGGTATAGATTTGAGCCATACCTAAGCTAAAAAATAAGCAATGTCTCGCATGTTTACACACGTGCACACACACACACACACACACACACACACACACACAACACACACAAAGATATGCACACACTAATACACACACATGCACATACACATGCACACACATTTGATTGAAGCACACCTCAACTCAAAGCCTACACATACCCGAACACACAAATCATTATATAATGTTACTTAAGTTTTGTTCAGTGTTATATAAAAATGTTCGAACTTTTATCCCCGAGCGCTTTCCACCATCTTGGTCATACCCAAAGGTAAAATTTAGATGATATGTTTTTGAGTAAATTCTAAATATTTCATGTAACATATGAGATGTATAATATCCAGAATATTTATTCTTTGTCTTGTTGAGATTCTTAGTTAATAGTAATATTCCATAGACCTACCAGGCATATTATTGGTTTGGTTGCTGAGGTCAGACATGTAATACTTGGAGAATAGTTTGTCGAAAGAGATCCCTTGGCTATAATTTCTGTCTGCGTGTACATGTCACCAAAGTGATTGTAGGAGAAACGAGTTGATAATGCCAATACAGGTTTTTGCTGGGTGGATGATTTCATACTTGAAGGTATAATGTATGGGTGGTTGCGTGGCTAGTTTAATATTATTTCTATAGATTCTCTCACGGGAACAGTTGAAAAAATGACTTTCGGAGCCTCGAGATGTTAAGTTGTTTTTCTTATTTCTGTGTAATATTTCTATAAGTTTACTGATAGAGTATACACTGAATCTTTTGTTGAGTATAGTTTTAGTATAAGTAGTATCCATTCCACAAGCGTACACTGGTTTACCATTCGCTGTAATATGTACAGACAATGGAATAAGTGTTACAATATATATAATGGAAAAATAACGTAAGAAACCCTATAAAGAATTCACGCATATTAAGAAAAAACTCTTGACTCAGGACAGACAGCATTCCAGATTTAAACGAAAAAAAAAAAACAAAAAAAAAACAGTTTCACCGCATAAAAAAACCCACAAAAAAACTCAATTATGTACTTGAAAATGACCAGTGATAGTTAAAAGCTTTGGAAAGAATATTATGGATAAATAAATTATGATACTAAACACCCTCCGATGACGGGGCTCTAGTTCTGGGGATCAGAGGGGTGTGTGAGGAATACCTCCTCATTGGAATTATTCCCAGATGCAGTCTAAAAATGTCAACACATGAACGTACATTGAACCTCTGGACCCAAAATATCCCTAGACCTGTTGAAATGCCATTAAAACCAATTTGTCAATCAATCAAACAATGTTTATAAAACATTAAATATCAAAACCTATCACATCACATAGAGAGATCTTTAGAGACTTATACAAATCCTTCTATGAGTATATATATTTGCACCTACATGAGCATATAGTATGGTTGTACAGTGAGATTTCGATGATTCCAAATAGAATCATCTCTTACTCACCAGTCATTTGGATTACCTTACCTATATATATATATATATTATATATATATATATATATATATATATATATATGTGTGTGTGTTGTGTGTGTGTGTGTGTGTGTGTGTGTGAGTGCGTCTGCCTGGGTGGACGTATGCGTGTGATTTAAAGAAATATTTGTACAAACCTGACAGATGCTTAAAACTACATTATTAAATGTCTCCTCTCTCTTTCTCTGTCTCTCTCTTCGCCTCTTTCACTGTATGTTTCTCTCACTCTCCCCCCTCTCTCTCTCTCCCCCTCTCTCTCTCCCCTCTCTCTCTCTCTTCGCCTATTTCACTGTGTTTCTCTCCCTCTCTTTCTTTCTCTCTCTTCACCTCTATCTCTTTTCGCCTCTCTCTCTCTCTTTTCTCTCTCTCTCTCTCTACGTCCTCTCTCTCTTTTTCTCTCTCTTCGCCTCTCTCTCTTTCTCTCTCTCTCTCTCTCTCTCTCTCTCTCTCTCTCTCTCTCAACGAAACCACTTGATTCCTTACACATCACGGATGCTTTTCCTTGGAAACTATGGTTCATGCGAAAGTATACCTTATGGATTTAAGTCATGCCAACATTTCGATAGAACCGGAATATGAATGTACACATTGCAGAGAATGTTCATATGTTTCAACAGCGAGTTCGGTTCCGTGTTAGATGTACTCACATATTCTCCCATCGCATTCACTGTATGGTGTTTGCATTTCAACAAAACAATAACGTTCGAATGGAATTTTAAGGCACGCGTACATAACCCTTCAAAAGTTAGCACCATGCATGTTTTTAACTTCACATTCAGCGTCATTACTACACAAAGGAACACATCAATAGATTGACTGTCAGACTAATGCATATGAACAGGAGTGTCTCAGGAGAAGCTTTGTAATTGTTGTTATTTACTAAACTTTAGTTAGATATGACACACAGCCATGGTATATCAATATTACTTAAGTAAGCATAGACACACCATGTAAATAGCATGATATCAATTATCAAATTGTTAGAATACCAACGAAATATATATATATATATATATATATATATATATATATATATATATATATATGTACACACACACACACACACACACACACACACATATATATATATATATATATATATATATATATATATATATATAAGAAGGTCCGCAAAATGTATTTTGTTCTCAGAAAAAATGTTTAAAATCTTTTTGTTTTACATATGCAATACGTGTTTCAGATCTTCTGGTATCTTCTTCAGGCTTTGATTTTATAAAATATTGAATTTTCTCCCGTTGGAACCAGAACAACATTATATATATATATATATATATATATATATATATATATATATATATATATATATATATATATTATATATATATAAGAAACCAGGTGAGTTGGTAAGGATTCTAATTGGAACCGTCTTTATACCAACGCATAAACAAAGACACGTACACACACACACACACACACACACACACACACATATATATATATATAATATATATATATATATATATATATGTATTGAGAATGCAAGAGCCGGTTTAGCTCTGTCGGTAGAGCGACCGCAAAGGAATCACAAGGTTCCAGGTTCGATACCGGCCTTGCCAACTCAGCGTATAATTAGCACATAATAGATCTATGCGTTAAAGTGAGGAGCTGATGGTAGGTCTGACACTCAACCCAGACGCCAAAAAATATCCTTGGTCTAATAAAAAGCGGATAGAATCCCTCACTGTCTGGCTGATACCGACTCTGGTCCACCCCGACGAATTAATATTGAAAATGTAATTTGCTATATGTATAAGTTGACAGTGATCAATATCATTGATGGAACATGCATATTTAAGTTAGTAGTCAGTCAAGTGTTTATCCCTGCAAATTTATATATATATATATATATATATATATATATATATATATATATATATATATAAAAATAAGTGTATTTTGGCAGCAGTTTTTCTTTTATGCATGTTGTTGTAAACTGTACAGACAGGTCTTGTCGGACGAGTTTGTATTCGATCCTTTCTAATTTTCGGGCCAACTTTTTGGTGTCAGGGTTGAACTGTTGTAGCAGTCCACCAAATGTTTAATTACGAGCGCTTTCGGCAATGCATCAGGTAGGAAACTGATGGTAGGTTCCGTGTCTCGTTTTTTAGGAGAACGAGCAGTAGCGTAGGAATTGGAAGTGGGAGGTAGTAACAACCTCCCGCTACCAATTGTTACTATATATATATATATATATATATATATATATATATATATATATATATATATATATATATTGTTACTATATTTTCAGATTACAAGTTGTGTAAAAAACTACCAAGTTTAAAGTTGTATTTACTACGATATAAATGAAGAATTGAAGGAAGTTTTTTTTTTTTTCAGAATACAAGGTTTGTCAAAGAATACAAAACATCTCGATAATTTTTTTACACACAATAAAAAGTAAAGTCGTATCGGGGTGGCCTACAGTCGGTATCAGCCAGTCAGCGAGGGAGTCTATCCCCTTTTAATAGCGCTAGACCAAGGAGATTGTTTTTGGCGTCTGAGGAGTGCCACACCTACCATCATCTCCTTACTTCACCGCACAGATCCCTGTGCTACTCATAACGCTGAGTTGGTGAGGACCGGTATCGAACTAGGAACCTTGTGATTTCTAGCCGAACACTCTACCGACTGAGCTAACCATGCGTGGATAATATGGAAATATATCTAATAATATATTAAGATTAGAAAAAATATTCCGAAAAAAATAGAATTATCATAAATGGTTAAGTGAACGTTAAACATTTCGGTTTTTTGAACCTTCATAAAGAGATTTGGATAAAAAATTTGTTGTCTAAGCAGTGATCGAGATGATGAGAAAATATCAAAGAAATAGATGTTCTCTTTTCTGTTAGTAGCATTATTATTATTATTATTTTTTTTTTTTGATAAAAAGGGACGTGATTTTTTTAATTCTAATATCCTGATGAAGGTTTGAACCAAAAACGAAACATTTTAACATCGACTTCACCAATATAATAAATTAATCTTTTTGGAATGCTTTGTTTTGTTTATTAATATTTTCTACACACACGCACATATAAACAGACACAGAGTGTATAAAAAAAAAGTCCAGACACAGATCTAAAATGTAACAACAAAAATGGTAGTCTTGTTGAAATTAATAATAAAATCGTATACAAAAATAAAAAAGTTGGACATTCATATGTTTTTTATTAAATGATTCTGTCATTTGTACAACGTAAGTTATTACGTTTTCTATTTTCAAGCTGCTGCACACACACACACACACACACACACACCTACACACACACACACACACACACACACATATATATATTATATATATATATATATATTGTTATATATATTCATATATTGCTATATATGTATATATGCATATATATATGTATATATATATATATATATATATATATATATATGTATATATATATATTATATATATATATATTGTAAGTGCCTTCAAGTAAAAATTGTATATATATATATATATATATATATATATATATGCATAAGCTCCCTGAAATAGACTATAATGCTAAACCTCTAAGTCTTTTGTTATTTCTTTACTTAAATTCTTTATATATATATATATATATTATATATATATATATATATATATATATATATATAGCTCAGTCGGTAGAGCGTTCAGCTTGAAACCTCAAGGTTCCTAATTCGATACCGGTCCTCGCCAACTCAGCGTATGAATAGCGCAGGGATCTGTGCGATAAAGTAAAGAGCTGATGGTAGGTGTGGCGCTCCAGTTCAGACGCCAAAACAATCTCCTTGGTCTAGCGCTATTGAAAAGGGTATAGACCCCCTTGCTGACTGGCTGATACCGACTCTAGCCGCCCAACGACTTTACTTTTACTTTTATATATATATATATATATATATATATATATATTATATATATATATATATTGCTAATTATATCGCATCTACTGCAATTGTACATAGATATAAGATTTTGTTCGAATCAAATATATCCTTTTCATTTTCCATTTATATTTTTATTTGAAAAGAATATGGTAATTTATTCAAATGAAAATTTACGAAAGATGAAAGTAAATCATTAATATTTTGCAAGTGAAGAATCCTAATAGAAGATATAGGAAATGCAATGTATTCTGAAGAAAACCGTGAAAAGAAACAATTACAAAGGAACAATTTGGAAACATATATTCAATAAGAATTCTGTTATGTAGTAGCAGTGTTCCCAGCCCCGGTGAACCTGGTGACCGGCAACAACATATTTTGATCTTATTATTTTGTTTTGTGGCTTGGCCTTGTAGAAATATATAACCTTTTGTTAGTACACATATCAGGAAGGGGTAAATATACAATATTTATAGCACATTTCTGAAGAGAAAAATAAACAATGTTTTATGGTAAGTTTCATAAACAATAAAATCCACTGGAAAATGTTATTTTTTGTATGTGTGTGGGTGCATGTTCTAAATAGAAAATATGATAAAATGGAGAAAATCGGTATATTTCACCACGGAAAATTCCACATGGTAAATTTCACCACAGGTAAATTCCACTATGGTAAATTCCAGCATGGAAAATTCTACCGTAGTTGATATAAAATATCTCCACCACAAAATCTTAGATATGATATAATTTGGGATGATATGATATAATTTGGATGAATAAAATATAAGAATAGTCTAGTTAAATAACAGAATTTCAAGAAATCACATACACAACAAAAGTATTCTGATGATACAATTGGCGAATATCTCCTGTAGATGTTGTCGTATAATTCATTGAACATTTCTTAATGGTTTGGAGTACATTAGAATAATATATGTGGTTTGATACTTGGCCTACAATACGCAATACGGGGTCCACAGGCTTGGTTACTTATTAGGCATCGTTTGAATTTAAATTAATGTTAACTAATTAAAAAAGCTACTGTTGACTGAGAAGTAATTGTTTCCTTTTTTTCTGACAAAATGTAAATTCCAATATAAAGAATAATTATGTATTTTGCAATTTAAAATCTAAAGTATAGAATCTAGTATGATGGATTTAACCTAATGGAGTTTACCATTGTGTAATTTACCTGCCACCGAAAAAGAGACATCATGAAGATTGAAAAAAAAATGGAATATAAAGGAAGCGGTAAACAGAGAAAATAGAAGAGGAAGCAATAAGTAATGTATGCAGAAAAACAAAAGAAAAAATTGAATGCACACACACACACACACCACACCGTCACAGTCATTTCGTGACTAGAGGTTAAATATATATATATATATATATATTATATATATATATATATATATATGAAACATGGACCTTATACTCCCACCAATAGCGGCGGCTAAATAACTTCTACCTTCGCTGCCTTAGACGTGTACTGTGCATCACCTGGAGGGACGAGATCACTAACACAGCAGTCCTAGAGAGAGCTCAACTCCCCAGCCTGTACTATCTACTGAGACAACGTCGTCTCCGATGGTTGGATCATGAACGTCGGATGGATAATGGACGAATCCCGAAAGACATCCTCTATGGAGAGCTTACGTCTGGTAAAAGACAGATTGGTCGCCCCCTACTGCGATTCAAAGATGTCTGCAAAAATTATCTCAGTTCCCTTGGCATTGTCCCTTCCAGCTGGGAAAATTTGGCTCAAGACGCCCTCGGTGGCTGCAGAATCTCCATAGAGGACTGTACATGTCGAAATCCCCTGATGCAACACCATGAAGCTAAGACGTCCATAAGAAAGCAACGGCAACAAAGCATCGGAACATCATCATCTACAGGGACAACATTCAAATGCAAAATCTGTGGTCGAGAATGTTTTTCAAACATCGGTCTCCCAGTCACAGGAGGCGCTGCAACTTCAGGGGCACACAAAAATTTTATCATAGTCTTTCGAGACTGAATTGCCAATGAATGATATATATATATATATATATATATATATATATATATATATATATATATATATATATGTGTGTGTGTGTGTGTGTGTGTGTGTGTGTGTATGTGTGTGTGTGTATTTGTGCAGCATTCTTTCATTTATACATGTAGAATTAAACAAAAGGCACATCTCCTGTTTAACAATTTTATTTTTATCTTTTCTAATTTTCTGGACAACTTTTAATGTTTGGGTGGAATTGGTGGATAAGTCCACCAAAGTTCAGTTCCCGAGTACTTTCGGCACTTCGAAGTGCCATCATTAGGGGTAATGTGTTCCAGTTTGTTTTTGATTTTTTGAATTATATTAATGTTTAGGGTGGAAACAAAATTAATTTCCAATACAGTACACACATTCTAAAATGCCTATAACACCTTTCTCAACAATTCTTCTCCTTCCAGCCTCCACATTATATAATTAAAAAAACAAACTGGAATACATTACCCCTGATGATGGCACTTTGATGTGCCGAAAGTACTCGGGAACTAAACTTTGGTTGACTTATCCACCAATTCCACCCAAACATTAAAAAGTTGGCCAGAAAATTAGAAAAGATAAAAAAAAATTGTTAAACAGGAGATGTGGCTTTTGTTTAATTCTACATATATATATATATATATATATATATATATATATATATATATATATATATATATATATATATATATATATATATATACTATATCTATGCAATTATTTTTGAAATTCGCGTAGGCGAGATACTGTTAGTTACCAAGCAGCCGTTGACTTTATCTTTTCTGCCCTAACATAAATATACATGCTCTATCTATGATATCGAGTATAATTAATTAATTATAAATATAGCAAAGTATAGATATGTGTGTGTGCGTCTATCTATTTATCTATCTATCTGTCTGTCTATATATATATATATATATATATATATATATATATATATATATATATATATATAAGAGCGAGAGTGAGATAAAGAGTGAGACATAAAAGGAGACAGTCAGACAGGCAGAGGTGTAGTGAACAACAAGATAACAATATGAATGAAGTGATAGAGACGTACCAAATATGAACAAAAGAAGAAAAAAAGGCCAGATAGAATTGGAATAATTTGAAATAGAGAGAAAAAGAAAGTGAAGAATAGAGGGGAAGAGAAATAGATGGAGAAATATATTTAGTGACAGATAGACAGATAGTGCAATGTAAAAGATAACGACAAAAAGAAAAGAGTTTTAAAAAAGAATTATAGCGAGATGAAGAAATATAACAGAGAAACATAAAACCAGTGTATATAAGTGTATATACAGTGAAATGCAAAGAAGAAAACATAATCTGCAACAATAACAGAAATAGAAAATAATTTTCTCTAAAAAAGCGGGAAATAAATAAACGTACTATGTTAACAAGAAACTTGTAGTAAATTTACTAACATATGTTGCTGATATGTTTTTTTTTTTGTTTTTTTTTTACTTCTCTCTCATTACATTACCGTAAAGATGATCACAACGAAAAATATATGAATGACGTGTTCTATCTCAGTCAGTTATCAAACCAAATGGATGTTTTGCTCACTAGCGAGATTTATGGATATTCTCTCATAGAATACAAGAGATCCGTTATGAAGATAAAATATATAGATATGAACATTATATATATATATATATATATATATATATATATATATATATATATATGTGTGTGTGTGTGTGTGTGTGTGTGTGTGTGTGTGTGTGTTTGTGTTGTGTAGGTGCGTGTGAATTGATTTGAAGATATTACTATGATATTGTTAGTCTGACTCCAGGCTGCAAGATTAAGCAGATATAGAATATGGGATGAACAATTACCTTTCAAATACTCGTTATATATCTAAGATATTCATTCAGCGTCTGTATTTACCAACCCCGTCGCACGAAAAGTATGTGACACCAGGTCAATATTCAAGTGGATATCAACAGGTTTGAATTCAGGTTTGTACTTCTTCCAGACCTGTTGCCCTACTAAGGCCAAAGAACCCAGTCTGCACTTCTATTCACCCATAGCTGGAGGGATAACAGTTGGATGCTTAACTTACCGAAAGGGATTAGCGCTTTGTGAAATGCAACCAGTCGTGCCCAGGATTCGAACTCATTTCAACGAGTCCTTTTTCTACGACGGTAACCATTACATCACGGGCACCTCTATAAATTTATTCAGACAGAATTGTTTGGCTCAAGGCCAATTATTTCAGGCTGCAGAAAATAACAATTTCAAATTCCAATAGTGTTGTGATGTTAGTCCCAACAGTAAAAAGAAGTCAAGTCGAGATGGGGTAAAATAAGACAAGTGTATTTACAATCAATGGTACATGTACGACTAGCTTGTCGTTAACGGGAACAGTGCTCCCTTTCCACTCGGTGTCTCACTATTTATAGTGAGAACCGGTGCATGTTCTCCACTGTAGGAACGGCCGGTACAACAAATAAGAACATATTTAAGCCGAAATTAAGCCGAGTTATATAAATGTACAGAACGATATGCAAGCAGATAAATAAATATATTTACTCTACGCTGTCGGCTGGGACAGTAGGTGCACCTCTGAAGAGGGTTAAAATTCATCCATGGATGCACCTGTTGGTGTGGGTGGAATCCTGGTGGCTGAGCAGTCTATGTCATGCAACACTACACTTTGGCCCTAGAGGTGTGGTCGGAGAGCAATCCCAATCAACCGGCAGGTCACGTGAAGCCCTAGCACCTATATGATTATCCCGACCATATTTTTTCTTATTGTAAACCCCCAACCCTTTTCATCATATGTATGCGTTTGCTGAGGGTCTTGTTCCTTGTGTATAACGTTAAACTTAATCTAATAGTGAATTTCCAATTCTGTAGCTCTGAGGTGTGTGGAGTGGCTCTTCATTGCCATAACTCCCAATTCGAACTGGTGTGATAGTAACTGTTAGGGTCGCATCTTTGTGTTAAATAGAAGAAAAAATGTTAATGAAAAATGTGTTTAAAATAACGGTTAAAATAAATTTCAAACACATCAAAATGAATACAAAAAATATCTTAATAATGCCATCGTGGATTGACACGCCGTAAAGTCCACCCAATCAACCAACACCAACCAGCCAACCAACCAACCAACCCACCAACCAACATAGATTTAATTTTATAGGGATACAAATGATTTATTATAAAGGATTAAGTATAAGCCTGAGTGTCAAACTCACTCTAAAGATATTGATGTTCAATGGATTTTATCATGAAGAATTACGAGCATACCATACATTTCTAAATAACGGCCCTAAACTTTATAAGGGATTGAATACCAGCCAAAAAGGTCGGGACAAGTCCAATTTGATAGAACCTGTCTCACCCAAAGAACGGGTCATGGATAAAAAAATAGGCAGGCAGCTAACAGTTTCGATATTTTTCCTAGTAGATTTTTCAAATTTTATAGGACACCCGTGTAATCATCATTACAAACTTCAGAATGATTACATTATTTATTAAGAATGAATTTAAAAATGGGATCAAATGGAAGGGAATGTGGAATTAATCTAAAGACAAATCAACCAAAGGTTACTTGGTTGTATGAAACTTAAAGTAACATAAAATACTTTAAAAACGAATAATAGTTTTAAAATAAATAAAATTTCATTCAAATTTATATATTTCACTATTAAGGTTTATTACTCAATAAAGGCCGGATTAGCTCAGTCGGTAGAGCGTTCGACTTGAAACCACAAGGTTCCTAGTTCGAAATCGACCCTCGCGTATCAGAAGCACAGGGATCTGTGCAATAAAATAAGGAGCTGATGGTAGGCGTGGCGCTCCACCTCAGACGCCAAAAAATATACGTGGACTAGCGCTAGTGAAAAGGGGATATACTCCATCGCTGATTGGCTGATACCGACTTTAGGCCACCCCGACGACTTATTATTTTTTACTCAATAATAAACCTTTACAATTAAACTGAGTTCTCATATATGTATTTATTATTGTTTTTCTTAAAAGAACTACTAGATTGGTTGGTTTCTTTTACGGCCTATCAACTCGTTTCGGACCATTTAATGCCCGGTCGAATCAAGTCATTTGTTACCAGGTTATTTTCAGTACCTCCTGTTTAAATAGTCACTCACTTAAGTATTGAACAGGCTCATCACTGCTTAACTTCGTGATCTAGCGGGAACTTCAACGTGACTTCAACGAAAGCAATAACTGCTAGACTAATACAATATAAGTTGATGTCTGCACTGGCTCGGTCACGTCAGAAGAATGAACAAACGGCGCATCCCCAAAAACCTACTCTATGGCGACTTAGAAGGACGCGACCGTTAGGGAATCACGCCTGCGCTTTAAAGATGTCTGCAAGAAGACATGGGAGGCTCGTGCAGAAACCCAGCGGCCTGATGCCTTCTTGTCAAACAAGGGACGAAAAGAAGTGAAAAAAAAATAAAAGAAAGAAGCCGCCACAGAAAAAAGAGCCAGAGGGAAGGAGAGATAATAGCTACTCCAGCCAGCATCAGTGTGTTTTGCAGTCACTGCACCAAAGATTGCCATTTAAAAATTTGACTGTTCAGCCACACACGCAGTTACATATAGAAAATAAGAGGACACTACGCCATCGTCTTAATAGACGGATGAATGCCAACAACAACAAAATACAATTCATATATTAGAGAAACATGAGAAAGAAACAAAAGAAATGATGTTTCCAATGTTGTTTAGAATATATATTTACGCGTTTGATGCATTGTAAATATTTACGAGCACACGAACTCTCATGAACGTAAGCCGTTCTTAATTTTTGTTTCACCGCTTGATACATTGAGAAGTCGGAACACTCTTAGACTTGTTTTTAGGTGCGCATAGGCTATTTACATTTCACTTTGCACCAATGTCATTTACAACGGCATGAATACATTTGTTCTCCACCCAGATTTGGGGAAATATTAGGAAATACTGGGTTCTTTAGCATTGGCTAGATAACCAATATCGGAGATGGAAAACTCTGAATTCAAACCAGCTTTATACCAATTAAAAATTCACCTTAATAAATACATGGAAATTAGTGTAGAGAAAGTCGATAAAATCAAGAATCCATAAAATGTATGCAAATAAGATCTTTCAAAATTCTTGTAAAACCTCCAATAACGATTAAGCAACTAAATGAATTTACCAATTTGTATGTAAGACATGTGTGTGTGTGTAGGGTGTGACACAAGGTCAATTTTTCAAGTGGTGTTTAACAGGTTTTTCTGCTCTTAGACTGCCTAATCAGGGTTAAAGAGCCCAGTTTACCCTACTATTCGCCGATACCTAGAGGAAGAATAATTGGATGCATAATTTCCCCTAAGGGATTAGTGCTATGTGAAATTCAAATAGCCTTTTCCAGGATTTGAACTCGTCTAGCCGTGTCCATTCCACAACACTAACCATTAGACCACGGGCCTTCCTTTTCGATTGTATGTAGGATCCGAGATTGAAGATGCTTAATGGTTGTTTAGTCGTTTTGTTTTGCGGCATATCAGACTTTTTTGGGTCATTTAATACTTTATCAGGTCATTTTAAAGCGGTTCCTTACACAACGTGACTCTAGTGCGCGTGTATGTAGCAGTTTCTGAATGATATCATTCAGCCTCATTAGTGGTAAAAGAAAGGAAATATATAGGTACGTATTATACGGACAATGAAGACAAAAGAAGCCCAGAAATTCCAAAGTGGAATAGATGGCTATTAAATGCTGGTGACAGTTACGATGCAGATATAAGTTAAACGTTATCCAGGACTAGGGAACGTAAATCATTCGTGAAAACAAAGGAAGTGAAATAGAAGCCGAAATAAGAAGCATATGTATGGTTTTGTCAATCGAAAAAAAATGGTGGAGAGAGGGGAAAACGTAGACAGTGCCAAGTGTGAGTGAGATGTTACAATAACGAGGTAATGATGCTGATGCATTTACTGAGTGGATCAAAGAAACTGCAGAGTAATAACTTTAATACGGTGTGAGACGTTGGCACGAAGGAGTTAGTAGGATGCTAAAGAAATAGGATAAAGAGTCTGTTGGTTGCTAAGAGATATTTCATTTCAGAAAGGGATTTGTCATATCATTTATCGGTAGGTGTCCTTCTCGCAGCAGGAATATGGACCTATTTACGCGTCTCTAGTATGTGTAGTATGTCTGTACCCTCTCTCTCTTCTCTATTTCTCTCTCTATCTCTCTCTATCTCTATCTCTCTCTCTCTATCTATCTTTCTCCTTTCATTATATTTCAATCAATCTATCTACCTATCTATCTATATATCTATGTTTCATTGTTTTCTCTTCCTCATTCTATCTCTACTTTCTCCCAATCTCTATCCACTATCTCCCTCATTCTATATACCTATATTATCTCGATTTGTATATATATCTTGCCTCTCTATCCTCGGATTCCCGTAACTTGTCATATCATTTATCGGTAGGTGTTCTTTCTCGCA
This sequence comes from Doryteuthis pealeii, assembly GCA_023376005.1. Taxonomy (NCBI): domain Eukaryota; kingdom Metazoa; phylum Mollusca; class Cephalopoda; order Myopsida; family Loliginidae; genus Doryteuthis; species Doryteuthis pealeii. The sequence goes on along the minus strand of CM042140.1, from coordinate 135,120,837 downwards.
GCAGGAATATGGACCTATTTAGCCGTCTCTAGTAAGTATGCCTGTACCCACTCTCTCTCTCCTCTATCTCTCTCTCTCTCTCTCTCTCTCTCTCGTTATATTTCAACCAATTTATCTATCTATCTATATATATATCTATGTTCCACTGTTTTCTCTTCCTCTTCCTCTTTATCTCTACCTTCTCCCCATCTCTATCCACTCTCTCCCTCATTCTACATCTGTATATTCTCTCTTTCTGATTTGTTCATATTAGTTTTCTACCCACGGATTCCCGTGACTTGCTATCTCCCCACCCGTTTCTATCGGCCATCACTCCAGGCAGGTCTTCAGGCATCTAGAATCCACATGGAGCTGACTGATGTAGGATTTTTCTGGTCATCATAAACTGATGTATACATACGTAGTTGTTCACAGGAGAATGTCGCACCCACTCTCTCTCTCTCTCTCTCTCTCTCTCTATCTATCTATCTATCTATATATATCTCTCTCTCTCGTTATATTTCAATCAATCTATTACCTATCTATCTATATATCTATGTTTCACTGTTTTCTCTTCCTTTTTCTATCTCTACCTTCTCCCATCTGTTGTACCGGCCGTTCCTACAATGGAGAACAGGCACCGGTTCTCACTATAAATAGTGAGACACCGAGTGGAAAGGAGCACTGTTCCCGTTAACGACAAGCTAGTCGTACATGTACCATTAATTGTAAATACACTTGTCTTATTTTACCCATCTCGACTTGACTTCTTTTTACTGTTGGGACTAACATCACAACACCATCTCTATCCACTCTCTCCCTCATTCTATATACCTATATTATCTCGAATTGTATATATATTTATCTAGCCTCTCTATCTTCGGATTCCCGTAACTTGCTATCTCGCCACCCGTTCATATCGGCCATCACTCCAGGCAGGTCTTCTGCGCGGCATCTAGAATCCACAAGGAGCTAACTGATGTAGGATTTTTCTGGTCATCCCAAACTGATGTATACATACGTAGGTGTTCACAGGAGAATGTCCTTATGAGTTCGTTCTTGATTCTTTATCAGTGACCAGCATGTCTCATTAGTCTTACTGGATAGTTTATGTGAGATGCATACAAAAGCCATGGAAGAATATCGATCATATGGAAATCTGATCTCTCTGATAAGCTAAATGGAGAATGCTTACAATCTGTAGCCTTGTCAGTGCTAATTTATGGCTACGCAACTTGGACCTTAAAGAAATGCTTTGACAAAAAGCAAGATAGGAACTAGACAATGATTCTGCCTGTTGTCTTGAACAAATCCTGAAACCAGTACCCACAAAATATAGTTGTACGGACGCTTGTCCCTATCATACAAACCATCTGAGTGAGATGAACAATACATTCTGGGCACTGTCGGAGAAGCAAGGACTATCTAATGACGTTCTTCAGTGGATACATACTCATGTACACACCAATGTATGCCTACCAGCAAAATGGGCATCAGTTAACGCCGTGCGGATTCTATATGCTTCTCTGATGACCTCCGAGCGGTGATCATGGATAGGGACGATTGGTGCGAGAGAGAGAGAGAGAGGAGAGAGAGAGAGAGAGAGAGAGAGAGGAGAGAGAGAGAGAGGAAGGTTAATGAGATTCATACGTATCCATGGTGTCAGCTTAATCTGATGATGAGGAAATCCTATCTTATACTCTTTTTGTACACCTACCAATTTGTGTTTAGGCCATGTCTTTCTCAGAATTGTTTATCTTTTAATTTGACACACATTTTAACCATTTTTTCTAATGAGAAGAAATATAAATATCCCATAAAACAGTAAAATTATAGTAATACATTGACTTACGAGTTTAATTGTTCTACTCGGAAATATATTTCCTCGTACATGAAATCAGTTTTTTCCCTTTGAAATAAACTGAAATGCCATTAATCAGTTTCAGCACCTCCCCCCCCGCAAAAAAAATCAGTAAGTTTTTGCTACATTCTTTAAAATAAGAAAAATTGGTTTGTATTTTATAAAAACATAAGAAATAGAATGTAATGAATTATATGGTCTAATATGTTTAGTGTTTATCTTTTTATGAATAATACTTTTCTATGGCGTAATAAATTTATTAATTTTAAATTTTTTAGTGAACTTGTTAATATAAGCATTTCTTTGCTCGCTCGTACCTCGAATTTTATCTCATAACGCAAAGCAAATAATCGACCGAGTGACAGCACTCGTAAATCAATGAACCACTATATATATATATATATATATATTATATATATATATATATATATATATATATATATTCCGGTATCACACGTCACCTACTTGATAATCCTGCATGCGCACCGTCTTATAATCATTCAATATTCACTATATTAGAGGCCGCTGACAACGAATTACGTCTTTCAATTCTTGAATCCTTATTGATCAGCAAATTCCGTCCTGAACTCTGTATACAAAAACAATCCTTCAATTTACTGTTATTCGGATCCAACAACCACTCCTCCAACAATAATATTGTTGATAATAACTCTGCCTGTTCTCACAACTTTGCTACGTAATATATATATATATATATATATATATATTTACTTCCACATCTGCGGATTTTACACATTATTCCTCGTACAAACATTAGTGTCACGGTATGCTTCTCTGACGAGACGTGACCGAAAAAAAGATATCTTTTTCAGAAGGAAAAAAAAAATTTGTGAAATTGTATTTATTATAACATCTCACAATGCACAACTTTTTAAAACCATTTTCAAATTTTGCTCGTACCACAATCTATTCACATATATATATACACATATATATAGCCAAAGATTCATATATCTTAGCACTCCCCCATAATAGAATATTAGAATATTCATTATATTAAATAGAATTCATTATTAGAATATTTATTATATTAAATAGAATGTAATAAATTATGTGCTTTGTTATGTTTTAATATCTATTATTAATATTTTTCTTTGGTGTGATGAATTCGGAATTTTAAATATTTTTACTGAACCTATTAGTATAAGCGTATCTGCAGCTCGCTCGTTCCTCAGACTCAAAACAAATAATCAACGAGTGACACCTCGGGACTGGGAAATCTCGTTAGTTGGAACACTCGATAGTCACAGTATAACGGTATTCTCATTTGCTGTTTTTTGCAATTGTTAATCCCAATCGCCATTTTTATCTATGTTAATGTTATTCTCTCTTCAGCAGCGTGTGTATTTTTTCATCTCTCTCTACGCAATTCCATCAGTAATCTCAAGATTTTTTTCAGCAAAACTTCCTTCCTTGTTAATGCACTTAATTCAGTGCTGGCTCGGTAGTAAGAGCCCAGATAAAAAATGATGTACCAATCACGTGTCAGCCTGCAGACAATTGATGCAACATTGTATTTCTGTCCTTTCTTATCAGATTATCGTCTTATTTTTCACGCGATATTTTGCAATAGGTATTCACTCCATTTATCTGCCGATATGAATGTCTGTCCAACTCTCTTCTCAGTTCTATATTTGTTACGCCAACGCAGTGCATATCTTTCTGAGTACCCACGCGTTTTCTTATCTATTCATTGATATACATGCAACGTGTACAATTAGCGCTCTGGAACTTCAACTTTCATTCTTGCTAGCCTTCTGTTTCTTTTACGGTACTATTTACATACTAGCAGGACTGTGGAGATTCAACAGGATTATCATTTGATTATACAACGTTTTATATATTTACTTAAGAGCTATTGCGAATAGTTAAATATGTAAAATGTATAATAATTTTGATTTAATTTTCTCACTTTTTTCTTTCCTTATTTTCGTATTGTTATTAGGTTCGTATGAAACAGATTAACGTTATCGCTTCCGAGCACTCACCCCTTTTCTTTATCTTTACTATACTCTTTTTCTTTCTTTCTTTCTTCTTATATGTTTGTAGCATGTCATTTTTCGTCCCTTCATTCTTTATAATAAAGATGGAATGGTCCATTATTCAGTTGAGGTGACGACATTCATAAAAAATAAGAATACGACCAATAATCACTACCATATAATCAGGGTTAACATTTTGGCATTTCATCCTGGACGGTTTGAACGATTTCATTTTTAAACAGAATGTGTTACAAGATGATAATGGTGGTACTTTTAAGGATCACGAGTATTAGTATATAGAGAGCAAAATACATCGTTGTTATCATGTGAGGTATTGACTAACTTGCTAGACCGAGTCAACATAGTAAAGCGAGTTCGAACTTCCATCGCTTTATTCGTTCACTTTCGGACTAATACACTTGAGAAAGGTTTGAAACTTCTCACCCTTTGCTATGAGTTAAATAAAACAACTGTTGTTCTTCTACAAGGATGGATTTGCCATTAAATAACCATCGAAGGTTGAAACCAAACCAAATAATATGTACGATAACCAAACTCTTTTTACTTTCAGGATCACTGCAGTCTGTCTTTAAACCAAATGCTCATTATTTGCCAAACTGACAATGATCATTGTAATATCAGTGTCCCTTCTGCTCTAAGTTATTATTTCTTATTCACTTTAACTAAACTTTTTAATTACTCTATTGAGGGAGTTTATAATATGCCTACTGTATTCACTGCAGAATGGTATCTCCCCAAAATGGGTGTCCTAGTTATGACACTATGAAAAGCTGATGGTAGGAGTGGCGTTCCAACTCAGGAGCAAAAATAATGTGCCTGGTGAAAATGGGATAGACTCCCTCACGGTTCGGCTGATACAAACAATATGCCACTCCACGGACATTAAACACACACACACACACACACACACACACACACACACAAACATATATTATATATTATATATATATATATATATATATATATATATATTAGAGAGAGAGAGAGAGAGAGAGAGAGAGAGAACATCAACAATTATTTCACAAATGATACAAAACAAAAATATAAGCGGATAGAATTTCATTTCGATAGTTTTTATCCGAGTCAATAATAATTTGAAACAATCTATCTGGTCTAGCGCTAATAAAAGGGGGATATACTCCCTCGTTCTCCGGCTAATACGGACAATAGACCATTCCGCCGACTTCACTTATTAGTTACTTGAAAGCATATGAATGTTAATAAACATAAGTGGTTGATTGGATCATATAATTGTGAATGTATTATTTCTATTAAATAGGACTAATTAAAACCATACAACTTTATGCAAATTAGTTGTACAATATAAGAACCACTAATATCATATAATGTCGCAAAAAAACTTAAGAAATATCTATAAAAATATATAAATATAATCGAACAATATATGTGATTTATAAAGTTAAGGCATGAAAGTTGATATGCCGTTAAATTCAATCAATTAATTATATGCATTTACGTATTTTATAGACTATATAACCTTCTACCTTCATGTCTGATAGTTGAATCAGTGCAGCATTCCCTTCTTTTATGTATCCGTTTGTCCTAATATTAGTATATATATATATATATATATATATATATATATATATATATATATATATATATATATATACTTGCAGAATAATCACCTCGTAACTGAGGGAAAATTGCCTCCTATTGACAATAGCAATTTATTCACAAAAAATCCAAAAAACCTCTATCCGTTTTCATAAACAATGATATCATGAGAGATGAGAAGAATAAGAGAAATGAACTCAAAAACATTTTAATATTCTATTACGTAGTTGATTTTTAGTCATTTTTTTAATTTTTTATTACGCGATTGTATTTGCCATTGAATGTTTTCTAATCATTTTTTATAGGCACACCTACATTTCAAAACCCAATAAGTTAGTTACCGTATAATATGAGAAAATAATATATATATATATATATATATATATATATATATATATATATATATATATATATATATATATATATATATATATATATATATATATACTGAGTGAATGACTGAGTGACTGAATGAGTGTGTGTGTGTGTGTGTTGAGTGAGAGAGAGAGAGAGAGAGAGAGAGAGAGAGATAACTTCATTTTTAGATTATTGATTTTAGAAAATATATATTTTATGAAAATCGATTATTCTTTATGTGATTGAAAATTGTCTTCAATAAATGGCAATTCCTCGATAAGTACGTGACCATAGCAACTGTTAAAACTTGTTAGGATACATGTATTCAATATAAAATATAGAATTTTAAATAACGGAAAATTAGATTTAGTATCTAAAAATCTTCATTATTTATTAATCAATCTATCTACTAGATCAATTCAAAAGTGTGGCAATATTTTGTTAAGTAATAGTTTTCGGCTGATGCCAACTGTGGTGCGTAGTATCGGGTAGTTGGTGCCCTGACTCGAGGTGCATTGCTTCATACTGTGTACGATTTAAAAGCCGTAAAAATGAACGTGAAACATGATCTACTTTGGCAACATCATATCTACGAACACCTCAGTAAAATGCGACACCAGGTCAATTTCTTAAGCAGATTAATTTACCGGATTTGAATCCAGGGTTATTCTTCTCCTAGACTAGTTGCAACATTAAAGAACCCAGTATCCCCGACCATTTTGTCCATAGCTCGATGAAGAAAAGTCGGATTCAGACCTTTCCCAAATTTATTAGCACTATGTGAAATGCAAACAACCTCGTTCAGGATTTCAAATCGCCTCGACATGTCCATTTCCTACGATGGTAATCATTACATCTCGCGTCTCCTGATTTGATAATTAATGTTTTACGAGTTATAATTTGGCTATGACGTCGTGGATGCAACCAAAAAAACATTTATTGTGTGAAAGATAAAGGTATAGGTGGGCCCATGGTCATTAACAAAGCGCTCAGGGAACAAGCTAAATGTTGCGTGTTGTCTTCGACAAACCTTGGAAGCGGCATCCCACAAGAATGTTCTTGTACGGTCACTTGTCTTCTATTTCATAAACCAATAATAAAATAGAATTTATAATTATTTGGCCCTACTCTAACTTTTATGGAAGTCTTGATATTTTCAGGATTTCAATACTTTAAAGCATTATTTTGTTATCAAAGTTGTTCAAAACTTCCCAAATCGATATTATTTGGTAGATGGAACCTCCCCATGTAAGATTCTTTTTAATTCTCACCATAAATATCCAGTTGGATTGATTTTGTATGCCTTTCCCGAAAATTTTTTTAACCCCCATAGCTCTGTGACAAGACGCATGCTCACCGGAAAGATGATTCAAAACATTTCCTCAATATTGTATTGTTCCATATTACTTTATTATGTATTGATAGGGAAAAGCGTATACCATAAATTTTAGAAAATACATTTTTCTTAATGTAGATTTTATGAAGCCAGTATATTCATCTATTTAAATATGATTTAAAAATTTGTTGATAATTATTTACCCAAAATTCCCAAAAACACATAAGGTGAACATGCACTAATTGAGCTAATTTGATATTTATTCACGGTTTTGTGCTCATGGAAATTTCTTTAATCCCCTTCAGTGTTGATAGTTTTTGGTTTCTTTGTTTAATGGCATATCAACCTTCGTGTGCTATTTAATGCCAAGGCGATCCTTGTAGAAGACCGGGAGTGGTGATATTTAACCCATAGCTAGGGTCCGGAGATTTACACCTTTCCCAAGGAAATTGGTCTGAATGTGAATGTAGTTGCTAATCGGTTTTTAGAATATAATTATTTCAAATTAAAATGCTAACATAAAGAGACATAAGAATTAAAATGTTTTATTTTATCTGATGCCACTGATTCATTTGTTTGGTTGTTTGGTTGATTAGAACGTTTAGATTTCTGTGTTAAAACGACCCTTAAAATCGTTCATTACACAAGTCTGTCAGTCTGTCTGTCTGTCTGTCTCTCCCTCTGTCTCTCTCTCTCTCTCTCTCTCTCTTATATATATATATATATATATATATATATATATATATATATATATATTATGGACTCTCGTCGATTTTCGACTCATGAGGGTTCATACATACAATGAATACCCACACAGTGGTGAAGGCTTGTGTTGGACCATCCACACTTTTTGACACAGTCGATAGGAAAGAATTGGTGCATCAAGGGTTGCCACAAACCCAATCAACGACCGACCTCAGGAAATTTTGAATTCAGAGTTATCCCTCTCCTAGACTGATTACCTACCCAAGGCTGAAGGGCCCAGTATATATATATATATATATATATATATATATATATATATATATATATATATATAACCTGGAATTAACCTGTTTGATTTGTTTCCCTTCTGT
>CM042140.1:135097626-135107626 GCA_023376005.1 Doryteuthis pealeii | reverse complement strand
CATTTCAAATTATATTTACATGCATATATAAACGTGTTATGTCATTCACTTGCTTTTTAACAAGAAAGATAGGAAATAAACTCTAACGATACACGTTTTTATACGACGCTAACAATATAATGAACAAAGGGTCAGACACTATTGCATAAACATATCTATGCATACTAGAACGATAAATAATTATATTTTAACAAGATAGTATTATCCAAAATGTTTCGTCTACAAATGTATGCATAAAAAACTTTTTTTATATATATACTTCTCTTATATGTAGCTTTACAGCCGTTTTTTAGACAGCCACACAGCAAGGCTACGAATTATTTTCCGTTATTATTAGACTTTTTTTCCGTACACTGCGGGTGGATGATCTCTGGTGTGTTGCTCTCTTCATCCGATAATATTGAACAGCTGTCATACCACTGCTGTCCTTATTACTCCTACATCCACTGCAACTTCCACTGAAGCATCTTCTTTTGATACTTCTTTTCGCTCCAACTTCATCTCAAGATTCATAAAAAAAAATCTTTCTTTGTTTCATTTTCGTAATAAGATTAAAATCCTCCGTGTCAGCAGCAAAGGAGTCACTATGTAAAAATAAAAGAACTGGACTGAGAAAACCATATTCAAACCACGACAGAAGTGTATCCTTTATTTTCTCGGTCATTCTAATGGAAAATATAATAAACCCAATAGGACCTCGCCTCGAGACGAAATATTGAAAATAGCCTAATCTATGATCACATCCCAGTATTGTCTCTTCTGTGGCTATCCCGGTTACTGTACTGTTTAGATAGACTAGCAAATCATTGCCACTGAGTGTGATGGGTACGGCCTTAAACTTGCATGTAATGGTGAGGTTCCAATTCTGGAGCTCATGGGAGTGTGGAGTATCCTTCCATCGCCATTACTCCCCAGGTCCACTCTGACCCGTAATACTTGTTAGGGATCCATCCATGGGGTGAATATAAAAAATGAGTTTAACTTTTTTTTAAAAATTTAAATCAAAAAAGGAATACCCATCAGGAATGCATAAACAACAGGTCTTCGGCATAAAATAACCCTAATAGTGTTGACAAACCGGAAAATCCAAGCAGCAAAATTTGCTGATGAGTACTGTTATCACATGGTCCCCAATACTTCTTTGTCTTGTACCAAACTGAGATTAGTAAATCATTTCGCATGATGAAATTATTTAGTAATAACAAATAAATGTTAGAAAACCCAATTCTTACAGTGCCCTATACTTCTTAAATTGTGCAAAACTAAGTTTAGTAAAATAATTGGTGTACCTCACAGTATTAACTTAATAAGGAAATTAGGATAGCAAATAAATATTTTGTGAACCCAATTCTTATCGAGTGTCCCATGTTTTCCCTTGTGTCAAACTAAGTAAATTACTTCAAGCGCCTCGTAAGATATAAACATTAAACGATATGAAATCATAAAAATTATTAGTGAAACTTATTTCTTACTGAGTACCCCACTAAACTAAGCTAGGAAAAGGTCTATTCTCGTTTTCAACGTATAAAGAAAACACTGTAAAGTTGTTCTTTTTTTTAAATATAAAACAAATAATCCCGGTAAATCAAATCTGATATCTGGTGGCTATTTATTTACTCGAGTAATCTTTTGTAATAGAAAATATAAATCTATATTTCAGGTAAACAAGGGAAGAACACATAGTTTTAAATAATGTCTTTAGATTCTAAAATTTAAATTTAAAATGTTGACAATCCCACAGTTATCAACAAATCCATTAAGATAATTAATTATCTTAATTATATTTTATAAGAATTAAATATAATCCTATATAAAATGATGACAACTTTGCCATTCCCACTACTCTGATAATAATTTGTGTTCCTTTGAAAATTTTAAAGGAGTGGAATTAACATCTAACGTGATTCATAAGCGAATCAGCTGGATCGAGTTCAATTCCAGTCTGAGTTAATTTATGCTCATTTTGTAATATCTTTGGAAAAGTCATGCATCAACCTCCTACCTCTTGGTCGCATGTCACCGAGTACAGTCCATCGTATATTACATGTAGAGAAGATAAGCATTAGCAAAGAACCCCTATTTCCCCTAGAAATTCCACGAAGGCTGCAGTATTTCTTTTTTTTTTTTTTGCTTTATAATCTATTTAGTTATGTGATAATTTTGTTTTGTTTGCGACTCTTTTATAGACTAACTCGTGAGAAACTATTCAGTTCGTCACATATACTGTCTATTAGAACTTTGATTGATATGAAATGATTATTTTGAAAATGTTTAAACTATTATCGTCATTTGAACGGAGAATCAATCACTGCAGAGACGAAGTCCGCTGGCACTGCCCTCTGATGTAGCGTCATCAGTAATAACTACTTCTACTACATAGCTTACTACTAGTGCTACTTCTGCTGCTGCTGCTATTACTTCGACCACGACTTGCTGCAATCGTTATTAACGGGATAGAAAAGTATACTAACAACAGGGTTTATATGTTAAAGGCAATATTTCAATTTTAGTTTATTTTTAATTCTTTAGGTAATTTTGAATTTTAAATTAAAACTGTTAATAAATCCTTAAAGTATACTACATACCGAGATACATTCTTTTTATAACTCTTGTCTTAAAAAAAAAATTGGTTTCTTATTCATAATTGCTATTAGAATAAGTCTTCTCGTCGACAATGTTCTTTAAACTAATATACATTTTCGAGGAACATGGTATGGGGTATAATGGTTAGGGGTCTGGACTAGCTGGCTATTGATATTGAATTCGATCCTCACTGTGTGCTCCATGATTCTGGTCTTGTTTATGACTAAGCAAAGCTTAGTAAGTGACAGTGAATATATAATGTTCACTTGCTGCTCCTGCTGAACATAAGGTCGTGACTCAAATGTTAAAGATTTTCTCATTCCAATTAGTGCAGTCTAAGATTTCAAACAAGGGAGTTGAACGATAACACTTTTGTGCATGGTGAAATCGTGTATAGACTAATTAATTATCAACAACCATCTCATATGTATCTTGATAACCAAAGATAATTCACTAAGCTTTTGTGGTAGATATCAAAGGGTACAGCTGACCGTAGCCCTTTAATTCTTATCGGGATGTGGGTTCCGAAATTTAAATATCGTGCAACCAATCGACTTTTAATTGTTTTCTGTCTGAACTAAAAGTAGTGCAATACTTATACTTATATATATATATATATATATATATATATATATATATGTGTGTGTGTGGTGTGTGTGTGTGTGTGTGTGTGTGTGTTTGTGTGGGGGAGGTGGGGGTGTTGGTGGGGGGGTATGTGTATAAATTTTGTGGAGATGCTAGATTTGATATACCTATAAGTATCAACTATTTTCAAAACTACATAATGTGGCCCGTAGTTTCCTCCAGATCTTATATCTACTTACAATAAGAAATTATAACCCAGAAAATATTACTGATGGATGGGTTCATGATATCGAAATATAAAAAATGACATATCTCGAAATATAAAAAAAAACAAAAATGGAAAAAAAAAACTGTGTTGTTAACGCTTGGAAGTCCGAGATACCTACACCCGTGCACCCCTACAGACACTCAGGGTCCTGGATGAAAAAAAAATAGCTGAAATGTAAAACGTTGTTAATGGTTATTTAGTAGCTTTAAAGGTTGTAAATAAGAAATTACAGACTAAGGCGATTTAGAAAACGGGATTATCTGACAATAATTCAGACCATATATACTTCAATGTAGCCACACAAATACTAACCGTTCTAAGGATTAATTTTTCATTTAAAAAATTGAAAACAAACACGCACACACATGCGCACACAAATATAGACATACAAATATGGAATCTAAACCGGTTGAAAATTGTAACTTGTCTTGTTGGTTATTATTTGACCAAAAAACAGATTGTTGAAATTCTTACTGGTGTAGCACTACGGCTAATGTAAGAAAATGTAGGAGGGAAATGCTTTTTTGATTTCAGATTATAACAATAGAAATATATACTAAAACTAGATAACATCAACTCTTGTCATTTTGATTTCGGATCAGATACTTTTTAGTCCATCATATAATCTTTTCTTTACTCATGAACTAGTAATAGATAGATAGATAGATAGATAGATATGTATGTGTTACCCTACTAATTCTGGCACTAAGTTAAAACAGAGTAGGGTGGTCATTTTCAAGGTAATCCAGGTTTACATATGTTCACTCAGGCTAAAGGGTAGTGGATTAGGGAAAATAAGCTTATTCATTTTACAAGATCACACAAACATAACACTATATATATATATATATATATATATATATATATATATATATATGATGGGCCACATGGTTAAAACGAAGATATGTACACAGTTGAGCAACATATAAGATATGGGCGTCTAGACAACTCTCTTGACGTTTTGGCACGTTAGTGCTAATTCTACACAAAATTATGATGACTGTTTCGATATCTTTGAATTGAAACACAGGATTTGGTGAAACACTGGATTGCGTGAGTGCAATTCCTATTCAAAAGATTTAGTTTTGTGCCTTTTTATTGTTTAATAAACTGAATAGCTATCGGGTGAGTGACAAAGGGACCATAGGGGTTGGTTGTATCGTTGTTTGCTTGGTTGTTACAGCCTATCAACCATTGTTAGGTTACTTTATCCCGAATACACAGTTTTCCTTCGGTCTTAATGGATATTAAACATTTTTTAAAGCTTGATTTTTAAATACAATTTTTCAATTCATTTTTCTTATTTGACCCATAGACAGGCACTACCACAGCAGGTCAGAGTGAACCTGGAGTAGTGGTGATGAAGGGGTACGCATCATTACCCAGAGTTCCAAAATTAAAACTTCACCATTAAAAGGATATGGGGGACATTAACATTTATAATACTACATCTCAAGAGAAGTTGAGTTCTCGGTGCTAGGACCAATAGAAAGCCCACGGGAATAAGTGTATTGGATATCTAGGGGGACTATTTTAATCAAAATGAAACTTCCATTCATTGTTCATTGTCTTATTAAATACAAATCTAGTCTCCTCTTATACATTTGAAAACGCCAAGTATGGCATGGAATATGTTAAAGTTGTCATAATTATTACATTGTGTTGCACAATTTAACATGATAATATACTCACTGGCTTATAACACTCAATTTAATGGTGTATGCGGTTTAAAAAAAAAAGCTATGCTAATTGCAAAATCCGTGGAAAACAGTTTTAAGCTTGACCGATGAATATATTATATTATACCAAGAAATAGTTATCTATTTATTTATGCATATATATATATATATATATATATATATATATATATATATACATGCGCATATATATGCATATATATATGCATATATATATATACATGCGCATATATATGCACATATATATATTATATATATATATATATATATATACATACACACACATATATATATATATATATATATATATATATATATATATATATATATATATATATATATTCAGTGAGAAAAGGCGCAGTAAAAAGAGCATAAGCCAAATATTTAGAATTGCCGAGCCTTTTTGTATTTATCCTGGATTTAAAACTCAGACCATTATATCACTCATTTCATTGTCAAGATTTTACCCATCACCGGTTCCAGTTCAACTTGCACAAATTTAGGTAAAAGTCAGCATTTGAAATCTAAAGCCACCTGGATGGGCTACATAGTACAAGCGTTATACTATTTGTGATGCTGCAGTATACAACATTTGGTTTAGTAAATACCAACTATCGGTTTTGCAACTCAAAATGCCATGCATTTTCATCAGGAATAAAGAATTGCTCAACATCTACTTATCTATCGACATCTATCTTCTGTTCAGTATCCATCTATTCTCCTATATATTTATGTCCCCTATCTATCTAGCTATCTATTTATCTATCTATCTATCCCCCCTCTCTCTCTCTCTCTCTATATATTATATATATATATATATATATATATATATATATATATATGTGTGTGTGTGTGTGTGGTTAATAGTTCATAGATATGTAAAGCTGATAGATTGAGATAATATATATGTATATACATGCATTTGTAAATATTTATATACATATATATATATATGTACATATATTTATACATGTATATATGTATATATATATATGTGTGTGTGTATTTTATGTATATATATATATATAATGTGTGTTTCTATCTATCTCTATATATTTTTTGACTGTACATATATATACATTTATATTCCTATATACACATATATAAATGTGTGTGTGTGTGTGTGTGTGTGTATAATTTGATATAGATCATTTAATTACGCAATTGTAAGTGAAGATTAGATTGAGCTGTTATGTATTAATTTCTGAGAATATTACTAAATACGCAGACTACCAAGTAGTGTACAACCTTTATAACGGTATGATAATAACAACTAAATGAGGATAACAGTTTGAATATCTCCATACTAATACTAGCTGTATTTTTATTACCGCTATTGCTATATATATTGAAGCTAATGTCTATATATATATATATATATATATATATTATATGTGCGTGTGTGTGTGTGTGTGTGGTGTGTGTGTGTGTGTGTGCGTGCGCGTGTTTGTGTATTAGTGTGTTTATGTGTTTGTGTACATACATGTGGCCGTTTGTATGTTTGAATGTGCGAAGATGATACATATCCATAAATGTATCGGTGCATAAGAAAGGTATACTGTAGGGTTGCTTACAGTTACATAAGTCAAAAGCTCCGGTTCCCGCTCGATGGTTAAGCAGCGATAAGCCTGTACAATACGTAATTGGGCGACTGCTTTAGCAACCGCATAAAATGACTTGATATAATATTAAATGACCCGAAATGTGTTGATGTGCCGTAAAACAAAACTACCAAACAATCATTTAGCATCTTATCCAAAAATCTCAGATTCTACAAACAATGGAAAGGGTAGGCGTATAATTTAATGGTTACCGTCGTAGGAAATGGACTCGGCGACACGAGTTCAAATCCTAGACGAAGCTGATTGTATCTCACATAGCGCTACTTAGCATATGTATCCAACTATTATCCCTCGAGTTATGGGTAAATAGTAGGGAAGATTGGGATCTTTAATGTTGGTTAGACATTTAGGAGAAGGACAAACCTGAATAAAAACATGGTAACTTCTTAAGAAATTGGCCTTGTGTCCCATTATACTCGTGTGGAGGTGTTGGCATATATATATATATATATAATATATATATATATATATATATATATATGCGAGGTGTGTCAAAAAAGTATCGAGATTGTTGGTACTTTTTGCCACACCATGTATTCTGAAAAAATAAAGTTCCATTCATTATTTTTTTCAGAATACAAGGTGTGTCAAAAAGTACCAAGTTTAAAGCTGTATTTACCGAGATAGAAATGAAGAATTAATGTAACTTTTTTTTTCAGAATACAAGGTGTATCAAAAAGTACAAACATATCGATACTTTTTTTACATACCTTATATATATAGATACCTTGTATATATATACCTTAAATATATATCGATACTTTTTTATTTATATATATTTTATTTATATATATTTTTATATATACCTTATATATATATCTTATATCTTATATATATCTTATATGTATATACCTTATATCTTATATATATCTTTATATATATATGCCTTATATATCTATCTTATATATATATATACCTTATATATATATATATACCTATATATATATATATATATATTTTTAACATATTATATATATATATATTATATATATATATATATATATATTATATATATATATATATATATATATATATATATATATATATATATATATATATATACCTTATATATACATACCTTATATATATAGATATATATATATATATATTCGACTGATATAATCCATGATAACGTAAATGAAATCTCTTTACTGTCTGAACTTGTGCCATGTATTAAAATATCCAGTCATTATTCATTTATTTATTTCAAATTTTGACTCTGTCTGATTGTAAGATTCTTTCATAACTTCCACGATAACCACTTGTGTCGGAACAATAACCAGTCTTTCTAGTGGTTGTTGAGCTACTACTAACGACGTGTTACCGCCGTTGATGTTACCGCTGCTACAGAGAAGGATGCATATCTGCAATCTCATGCTGCGATAACTACAGAAGCACTCGATGCGACAGCTATTAGAACTGCTGTAGTTTATATGTTGTGTTTGTGGCGAGGGGGAAAAAGTTATGCAAGCTTCACTTTTTTTTGTTTGTTTTCCCAGACGTACTCCTTTGATTTCGAGTGATTTGAAACTGATGTTGCTTTTTTTTTTTAAAGATCTTTTCGTGGCTCGAATAATATCGTAGCTTTTTTCACTTCTCGCATCTGTTCGTTACTAGGTAGCACTTGAAAGAGACTCCGGTGGACGCAACTTGTACGCACGCGCAACGATGGAGAAATGCAACAAAATGCGCACAACGTACGCGGATATAAAGAGTCGCCACGCACTTGCATGCTCGTTCTCTTTTCTTTCTGCACAAACAGCAATGCCAGCCACTCGTGCCAAAATAATAACACCTGTAATAAATATACTATTTTCTTATGTACCATGTACATATATAAGGTGTGTCATAAAAGTATCGAGATTGAAGCTCTATTTACCAATATAGAAATGAACAATGAATGGAACGTTATTTTTTTCAAAATACAAGGTGTGTCATAAAAGTGCCAAGTTTGAAGCTATATTTTCCCAATTAGAAACGAACGCTGAATGGAACGTTATTTTTTTTCGGAATATAAAACAAAAAGTACCAACAAATCTCGATACTTTTTTTGACAGACCTTGTGTATGTACTAGGTTATGTACTGATATGTACTATTCAAACACCTCCTTTACACAAGTCGGTTAGAAAAATATGAATAATTTTGGAGTTTTTGAGCTGACATGTTGTCACATGATCCTTACTGCAAAACCATAGATACTTCAGGCACCATACAATATATATCTATTCCTGTACACAGGAACACATATGTTATGCCATGAAAATATATCTGGACACGAATGATATTACAATTCTTGCCAAATCTCAAACACTGATACTATATCTTCTTGTTGTTGTTGTTGCTGTTGTTGTTGTTGATGGTGGTGGTAATGGTGGATTTCTTCCTCTTCTTCTTCTTCTCTTCTTCTTCTTCTTCTTCTTCTTCTTATTATTATTATTATTATTATTATTATTATTATAAATAATAATAATAATAATAATAATAATAATTTTCCCTTCTCTCCTTTGTTCTCTCTATCTTTATACAGTATCTATTTTATCTATCTATCTATCTATTTATCTATCTATCTATCTAAGTGTTCACAGAGTGTGTGCTTATTTACCCACCCCTTCATCAAGGACAGGATGTGACACCAGTTTGTATTAATATGTTTCCTTCTCTTAGACTGGGCACCTTGCCAAGGCTAAAGACCCAGTCTGTCTATTATTTACCCATAGCTGGAGGGACAAAGGATGGATCCATGTCGTTACCAAGTGCATTAGCGAGAAGTGAAACACTAATAGCTTTGTACAGGATTGTTTACTTTTTCCATTCCCTACGACGATAACCATTACACGCAGCGCATTTGTATGTATGTAAGTATGTATGTATGTATGTATGTATGCATCTGAGTGGCCGCATTTCGTGTGTATGTGTATGTGTGTATGGGTGTATGTCGGCCTGTAGTCATTTATGTCTATGCTTAATGGAATTAGATATACGGAGATACATGTGCTTTTTTCATATTTCTATCAACAAGGTTAACTTGTAGCTGAGAGAGTTGTTTAATAAATTCCATGGTGGGGAGAGACAAACGAAAGTTTGGAATACGGAATCTCAAATTACAGACAAATGAAATTCGGGCAGCACAATTTTCGCAGACTTTTTGAGTCGTAAAATATTGCCTTTTCGTAAACTTTGATCATTTTTAGTCTTCAAGGTTAATCCAGATATTGTTGAAAAGACAGACAGATAACTCTATCGA
>CM042140.1:135085126-135087626 GCA_023376005.1 Doryteuthis pealeii | reverse complement strand
TGTGTGTGTATGTGTTTGTCTGTGCATTTGTGTACACAAAGATCTGGTCGTAAATCTGTAGTAATTTGAAAGGTGTTATAAATCTCTAAAATTGCAAAGTGACTGGGCATATTTACTGTGTCAACTGTTTAATTAACAGTTGACACAGTAAATATACACATTTCTGGGAATCGGACCGGTTTATGGACCATAAACCCGGAGAGCATTTTATATTTCGAGAATTTATTTTTATTTTTCGAGAATTTTATTTTTATTTTTCGAGAATTTGATTAGTTTTCATCGCTTTTCCTTCTTAAGGCAGTAAATATTTTGGACACATAGACACATAGACACATAGACACACACACACACACACACACACACACACACACACACACATATTATATATATATATGTATATATATATATTGTGTAGTTATGCAGTAGCTTTTACTTTATTTTCAAGTCTCCCATATGTACTTACCTGTGATTCTATTGGCGTTAACCTGAATTGTCAAAACTATTCCAAGTACTTTCGGTTCATTAATTAAAGCGTTTTGTTAGAAGTATTAACTTAGTAATTATAAAGAAGTTTTAATAGCGATACCCAGCCTAAGACATAATGTTCGTGTTCAAAAGCATTTTCTTTTAGAGTAGATTTTTTTATATTCATAATTAATGATCACAATATTTTTAATTATCATTAAAGTTTTGATTTTGTCATGGATTATGTATTGTCAACCAGTAATTTCCTGATAGGAAATGGTAGTTTCAAACGTTGATGCAGGTGAATTCGTATGACATTTTCGTTTGAGAGATGATAAAGCAGTGTTTGAGATAAAGTATTGGTCGTATGACCAACGATGTTGTTTACGATTTGCTTTCTGTCATGAACGAGTCCCACACTTAACACACACACACACATACACACACACACACACACACACATAATATATATATATATATATGTGTATGTGTGTGTGTGTGTGTGTGTGTGTGTGTGTATGTGTAGACAGACAGAAAGAGCATATAAGATATTACAGTGTAGAAACGGAGTCAACAGGGCTATGTGATTGTCACCATCTCGTCTATGCCAGCATCACATCAATTGAACTTATGTCACCAAGGTCGTCGACTCTGTCTTCGCTATACTAACTTATATATATATATACATATATAATATATATATATTATATATATATATATATATATATATAGATAGATAGATAGATAGATAGATAAGTTAGTATAGCGAGGACAGAGTCGACGGCGATTGGTGACATAAGTTACAATTGATGTGATGTTCACAAAGCGCTGTTGACTCTGTCTCTCTCTGTCTGTCTGTCTGTCTGTTCTCTCTGTCTCTCTGTCTCTCTCTCTGTCTCTGTCTCTCTCTGTCTATATATATATATTATATATATATATATATATATGTGTGTGTGTGTTCTATCACCGATATTGAACACGCTTTCTTGATATATATATATATATATATATATATATATATATATATATATATATATATAAGAAAGCGTGTTCAAGAATATATATATATATATATATATATATATGTGTGTGTGTGTGTGTGTGTGTGTGTGTGTGTGTGTCTGTTGTTCTCTCCCCTTTTCTATCGCTCTTTCTCGTTTTCCTTCCTTCATCCTTTTTTATCTTTTTCTCATTTGTAGTGTATAATTTAATTTGTAAGGAAGTCTTTGCTAAAATAAAAGAAAAATATTAGCTTTCACCCATGAATTGAATTGTTTGTTTTGGTTTATTTACCTTTTCATTAATATTTTTCATGCCCACACATATAGACAAATATATACACTTATTTAATGGCCGAAGGTGGTGTTGGACACATGTGCCTTCTGGTGTTTACTTTTCAAAAAGGCAATATTTAATGTAATGTTTAGTAGCGTATACCAAATCCTTACATACACACATTTCAGGCATTGTAGTGATTTTTACATTTTGCTGAGCCAACTGAATGTACTAATGTAGTAAAAACTTGTAAAGTTCATATTATGTATCGACTATCTTCGTATATGTTTCTTCTTTCCTCAAAAGAAAATAAATCTAGAGTATACCATACATACCTACCAATAATTTTAAGAGCATGTAGATTCTATCGATATTGAATATCGCCTTGCATCCGGGAAACTTGTCCAAAGGATGTCACTTTTCAGATGTATGAAAGCAATAAATAATATCAGTGTAAATTATCAATTGAAGACGAACGTTAGGAATACTGCAAAAAGGACTATGCACCGTTGTATAAAAAATAACAACACGCGTTTAATGCAAGGATAGAGTAGACATAGAGAATATGGGTCCCTGGACATTATTTGTTTCTTTGCATCTATTAATTGTGATCTTAAGACGACTGAAGCTTTTATTTTTTACCGTACACTATTTTATCCCTCTTAGATATTCACTAAACAACGAATGCACGCGCATGTGCATGCACATACAGACACACGGACACAAATGTACACACACACACACACACACACACACACAT
>CM042140.1:135062626-135077626 GCA_023376005.1 Doryteuthis pealeii | reverse complement strand
ATTGTAAAATTCACCGAGTTTCTCTGCGATTACCTATCCCTCTATCAATATAGGTTGCCTGGAGTTCACATTTGAATGCCTGGGATATACTCTTTGCACACACTCGATTAACTATGTTCATTCATATGAATTTCAAATATCTATACATGTGGTCCTACCAAAGTCTTAACATTAACTTTAAAGATATTACTTAATATATTATGTTGCAAAGATTCTCTGTATATGCATGCCTTGCCGGCAATCTTGTTTTTTTTTCACTAAAGGCCGTCCACTAGAAAGTAAATGCAATTTATATATATTTTATTTTGAGAATCCATTTTCTCTCTCCATTATCTATCTATCTATCTATCTATCTATCTATCTATATATATATATATATATATATATATATATATATATATATGCTTTGCTATATTTATAAGTAAAAGAGTTCTTAATAAGTTATATGATACAGACATCCATTACATCCTAAAAAAAAACAAAACCAGCTTTCCAATCATGCTTTACAGACTAAACTTGCCTTACAACTCAGGGGATTGACCCTACCTATGATGTATCCCACAAAGAAAGCCAATGCCCTACAAACTAAATTAAAATCAATACAACTAAACTAATACCTAGCATCTGGGCCTTCCCAAGGTTTACAGCACAATATAAGCAAAAACCCAAACAAAAATATTTTTCTTGGTTTGAAAATTGCACTTTCAATACCCCGTTGACGTCATGACTTCGCTATCTTAAATTATACTAAATATGGATTTCTCTAGGTTCCAACATGTCCTTTCATAAGTGTTTCATTATGAGAGATAACTATTCAGAATTTAGACACATTGGCAATGTTAGAGTGCTTTTGGCTTTCCCGACACTTCAATTGCAATTTGGAGAACTGATTGTAAATATTTGTCTCTCGGTCATTAAGTTATATAATATATTATATGATATAATCATTCTCCAGTGGCATGAGTACAAATCAACTAATACGTTAGAAATTTTTCACTTGAATAATTCAGGGTGGCTGATCTTGAGACATGAAAGTTTCAAAATCAGCCACCCCGAAATATTCAAGTGGAATATATTGAACTAATTATTTGATTTGTAACCATACCAAGCAGATATATTTAAATATAAATTTAGAATAGATACTTCTTCTTAGTGACTATTTAGGCTTTTATCTCTTACTCGGCTGGAAATACATTTGTTCGATTTGTGAAATTTATAGATGGACTTTGAAATAAAAATACTTCCGCACAAAAACATGTATCAGGCAACATATTCAACTGAAACGATCAAACTAAATTATAGTTACACAGGGATTATGTTACAATAACAATACTGAAAAATGAAACTGGTAAAAAAGACCCCTTATGTAACAATAGACGTAAGGAGTTGATATCTCATTTAACCAAAACTATTGTAAATTAAATTTAGATGCGATTGAATATGACAATACGATTCAATATTACAATATGACATTTCCATGGTTATAACAAAGCATTTTCAAATGAATCTAATTATTAGATAACCCATAATGACGTTAAATATATATAAACTAAAACAAAACAAGTATTCTTATAGATCTGACATTTGGAAATAAATCTCATCTCTAAATGAAAATGGATACTTATGTCATCATAATCAGGTCACGTAGAGAGCACGGATACGCAATTCTCTCTCTCTCTCTCTCTCTCTCTCTCTCTCTCTCTCTCTCTTCTTTTTCACCCTAGTCCCTATAGGTCATCACCCTTAGCAGGTCTTCCACGTGAATATAGAATCTGCTGATAGATGTTGGCGTTTGGTAGTCAGTCGACAATGGTGAATGCTTAATAGAGCGAGCGACCGTAAAAAAAACAGAAAACGAAGCCATTATTATTTATGGAGGCACTGGAGAATACCCAGGAAACACGGATTCCATCATCATAAGACTTCTTTCAAAAGGGACTCTATGCCAACATCACAAACAAACTATCTCTCTCTCTCTCTCTCTCTCTCTCTCTATATATATATATATATATATATATATATATATATATATATATATATATATAGGACGTAAAGGAAATGAAAAAATCAATAAAACACCATTAACTGAATGGAAGTTTATAACAAAGATAACAACATATGAGGTTGGTTGGTTGGTTTTGGTTTTACGTCATATTAACCCTTTTCGGGTCATTTAATCCCGAATCAAATTTCCTGATAAACAAAGAAATGAATTGACTACAGTACTTGCTATTTCTTACGTAGCTACCCAAATAATTAATTAACAGACTCGTCGCTTCTTAACTTCGTTGATTTCGTGGTAACCTGCGTCAGCGGGACTTGACTGTAATACAAACGGAGAAGAATCAAGAAACTTGTGTTGTACGAAAAAATTCAAATGTCTTACCGTCCCCGAGCAATTAGATGTGAAGTAAAAGTGTTACTTGTTAAGCAAATTCGGACATGTTATCAAGAATCGTTTACGTTCCGATTGAGGGTAAATTTATAAAAAAATTAGAAATAAAGTACGGGTTAGGTTTATTAAGGTCATTAAAGTATTGCAAAAAAAATATCTGCAAGTGTCACACCTCCATCTTTATTGAGAGAAGGTGACAGAGTTGGCGGTTAATAAACCTGAACTGAATTTGATTTCGAAAGTGAAGCATAGTGTGTGTCAAAGTTAGGGTAGGATGGGCGCTAAGTTAACGGTGCTTGGTTACTGGGAATTTCTCCCTTAGGTGAGAATGAAATTTGGTTTGTCAGTAACCAAACAGCGTTGGCTTCAATTCCACGCTACTTTTACATATACTTTATAAAACGATATTGAGCACTATTTAATAATAGATTTGTCACGCTATAATATATATATATATATATATATATATATATATATATATATATACTATACCGTGGTTTTGGAACATCACCTTTAGGTGATTGTTCGTCATCAGAAACGTTCTGATGACGAACAATCACTTAAAGGGATGTTACGATACCATTGGTAAAACGGACTTTTAAATGTATTGTAAACTATAAATAACTAAATAAAGCTCTTACAGAAGTAATTGAGCACTTCATTATCATTTCTCCAATACTAACAAAGAATTAACTTATATATATATATATATATATATATATATATATATATATATATATATATATATATAAGTAAAGAAATAACAAAGACTTAGAGGGTTAGCATTATAGTCTATTTAAGCTCCCTGAAATAGACTATAATGCTAATCCTCTAAGTCTTCTGTTATTTCGTTACTTATATATTTGCTTTGTGACTCTAACATTAAGAGCACACATTGAGCTCTCACACATGCGACAGGTTTTTTTTTAAAACTCTTGTGTCGTAAGGAAGATTCTTCTTTTGGATTATATATATATATATATATATATATATATATATATATATATATAATGTGTATGGTTGGCACTAGTATACTAGAATAATAGTAATCCAACGTACAGTGTTATTAGAAGAGTGCTCAATATCTGTGATAGAGTGTTGATAGTTCAATGAGAAATCAAAACAAATAAAAGTGTTTGCTTTTATTTATTTAATTACGGGAACGGTATTACAGCGGTTTCTTGCTGAAAGCATTCATCGGGTAAGACGAAAAGTTCTTTTGAAAATATAGAACTCAAAGGAACTTTTGATTTCATCATATATATATATATATATATATATATATATATATATATATATATATATATATATATATCATAAAGTCGCGCAAGCAGCACGGATATCCATGACAATCTCTCACCAACCTTCACTATCACTCATTGCCCTGGGTCCTCCTCATATAGTTGGTTAATGTAGGTCCTTAGTCCTACGTCAGCATATGCATATTTTGGCCTCCACAGGAGAACATCGCTCATGAGCTCGTCCCTGCTTCTTCAGCAGTGTCCTGCATGCCTAGTCCGTCTTACCCGGATGGTTTGTGAAATGGGGCAGGTAACCATATAGTTGTTTCCTTGTGGGGTGCTGTTCCAGGACTTGTTCAGGACTGCACGCAGCATCCTTGTGCAGCTCCCATCCAGCTTATTCTCAAGGAGCTTTGTTAGGGTCCAGGTGGTGCAGCCATACAGCAGTACTGATATAACCACAGCCTGGAAGAATTGTCGCTTTAGCTTGTTACTGAGATCGGATTTCCATATGACTGATAATTTGTTTGTGGCCACCCATGTCTTTCCTATACGTGTATTAACATCGCTTTCTGTGGATGAGATATTATTACCTAGGTAAGTGAACTTTCCACTGGCTTAAGTGTCAAGTGTGGAGATGTCTCCTTTCTTTTTTAAGCACATGAACTCGGTTTTATGTGAGTTCACATAGAGGCCGATATTCTTTGCTGCCTCCTCCAGGCTATGTAGTAGTGACTCAGCCTGTGCCGGTGTATCTGCAAGAAGCGCAAGGTCATCAGCGTAGTCTGCATCTGTAACAGTTTGTGCGGGATATCGCTTGCTTCTTCTTTCTTAGTGTAAAGCCTTTTTATTTTATGGTATCTAATGATGTTCGAAGTGCATAGTCTAGGCATATTATAAATATATATGGTGCTAATGTATCTCCTTGAAGGACTCCAGCGGCAATGTCAAAGAAATCTGTGTCGCCATCAGGTGAGCGTACCATTGCTTTAGTGTCTTTGTAGAGCATCATTATAGCGGCAACTGTTTCTTGGGGAGACCGTACACTAGTAGGATTTGTTCCATTTTGCCTCTGTGTATGGGATCAAATGCCTTGGAGAAGTCTACGTTGCCTCTAGATTCTTTGCTCGAACCCCTTCTATGATCCTTCGAATAATGAGGATGTCGCCCACGTGAGAAAATGTCAGTTGACAAGCACCTTTGACTTATGTCTTCGCTACCCTGACTTATATATATATATATATATATATATATATATATATATATATATATATATATATATATATATATGGGGGGTGTCTGTCTGTGTCTCTGTATGTATATGCGTGTGTGTGTGTTTGTGAGTGCGCACGCGTTTACGTGTGTTCAGATGTGCGTCGTGAAATGGTTATCGCCGTAGGAAATGGTCACGATGATTCGAGTTCAAATACTGGAGAGGATATTTGCTTTCTACATAGCTCTAATACCCTTGGAAAGAGTATGCATCTCACTCATCCCCTCCAGATATGGGTTACTAGTAGGCTAGACGAGGCCTTTATACTAGATTAGATCTGGAAGAAGTAAAACTCTGAATTCACACCTGTTAAACCCCGCTCAAGAAATTGACCTTGTGTCACATCCTATTCTCACGTAGGGTTGGTAAATATGTTTGTATATAATGCGGTCTGTCAGTGTGTGTGAATATATGTTAGCTGAATTAAGTCAATCAGTTTCCGTTTCTATGTTTTTTCTTTGGCATATGTTCCATATATCTGTCTTCTACTTTAGATACCTTTTTATTCTGTTTACTTCAATCTCTTTGATATGACACAACGTATATGCCATTACCTGCCACTGCAAAAGCCATCATCGTCATTTAGAACTGGAGTCGCTGTGTCATCGGTGCTTTTGCTTTCAACATTCTTTTAGCTGAGATGTCAAAACTGGATTCTTTACTGCTTGTCATTTTCACTCTATATTCATGTTTCAATAATACTGTGTTAGGTTTCATTTTATTGGCTGGGTGACAGGTTGTTTGTACTTTTGGGAATATTGAGTAATAATTTATTTCAACTGCAACTTAACACGTAGCAGCATCTTCAGATATAGAGCTTTAATATGGTTAATACTGATTTTTTTCCGTATTTTTGAACATATATACTTATGTTTCTTTTTTTTTTAGAGGGAGTATATAACTTGGAGGAAAGTGGGATGGGTTAGAGAGTGGGATGAGGTAAGTGGGAGTAGGTATATGGATGTATGTATCGGAGAGTTGGGTTGGTTCTTAAACTTATCTACGCGTGGAGATCCTAATTCTGGATATTTTCCGTTGGTCATTACAATACGGGTTGAGATATATTGAAGTCAATGAAATGGTTAAGAGTTAAGATTATTGCAGTTGAAATAAATTATTGCATGGCGCAAATGTAAATTTTACCTTCATATTGCTCTGTTACACACTTGAAACAATGTACACCAAGCTCTCACTACGGATGGTCTGTATCAGAAAAAACACCTCGTTGAATGATATATATATATATATATATATATATATATATATATATATATATATGCGGGGGGGTCTATTCACCGACTTCTATGTAGATATGTGTATTCACTGATCCACTGATTTCAGACATCCGAAAATTGTATTTTAATAAGGTGTAGTAAGAGATTGGTTTCCCAATAATTCATCTTCCAAGAAGTCTCACATATGTTGTTTAACAATATTATTGCTGCTAATTGATACCCAGGCTTTAAGCATTAAACTCTCTTCGAATAGAAGTTCTCAACCGGGGTCCATATGACTCCATTTACCATATAACATTTTTTGTTCCAATGGGAAATGTGACAGACAGGAATTCAAATTGGGGGGGACCCATACAGAACTTCTGAGTGTCGTGATTGGCAGGTACTCCATTGATAAGCAAAATATATCTGAGAGAGACCGAAGAAAAAATTCACAAAAGAAAACAATACAAATATAAACCACTTTATGTAAAACTACACAGAGATGTAAGAATCAGGTAAATTTAATATAACAAGACAAGGACATGCCGATCGAGCGAGGATCATTTTAAGAAATTCCCCCCCCAAATAGTAATGATCAAATTATTCAGAGTCTGTAATATATATATATATATATATATATATATATATATATATATATATATATATATATATATCCGCCTGTCAGCCTGACAGGTAGGGTTCGAATCACGCACAAAGCGCTGCCCTGTCTATAGCTCTGCTGATGAGGCCTAATGGGCTGAAATGTACATACAGAGATGACTTTTTCTCGATTTGTTTACGCTTTACATTTAAACCGATATGCACGCCTAATTCATTTAGTTATAATTAATTAATTAACAAGGTATGACTTTAATTAAGCACATAATCTCCCACAAATTGTCGGCCTTCGCCATTTCAAACGCATGTTTTACTTATATATATATATATAATATATATATACCTACTGTGTATGTGTGTTCGAAATGTCATTTTATCTGCATTTCTGATAGGTTTTGATTCCTACTGATAAAACGCTCCAGAAAGGAGACAATCTCCACTATCATTTCTTAATATGACAATCACGGAAATATTTTTTTATTCTTAATATTTAACAAATAGGCGTAAAGAAATCTATATATCAAATTGTATGAAAAAAA
Source organism: Doryteuthis pealeii (assembly GCA_023376005.1). Classification (NCBI taxonomy): domain Eukaryota; kingdom Metazoa; phylum Mollusca; class Cephalopoda; order Myopsida; family Loliginidae; genus Doryteuthis; species Doryteuthis pealeii. The sequence continues at coordinate 135,070,343 of CM042140.1, read as the reverse complement.
TCTAATTATTCCAGTTAGGCTCCAAAAGACAAATACCACGTTTCACAATAAATTCCACAAGATTCCTCAGATAATTGCCTCGATATAACATTCAACAACACACGTACGCGAACTCATAAATACATGCTCAAACGCACACACACACACACTCACACACGCACGCACGCACACACGCACACAACACAGATATATATATATATATATATATATATATATATATATATATATATATATATATATATATTGATAATAGATAGCTAAGCTATTCAATATGATTATTATGAAAAAAAGAAATGCATTATGATGTGCAACATTATCAGACGGAAATGTGAGAAAAGAGACTAATCAGCCGTATTTATAGTTTGGTGCTATAATTTATATAAAAGTGAAACTCACGTGTGGAAATTCACAGAAACACAGAAACATACTTACACATAAACATGTATAATGTATGTGCGTGTGCGATACAATCACACACACACACACAACACATGCAAACACACACACATAATTATGTGGTAAGTGACACTGGAGAAGTTTATTAACATGTCTACACATCGATAACAATTAGCTTCTTCTTTTCAAAAATATTTTTTGACTTGGTCTAGAATGCATAGTTGTTCTTCAAACACAATTTGTAACAATTGCTACCTCATATATATATATATATATATATATATATATATATATGTGTGTGTGTGTGTGTGTGTGTGTGTGTAACTGTATGTTTATATATGTATATAAGCGTCAGTATATATATATATATATATATATATATATATATATATACTTTGGTGCGGTACCAAGTTTCTTGGTACCAGGTGATTCTAGGCTGGTCCTAATTCTCTACCAGTAGTTTGTTGTAGAATTCAGATTCCGTATGAGAGCTCAATGTTTAATTATTTTAAACAGAGCAAAGTTATTTGGGAATAAAAAGGCCTTAAATACCATAAGTATCGTGGTTATGAACCATTTCCACTCGTGAGTATGCTCACGATATATAAATCTTTTTCAGTGGTCTGAAGAAGCTCGTGGGCTGAGGGAAATGGTCCATAACCACGATACCCATGGTATTTAAGGCCTTTTATTCACAAATAAATATATGGGAGAAAATTTTAGAAATATTGTATTCTGATTCATAAGATTGGTAATGATGGTCCTATAAAAAAGTCTGATAGCGTAACGGTTATCAAGACGGCAGGTGTAATCAAGGAATAGCGATTGAATTTTGCCTGAGGCGGTTTATATTCACTTCGCTGCAATGCTCTCGTGAAATGAAAGAACGTGCTCGTTCCCATTGCCAAATATCTTGACAAATATCTCATCAATGGCATACAACGATGGCTGATGAGACGAAGATTAGGTGTATGAACACTTGCCGATCTCCTCTACCAGTATTACTTATAACACTTGCACTAGTGGGAAAAGTCTGTTCCTCCTCTAGCCACTTCTGACAGTTGTAAATAAGATCTGAGATGTTGATGCTGATATTAATATAAGAGAAAGGAACGAACATGTTAAGAAATAGAATAGCTACCCGTTGAGAAGTATTAGTTGCGACCGTCATTATTTTTGTCAAATTGGCCATCATAGATAGAGGATCTGTCAAGGAATCGAACAATTTGACAAGATATATTTACCCAACCCCTCCGTTACGACGAGAACAGAATATTTTAAAGCCTGGCATAACTGCATATATCAGTGGTTAGAGCACCCATAAAGAAATCGCAAGCTTCTGGGTTCGATTCCCGTGCCCACCAACTTGGCGCGTATTAGCACAGCTCGGGTGTGTTGATCTGTGAAGTAAAGTACCTGGCAGCTAACGGTAGATGTGTTGCTCCAGCTCTGTGACAACAACCCCCTTTGTTTAGTGCTTGCGAAAAGGGGACAGGTTTCCTCGTTGTCCGGTTTATACCAACAATAGGGAACTTTTTAAAAGCTTCTACTAGGACTTTCAGGGAACTACTGAAATGGAACGCGAAGAAGGCAAGGGATTTTACAAAACTATTCCGGCTACAGAGATCCTTTCAAAGAAACAAGAGAATTAAAGAATTAAACTGAATTGAGATCATGAAAATTATTTGTCAAGTTTTTTATGATTTCATGAAAAGTTTGGTTGTTCATATCAACAACCCGTCAAAACTAGAGGTTAGAGAATTGTGTTCACTGTAAATGCATATTTACATTTCTTGTGTAATTGTATGTGATGATTTTTTCCACACAGTTATATTATACATGCTAAAGTACCCGGTCCATGACCGGACTAAAAATAAAATTAGGAATACCAAAGAGTGAGTGAGGAGAAAAGAGGAGTAAGGGAGAAAATAAAAGGAACATGATTTATCAAATTTTTAAAGGATGTCCAAGAATCTGTGTAGTAAATGTTTGTTTATTTTAGGAATTTCACTCACATTTATAAGTTTTCAAGTGACCTACTAAACAATTATAGCTTCAAGTTACTATTCTCAATACAATTACTTTATCGCTTTAGGGAATCAAACAGCCCTAAAGAATACGAACAATTTTAAACAGATATATTTGACCCATTGATGGAAATCCTATTCGAGGTCGGCATGGAACTAGTAACAGCAAAGAGGTTACTCTACACAGCCGATATCCTGAACTGAAAGTTCCCCAACGGATGCGGTATAATGTCATGCCTAAAATAACCATTTATGGCGTAGTGATGACTTGCGCCTTTACAGGTGAAAAAATAGTGTATTCTAAGCCGTCGTGACAGAGTGGTTGGCTTGCAAGTTTATCTCATTGTTCCTCCCTTACTTTATTTCTTGTTTACCCTTCTCCTCCTGTTCATTGTATCTATTTCTGTATCTGTTTGAAAATCTGTCTTCTCATCCGCCTCCCCATCTCATTCTGTCTTTTCTCCTTATAACTCTCTTTATTTCTTTTTAACTCTCACACATACTTTATCACTCTCTCTGTCTCTGTCTCTCTCTCTCTCTCTGTCTCTCTCTCTCTCTCTCTCTCACACACACACACACACACACACACACACACACACACACACTATGCCTATGTTGATATTTCATTAAAACGGTTACGGCTTGGTTTAAATTCCTTTCCCATCCTGCTTAGGACATATACGTCCCCGAGAATGTCTTATGCGCGTGGCCCCGAACACGTTATGATACCTTCAGTTTTAAGCACTTGAACATTTAAAAAAAAAATCATAATTTATTGTACCAACATGACACTTTAATATTTCCGTTTTCGTTGATTTCTTTGCGAAAAAGCACATCACAATACTTTCCTCCTGATTATGGCATAAGCCCAAAATAAGTTGTAAATAATTAGAAATTAAATAGTATTTATTAATAATTTCTATTTGTATTATTCCTTTTTATCTTATCAAAGCTCAGTCGGTAGAACATCTACCCATGAACCACAAGATTCTAGATACTGATCATAGCTTGATACAGCCTTCGTATATCAGTCATATGATCCTAGACTAATGTCTATACTGAGTGCTTGGCGGTTGTTTTGACGACCTCCTACAAACGTTTCTTGGTTTTAGCACTTGGACGACTACATTGTTAGAACATCTGCTTGGTAACCAAAGATCCTTCATCCTGGTATGTTGGCCAGCACAATGCATCTAATTTCATATGAGGGCCATCTCAATACTGGATGCATTGGTGCGTTGGGAAACAATGGTGCCTGATCTAGAATGCTTTAAATCCTCTTAAGTCAAGATGGAAATAATCTGTCTAAGGTTTTCATATGAAGGCGATATGTAGTCCAAATCTAAGAAGAGTATGAAAATACAGATAAAACGCACGATTGACCTTTTTTGGTAGTAACACGTCAATCAGTCAATATTCATACATACATACATACATACATACATACATCCGTGCATATGAATTCATATTTGGTGCACCTATATTGATTTGTGTATTATCTTCAATGTTTCAATAAACTAATTTTTACTGTTTTTCCTTTATCTTTTTATTCACTTTCATTTAAGTATGAATTGTTTCATTTAGAGAATTACGAATGAATATTTATTCGTGCATATTCTTGGGGTAATTATTAAAAAAAAACTTATGATAGATTTTGAAATATCAATGGACAAAACAAGAAAATAATACCAATCACAACAATAACAACCTAAGTTACTAAAGGGGAAATAATTATAAAACGCAAAACAGAACATGTTTTCAGCCTCATAATAAATGAAATCGAGGCTAAAACGACTTGTCGTAATCATAAGTGTCGTTTAGTGAAATTCCTTCAAGCGATGTGTTTTCTAGCACGAAGGAAAATAGTAAGTGGTCATGAAAAAGAAAGAAAGAAAGAAAGAAAATTAGGTATTCTGCAAATGTGAAATTCACATATACCCCATCATTCAACCAATTAATCAGTATATATTTACCCAACCCCTCCACCACGAGGGGAGTGTGATACAAAGTCATTTTTAAACTGGTTTTAGGAGCTGGTTGAACATAGTCTGTAGAGCATCCTCAAAGGGATCCAACGTTCCATGTTTGATACCACATGAGTAGCACAGCTTGGGTAATCTAATCCGTGCAGTAAAACCGCATCGGGAACTGACGATATGTTTATTGCTCCATCTCAGCAAAAATATAAATCATGGTCTAAGCGCTAGGGAAATTTTCATACTCCCTAGCTGTTTGGCTGCAACCAACAATAGGTATTACCCCAAATATTTACAACTGGCTTTAATTCAGAGAGCTTCTTCTCTTAGACCGGTTGCCCTGCCAAGTTTAAAAGGCCCAGTCTGTTCAGTTATTTACCGAGGTGTGGAGAGTAATTCGGAGCATACTTTCTCAAAAGGTAGGTATTTATCCAACCCCTTCGCCACTAGTAAGATCTGACATAAGCTCGCAAATATAGGGCATCCAGTGAGGGTCAAACTATTCAGTAGTAATGGAATTGCGAGACTTGCTTGCTAATTATTACACAATGATGTATCAGCACGATGTAAAATACAAACAACCTCGTCCAGAATTTGAACTTTGGACTCCATGACCATTACAAAAAACGTTACACAATTTGTTTTTGCACGACTAGACAGTATAGTATTTGTGAACTAAAAAATATCTGCCAGATTAAAAATGTTGTTGCGTCGTGGGAGTTCACAGTAACGATAAAGTAAATGAAAAATTGTAAAAAAATAAAAGGGTCTTCAGCCGTGAATTGTTAAACCTGATAGCCTTGTTTTAAATATAATAATCAGTCGGTTGGAAAGTCTCCGGGGAATTTTGAGGTAAAACTTGATGAATTCCAGAAGAACGGACTGTGAAACATATAGTCTCGCCTATTCTTTTCGGTGGGGAGTTTTCGCAAGATGATATTTCAGCGGGAACTCTATTCAATGTTTGGTTGAATTGCCTAATATACGACAATGCAATTAAATTCTGAAACAATACAGTGCAAAAATTAGTCCATATTGTTTGTAGCCCGAGTATCAGAGTTAACGGAGTGATTATAGGAATAAAATACAATGAGTGTTAAGGATAAATGGAAAAGTTTACCCAGCAAAGGAGAACAAAGGAATTAACAATTGCTAGGTTGAATTAACAAGTCCAGTGTGTATTATTTGGATTATTCGGACTATTGTCCTCATCTTCATTGTTATCTGTACAACGTTTCGGCCTATATGCACTCCGCCTTCTTCAGTTATTTCTTATCGAAATCGGGAACTTTCTTGAACTCGGGAACCTTCTTTTCGGACTTTATTTCTAGACTGCAAGTTCTATCCTGGTCAGGGGCAGAAGTAACATAAAATAATTATTAACACAGCTTAACACCTGTACCCCAGCTATGGTTAGCGGAATGAAAACAGGATAACCCGAGCATTGAATAAAGGATTAGGTTCAAATTTCTGCGATGGTTCCGATTACGACAAGAAAGTTCCCGATTACAAGAAGGTTCCCGAGTCCGAAAAGAAGGTTCCCGAGCCTGTGAAGAAATACCTGAAGAAGGCCGAAAGGCACATCGACCGAAACCTTGTACAGGTAACAATGAAGATGAGGGCAATAGTCAGAACAATCCAAATAATACTAATTATCAAGCCTCATCTAAAAAAAATCCGAGAAAATGACCCGTAAGATCTTGTAGCTTATCTTTTCTGAGATTTCACACAATTTCCTTCTCATCATTTACGTATGACACATGCATTAGAAAACTCGAATATGTCTAAATGATGTCAGCCGAGCAAGACAAACATTTTTGAATATGAAGCAGGAATAAAACTGCCCAGGTAACATCATTGTTGATTTATCTCAAACAGTGTTTTTTTAAAACTGTGGTCCGCAGATCACAGGGTTGCAAAACGTCAACGGGTTTATAGACGCTGCAAGGGTTTCTTGAAAATTTAGATTATCTGATTTGCTAGAGGACCGCAAATTCATATTTTTTAGTTATTAGTACATTTATGAAAATTCAATTTGAACTGCAACTACTACCAGAATCCTGGCTTAGTTCAAATTTACATTGTTGTCTCAAATTCGCTCAAAATGTTATTACCATTTGAACAGTAATTCAGGAAGTTGCCAATATAATAACTGACTATAGATCTACACTTATGGTTCAAAGTGAATTGCTGTTAACTATCCCTTTTTTTATTCTTCTTCTTATAATAGTTAGCTTTCATCTTCCACTACAGATATAATCCACTCTTCTATGTGGCCTCTCCTATGCTAATTGAGTCATATACCTTTAATGTGTCACTTTTCTGCTTGGTGGAAGTCTCTGCTATCTCATCTATGTTGGTCGGATTTATCCCCTGTTATTCTAGTCTTCTTTCCTGGGACTTCTTGTGTATTCTTCATCTCTGTGTCATTACGAATATAGATTTGGAATTTTCAGACGCTTTTATTTAGCACAAGTTTAACATCACACATGGGAGAAATAGCCATCTTGGAAAGACACCACTGCCACCTTCGAAAACCAAGCTGAAACTCCCTTTTCTACGTCTATTTTCTATTCTCCAAAATCAGAGACCAGATTCCTATAGATTTACTTTTACAGTTTTTCCATGTTTTAGAATTATCGTTGTTTTTAAATTCTACACTAACTCACAGTTTAATTAGTTCTTTTTTTTTTCCAGATTTTTTTTTACATTTACTATTAGATATTCATGTTTTTTTAAACATTATGTAGCATTATTGACATCGGATATTTCAGTAATGGGAATCGTCAGATGGGAGAGGAGAAACATAAAATCACAACTGGCCTCGTTTTAAGACCACTGTTGCTTTCTTTTCTCTGTTTAATTTGTGAAACCTTGGAAGTAGGTTGAAATGAATGACAGACGCAATATTCTTTGTTCTACTAGAGACCGACTCTTCCTACTTTACCCACCAAGAGAGGGAGAATCGAGAAACCCATCGTCTCTTATTAATATTCATAAAGCACCCATCCCTCACTAATGCCTTACGTAGACAATATAAGATAAAAATTGACAAGTTGGGCCAAGTGGCATTACTCCGTGAAATCCTTGGATGTGATTTTCATTAAATATATTTGATAAATGTTATTTTGTCTCCATTCGAGGGCACTCGAGATGTCTTTCTGATCCATATCGGGGTCTACAATATATACCCTGGGATAGAGATACTACTACTACTACTACTACTACTACTACTACTACTACTACTACTAATTGAGAAGTTCCAATTTTGAAACCCTGGGGAGTGTGGAGTACTACTCATTGCCATTACCCCCAGGT
>CM042140.1:135052626-135057626 GCA_023376005.1 Doryteuthis pealeii | reverse complement strand
CATCTCCAACGGGGTCTGGCTGGCTGAGGAGGTATTATGTTGGAAGACCCGAAACCCCCCTATGAAACCAGTCAATAACATAACGGACGACGCTACCTGCACTGTGTAGTCTGGCGTATTTCGAACATGTTAAAGACTTATTCGGTTAAATAATAAACGATTAAATTTGCACAAATACTTGGCACATACTGGAGAATCGTGGTAATGGTTCAAGTCGTCAGAAATGGACACGGCGACATGAGTTCAAATCTTGGATAGCGATTACGGTCAAGTCACGCTGAAATAACCGGTTACCGCTAGATCAACGAATTTAAGAATTGACTAGCTTGCTCTATACTTAATTGAATGTGCACATAATCAACAGCAGGTACTGTAAGCAACCTGAGTACTTTGTTTATAAAAATGACTTGATTGGGCATTAAAATGACCCGAAAAAGGTCATGCTGAAAATCATGCTGTAAAAATCAACCGAAAAATGATTGACAAGGCTGTTCGCATTTTACATAGAACTGATAACCTTGGGAAATGTATAATACAACTATTCTCCCTCCAGCTATGGGTAAATATTAGAGAAGACTGAACATAGTAGGAGAAGAAAAACTCTGAATTCAGAGTATTAAACTCCGCTTAATAATGACCTCATGCTCTTTTTTGAGGTGCAATATCGATAGTTTTTATGTATACTTTTGTTAGGTATAATTTCCCCTTTTCGTAGTCGGAATAATAAGCGTGGTTTGAAGTAAGTTGGTAATGCAAACATATATCAATCAATCAATCAAAATTAAATATCGGGTTTATAAAGAGAACAAAGTGGAAACGAGAAGAAATATTAACATTTTGGTGAGTATGAAAAACGGAAAGGAAATATTTGACAGTAAGACATTTGTGAATGTTCAAGAATTTAATGGCAGACATTTCCCGTTGTTTTATTATTTTTGTTGAGATAAGTAATTTCTTTAGGTTTCGACCTTATGTGTTTATTTTCGTTTTGATGGATTACTTTGGAATTTTTGGCAGTGGTTTAGAAAATACTATCTAACAGGCGTTTATCACCACTCTTATATTTATGAAATGAATAAACGTTACCCTAGGTACCTCACAAAGAAGTATTCGCTAGAAAGACAAACTATCACAGAATTTAAACCATAAAACTTCAATACCAGCTACGTTCAACACTACTATCGGCTTAGTATTATCTGCGTTATTCGGACTATTGCCCCATCTTTATTGTTATTTGTACAACGTTTCGGCCGATATACCCCCGGCCTTCTCAGGCATTTCTTATCGTTGTATAAATAACAATGAATATGGGGACAATAGTCCGAATAACGCAGATAATACTAATCTTCAAGCCTCATCTCAAACATTCAGAGAAATAGTACTATCGGCTTATCGTCAGTTACACGCAAAGCACAAGTTTCCGCTAGATCATCGAAGTTAAGCAGTGATGATCCCCTTCAATGCTTAGTCGAGTGACTACTTAAGCAATAACGGGTACTACAAGCAACCTGAGACCTGTGTGCCGTATCTAAGCAAATAGATACTAAATTAAATAAATTGTTTATCAAATTGATTTCATTCAGCATTAATTGATCAGAAGAGGTCTGATACGCCGTAAAACAAAACATGAACACTAATATCAGAATAATATAATTTTACTAATACTCTAGTTGCATGGTGTGGCGTCAGAGATAGCGAGAAAGACTTTACACATAACGGTTAAACTTTCAAGGCCATAGAAGCAATTTGTCCCCCACGTCAGTGTCAGATATTCCATAAACATGTCAATTGCTCTTACAATAATTAGATAAATCGTTATTTAAGGTCGTCAGTGCCCTAATAATAATTATTTAAGCCCTAAAAGCTTCCCTTTCCAAAGATTTGAGGATCCACTCAACTTAGTAATGAATAGCATTCATGTTACAATATCCATTGTAGAATTCTAACAGATATTTAATCTGACTGGGTATTTAACAAGAGCTCCTGACACTAATTTCGCAGAGATATTTAGTGATGTATAGAATACATTGCTATACAGTGCCGACTAAAACTTATGATACACTGTTGACTGGAACACATTAGCAAACACTGTTGACTTGTAGACTAGAACTCATGAGTATAAACTGCTGAATATAACATATTAGTATACACTAAGTATTGTATACACAGTATATTATAAATCATTAGTATACAGTTGAAAAGGTTTGAGTTCAGAGATTTCCTCCTTTTAGACCGGTTGCCCTGACAAGGTTAAAGATGCCAGGCTGTTTTACTATTTTCCCCATAGCTGAAAGGAGAAAAGTTGGATTCATATATTTTCCAAGGGTATTAGGGCTATGTAAAATGTAACTGGTCTCGTCTAGAATTCGATATCGGTTTACCGTAAATTTAAAAGTATAGTATACGCATATCCCTAAACTCTAGGCATAAAATCACTCCAGGCGGGTTGACATGCCGTTAAAATTAATCAATCAATCAAATTCTCATAGTAAGGTGCATCTAATTAAGCAACAGAATTGTCCGTCGAATGCAAATTCGTTCTCATGTTATTGTTGGTCTTCTACTTGGTGAAAGCGACAAAATCAATCAATCCGTTTTCTCACATGGACACATAAAATGAAAAAAAAAGAAGAGCAGACTCCCTAGACAGAAAATATTAATATAAATGATGTTACCAAAAGAAACAAAAAAGTAGCAAATAGCAATAACTTATAGTTTTTTCAAGAAATATCGATTAGATATTATTTTCACAATCGATTCTTGTTGGATCATTCTTTATTATTTTTTTTTTCATTCATGTATTTTAGAAAAAATTTTTAAAGGTGGATTTTTTTTTCCGAGTTTTAATATCTTTGAAAATACCAATGGCAGCCAATCCCAGTTATTAAGTTATCTACTAAACTCGTCTTAGTTTGATACAAGTAATTAATATTTAAGTCCTTCGTTATAAAGCTCTAATGTGAATTATATCGAAATTTACTTGGTAATAATTAAACAATGTCCCATTTTAATATACAACAAACCTATCGAGGAATCTTTTCTGTTGGTATCTTCTTAAACTACAAAATACTTTCAGAAAACTGGATATTGGTAAAGTTTAATATTTAATCCAATCATTACACTCCAGATCTCAAGAATGAAGAACAAGGATGTTAAACCCATTGACATTTAGTATTGCCCTTTTAGTATTTATGTATTTAATAACATCTCCCACGGGTAACACAAGATCAATTTCTTAAGAGGAGTTTAACAATTTGAATTCAGAGTCTCCTTTCTCCTATACCCGTTGTCATCCCGAGTTTACAGAGCCAAGTCAGCCCTAATATTTACCAATAATTGGAAGGAGAAAAGTTGAATTCATATGTTTCCCAGGAGTATTAGCGCTATGGGGAAACAGCTTCGTCCAGGATTTCAACTCGGAGAACCATTTTCAAATGAACTCTGCTATCCGAGTTCAAATCCTACAACGGTACACATTACACCACGAACACTTTTATGCCTTCTTGCCAGAAGCCATAAAAAGTTTCTAGTCCGACGTTCTAGTTTTCAGTAATTTAATCTGAGGTTTTACATACAGAGAATCATCTATCATGTGATTATCTCTATAAAGGTTGAAAGCTGAATATGAACTTTGGTCATTGTCCACCCATTTGTAAGTTGACAAACGTTATCCTCTGTATTGCTGTTAAATATATGTTTATCACTTTAGAAAGCCATATAAATGTATAAACTAGATCTATTATAGATATACAATTATTACTTATATTTATCTTTGGTTTTTCCTTGCATATTTGATGAAGAATGTATTTAACCAACCCGACTGCCATGCGAAGAATATGACACAAGATCAATATTTTAAACAGAGTACAGCTGGTTTTGAATTTGGGTTTCCTTCGCGATTTCCAATTTCTGGAGGAGTGAATTGTGTCATGGGGCTGCTTTCCTCTCAGACAGTGCCCAGCTGACTCTAGTTTACAGCACAGTAGACAAAACATGATACAAACAAAATACATGCATGAAATTAATAATTCAAAATGGCGACAATTTACCCATTGCATCCTTTAGTTGCTGTACTAAGGCTAAAAAGATTGCTGAACCAAGGCTAACAAGGTTGCTGTACCAAGGGCATTAACATGAAGGGAAATGCAAACAGCTTCATCCAGAATTTGAATTTTTATTTGATAAAATGGCCGAATGTATGGGGCACCCAGTGAGGCTCGAACTCACTAGTCATTGTTTAGCAGTCTACCTTTCTAACCATTACCTTACAAGAGGCACCCTTTTATCCAAGTTAAACTAAACTTACTCTTACTATAATTCATCTAATGTTTTTTTTTATCTATTTTATCATTGCATAATCAAAGGAATGATATGACTATAGTCACCAAATTTTTATGGTTACTAATGGAACCCTGTGGTATGATTTTAGTATGTTATTTTTTTACACTGGTGGTTGATCTATAGTATAAGTTTAATGCTAAACTGAACCTTTATTTTATGTCTTTTGGGTTAGCCAAACTGAATCATTAACTTTTTGTTTAATCATATAAAGTAGACAAAATATAAGTGGACAAAGATGGATCAATAGTTATTATAATAACTTTATTAACAAAGAATAAACTAAATAGTGTGATGTCTTAATAAAGTGTGTGTACGTAGATATGTGGATGAAATTTAATTAAATCCTAATGAATACTAAATTCAGCTCACTACAAATCAGTACGTTGATTTTTCTATTGTATTAACGGGGAATTTAGAATGAAATTCTGGGCACATTAGAATATAAAGGTTTCCTCTTGAAATCACCGATCGAAAGAGAAAACTACCAAGATGATCACACAGGTAAAAATAACAGTAATCAATCACCCTTGATTCTGTATCTACGCAGCCCAAACTCATATATATATATATATATATATATATATATATATATATATATATATATATATATATATAATATATTATAATATTAGGGTATGTGATTATGGAATATATATATA
>CM042140.1:135037626-135047626 GCA_023376005.1 Doryteuthis pealeii | reverse complement strand
AATAAACACTCACTCAGTAAGTCCATCCCCATCATGTCCAATATATGTTGACATAAATGTGGTGTTATTTTGATATAAGACTTGATAATGTTTTCCAATAGGACACAGTGCTTTTTAAAACATATTTTTAAACTCATTTTTTATCTATTTAGACCAATAGATGGGACCTGTAGTACAACCCCCGGGACAATGTGGGCCTGGGAGTAATGGCAATAAAGGGGTACTCCACACTTCCCAGAGCTCCATAATTGGAACCTCACCCCTAGATTCAGATTTTACCATCAGAGCCATATGGTAGGGACAATCATATAGGTTCTAGGGCTTGACGTGACCAGCCGATTGATTGGAGAGACCTTTCCGACCGCCTGTCTATCCCAAGTAACGGTGCATGCGATGGACTGCTCGCAAACACCACGGTCGTCATCGACGCCAAGAGGTATCCCAATTGGAAAGTGGTTTTACCCAGCAAAGGTGCTGTCGGCATAGTGTACAGCGTCAGGCGATAGAGCTAAATAAATACGGACACATAGTTAATACTTGGCTCCTTTCAATTGTTACTTTTAGCGGTAAAAAAAAATGAATTAAATCAATATTTTTTTTATCACTTTAATGCAACGAGCAATTAAGAAAACAAACAACAATTAGGAACTGAATTTAAGCTTTTGTGATATGTACAAAACATTTTTTTTTAGATAGAATTATATTTCAAAACACTCAAAAGATAAGAATTACATGTTTTTTAAAAATTCTATGAATTATTTTCCTCTATTCTCTCTCTTACCCACTCACTACCTGATGTTAAGGTTTTTTAGTCTGACATGGACCGGTACTATATATATATATATATATATATATATATATATATATATATATATATATACAATTTTGTTGAACTGTACAGACAATTCTTGTCGGACAAGTTTTTGGTTGATTCACTACCATTTCTACAACCTCCCACTACCAATTGTTATTACCTCCCACTTCTAATTTCTTGCTACTACTCGTTCTCGTTAAAAACGAGACACGAACTATACCATCGTTTCCTACCTGATGATGGCAAACTGTATTACCGAAAGCGCTCGTTTTGAAAACCTTTGGTGGACTGTTACACCAGTTACATCCCAATACCAAAAAGATGGCCGAAAATTAGAAAGGATCAACCAAAAACTTGTCCGACAAGAATTGTCTGTACAGTTCACCAAAACTTGTATAAAAGAAAAAATGCTGCCAAAATACTTAATATATAATATATATAATATATATATATATATATATATATATTATATATATAAGTGTATTTTGGCAGCATTTTTTCTTTTACACAATATATATATATATATATATATATATATATATATATATATATACATTATACAAGATGGCATTCTTGGATGTGAGGGCATCACATATAAAAATGTTATCAGTAATGCAGGAATAGAATAAACATTTATCCATCTAAATATACGAGAAGCAGAGATATGGGAAGCATCTGAATGGATTTTTGCCGATTCTAAGAATAACACAACATGGTGCATAGAGATTGATTATAAGAATGATTTTCTGAATTCAAAGAGACACTAATATAGAAAGACTCAAAATAAGGAACGTGCGCAGGAGGATGGAAATAAAATTGATGATAATAAATGCGAATATCCTGACTCTTTTGATATGGTTATTGGGTTTTACACAGGAAATCCACATGGAGTTCAAAGAACAGAATTTGATCTAGATGTTTTTCCTTACTCTATTTGTGTCTTCTTGAAACATAAGTAATGTAAGTTTTCATGTATACACACACACAACACACACACACACACACACAAACATGTACACTCTCAAAAACACATATGGTCGCACACGTACACACACACGCACTCACACTCACACATATACACACACAGATATATATATATATATATAATAAATGAACATATATTAGTCTGTGTATATATGTATTTGATATTTAAATAACCATATAATTAATCATACATATAAACTAAATATTTATTATTATTACCATCAGGTTTTCCCACCAGCGGTAGCTGCTGTTCTTTCACTGGATCTTGTGTGAAAAACAAGTTTCCGCAGTGTCCAGGACTATTCTGGTATTCTAGCCAATTTCAGCAATGTTGTTGTCTGAATGGTCTCAATTCTTCCTCTGATTTCCAGTTCCTTTAGTTTCTTTTCTAAGCTTTTGGAGACTGTTCACCCTAATATTCCGCATTTTTTTTTTAATTCTCTAGCAAGGTCAAGGTACACAGGTGCACACGTCCTTTTACTCACATATATTTACTCGAACACAAGATCCGGTTGCAGATCCATCCATTGTCCCATGTGACTGGCAGATGCCATAACACACATTCACTCAAATATATGCACACGCGGGAGTACACAGACACACATATATAAATACTCATTTGTGCGATCCCGATGCAAATCCACAGTTTCGGATAACTGACAGATGTCATAATACTCAGACACATACATACACACCCACCCACGTATATATATCGATAGATATATTAATAAATAGATACATAGATAGATTGAGAGATAGATAGAGTTTGAACTAAAATATATTCGTCTTTGTTATTAGAACCGGGAGTGTTTAGTTTTAAAATAACTTCATTTAAAATAAGCACTTTCGATAGTATTGTGGCAGCTGTCATATCAGCGTGTATTTTTTTTTAATTGTCAGGATTGGTTGACTATTGTTTATTGATTTTAACATTGAAAAGGAAGAAAATAAGCAACGATTCGCTGTTTTATGTTTTGCTTATTTTAAGAAATCTAAAATCTCTGTTTTGTGCATTGGGAATACTACGAGAATGGGAATTATCAGTGGCAAGAAATGACTACAGATGTTAGTGACAAAAGACGATTGTTCAATATTCAATTCCGATTTGGTAAGTGTAGATCACATGTGCAGCAAAGCATAATCAATATTTAACACAAAGTATTATGGAGTGCAACTTAAAATGAATAATTTATGTTACAAAATTTTAGAAAGCAAGAATAATTTTACATATTTACCAAACGCTCCACACGAATAGGATGTGACACAAGGTTAATTTCTCAAGCTGAAATTAACAACTTTAAATTCACAGATTTTCCTTCTCCTAAATCAGTTGCCTAATGATGGTTAAAGAGCTAAATTTGCACTACGGTTTCCCTTAGTTCGAGTAGAATAGTTGGATGCATAGTTTTTGCAAAGGTATTAGCGCTATGTAAAATGCAAATAACATCATTCAGAAATTGAACTCGGATCGTGAGTCCACTTCCTTCGACAATAACTGTTACACTCGAACCACAATGAAATGTTTTCAATCGGAAAAATGTCACTGAGGATGTTTTCATTTTAGTAAATATATTCAGATATCATTATAATCATTTAATAAAATTACAATATTTCCAGTGTCACATACATTTTCTTTCACGATTTTGCATGCTTAACTCTTAGCCTACAAAATTTCCCCCACGGCTGAACTAATTTACTTGGTTTTTTATTTCGTTCAACTGGTTCTCTATTGCAAAAGTATCAAGTACAAGTCTCAGAGTTTGTTAACCGACAAAGCAAAAGATGACAGGGGTGCTCAGGTAGTGATTTTTTCACTGTAAACAAGTGACTCGTGCGAGGACCACTTCTAGCGGCTTATCAAATAGTTTCATTAACAATGTTCCAATAATTTTCATTCTTTAGAGTGACTTTTTTTATGGCTTTGTTGGTTTGAGTGTTCTCTAACTGCAATTGGGATTTATGGAGCGCCCGTGGCGTAATGGCTATTGTTGTTGGAAATAGACATGGACATACTTCTTCCAAACCTGGACGAGGGTGGTTACCTTTCACACAGCGCTAAAAAAAAAAAAGTATGAATCTAACTATTCTTCTTCAGCTATGGCAGACTGGGCTATTTAACTTTGGTATGGTAACAAGTCTAGGAGAAGGAAAACACTTGATTCAATCCAGCTGTTCTCCGCTTCAAAATTAACCTTGTGTCACATCCTGCTCGTGTGGAGTGGTTGGTAATACATGCAATCGCGTTATAAGAAAAGTAATTAGAAAGTAATGGAATAATATAGAATTAATAATTGTAGAAAAATTTGAAATATGTCATTAGATTTGAGTCTGGTCTAATTCAAGGTTTATCTGACTGAACTGGTTATGGTGGCATCCCTGTGAGACAGGCTAACCATATATGGTATGCACATTCATTGGTTGGGTTGGTTGGTTGGTTGGTTGGTTGCATTTTACGGCATGTCAATCATAAGGGCAATAAGCTTAGAACAATCATATAAGTGTTATAGTTTGAGGTGACCAGACAATTATCAGATGGGTCTTCTTTCTAGCTCAATTAATGGCAAGCGTGAACTGGACTGTTCAGCAACCAGGATTTCGTCCGTAAATATCATGGGTTTTAACCAACGGCCAACAGGTGGCCCCATTAGGAAATTTTACCCTCTGCAGAGGTGCAGTCGGTGTAATCTTCTGCTCCATCCAAAAGGGTGAAGTACATTCGTGTAACAATGGGAATAATTTTTCGACTTACCGTTTTCATTGAAATATTCTATTGGCAGTTATTCAACGTGTAACTTTGTAATAAAAATCAATAAGTAAAAAAAAAAAAAAAAGAAAAAAAAGCAACTGAAAATAAAACATTTTTAAAACACGAGTTCTTACACCAAATCATTTTTTTACTGTTTGAAAATCGACAACATAATACGTAAGAATAAAAATAAAAAAATGTAATTAGTATGAAACAAAAATTCACCAGTTATTTTTGTGTAACTTAGAGACTGAGAAATTATCAAATTATCGTCTTTTTTAGTTTTTAATTATTTTTTAGTTATTTTTGCAAATTTAAAAATGCTTAACTGTTGAAATTGACATGAAAATCACCGAGGAAATGCACTTGTTATATTATTTACGAAAATATTTGCGCAGACGCAAAAGTGATATCTGCTCGCAGACATGTGACATTCAGATGGAAAAACAAATCGTCTTCATTATTCATTATTTGACCTAGAAATCACTCTGCTAAAAACAAACTGAAATGATTGATTGACTTTAACGGCATTTCAACCCGTCATAGAACGGCATTAATATACGTTCATTTATACATTATTTAGAGGCACATGGTGTAATGGCTAAAATTGGAAATGGATACGGTGAGACGAGTTCAAATCCGGGACGAGGCTTTTGCATTTCATATACTAATGAGAAAAAGGTGAATCTAACTATTCTCCATCCAGTAACTAATTCTCCATCATGTAATTAATAATAATCCCTAGTAAAACAAAAATATAACTTCAAATTACTATTCTTGATCAAGTATTTCTATCGAATAAAAATTATATATTACACCCTCGCAGGCACTACCACTGCTGGTAGACTTTAGGGTAATGGCAATGAAGGACTCTCACACTACCCAGCTTTTCAGGACTGGAGCCTCATCAGATACAGTTAAATATCATATACCGTTTTAGCGCGCGATTACCCCTTTGCAGTGGATATATTTAGCTCAGTCGATAGATCACCCGACTAGAATCGCAATGTTCAGAGTTCGATACCGGTCCACGCTAACTCAGCGTATGAGTAGCACATAATGGGTTATCTGATCTATGCGGTAAAGTGGCGAGCTGACGGTAGGTGTTTCGCTCTACCCAGCAAAAATATCCCTGATCTAGCGCTATTGAAAATGGGATAGACTCCTTCGCTGCTAGCTGATACGGACAATACACCACTCTGTCAACTTTATTTTACTTATTCTATAATCAGGATGGGAAAATAACAGAAGTTGTACAAGTAAGATGTTGCTGATGTAAGTTGGAAAGAAAAGGATAATACTTCGATTCTTAAGAGCGGGTAACGCAGAAACTGTCAAAAGCAAAGAAAGTCGTTGCTGAAAACGTCTTTTTTTTAAAAGCAACGAAGCCTAGAAATATATGTAATAAAATAAACTTCTTATTTCATAAAACCAGAAGACAGCATATTTACTATGTCATCAAAATGACTTACCATACATTTTCATAGTAGAAATAGATTTGACGGGTTGTTTCATTTCGAATTGGCACATCTCACGACTGTCGTGTTTCCTATCCATTTTGACAGACTTCGAAGAAAAAAAGAGAAAACTATCTCGACGTTCAATAATGTAAGATTATAGAACTGATTTGACAGGTTCTTTTGTTCATTTCTCTCTAAACGCAAACGTCGAAGTCTTTACCGCCCAGTAACCAACACAGTACTTCCACCAGAAGAGAATATGATTGGCCCGCTTTCTTTCAAAGAATTCCATCACACATATCGCTGTCGATACAGTCGATAGTATTAATAACTAAAAGGATATCTGTCCTCGGAAGAATAGCTATTATTATTAATTTCAATATAACTATTACCTCTTGTGTAACAATGCGCCAGCACGAATCCTTAGCATAAATTCTCTTTTCAGACATAATACATCTTTTCAGAGAACTAAATATGTTTCTATGTATTTTGCTATTCACAAGGGCTGAAGACAATTATAATCAGACTCTATTCAGAATGGTCACTATAATAAAAATTAGAATATCAGTGTAAGAAGGTCGTAGTATCAGTAATACTAATAATAATGTGAATACAGTTATTACTATCAAGTCGTGTCTGATGAGAAAGTAATTACTGATTATACTTACCTGATAATTATCTAATGTTCACTATTTTCGTCTGTCAAATTATAGTTTCTTAAAAGGTTTATCACTTAGTAAACTGGGGGTGTTGTTTCACCCTATACTTTAAAGCCATGACAAAGTTGTCAGTTGAGGACAATTAGTCTTATAGACTTTCGTGAGTGGTTTCAATTACGTCATCAGTTGCTGCGTATATATATATGTATGTATGGCTTATTTATTTTGAATAAATTATTTTTATAAATATTTAACGCAATCGTGGCAAGTAGACCTCTTTTAAAACACCTACTCTACACACTGGCAGGCTCCAGCTAAGACAATCCGGTGCTTAAAAACAGAGGTCATATTGCAAAAAATGAGATAAGCCAGTGTAAGCTGCTATCATTGAATCAAATAGGTGAAGGTGTAGAGGGTGATCGTCCTTGTCAGGAGTATTATGTTGAAAAATACAAACTGACAATGCTACACAACGCTCTTTAATTGTATAGGTTTATTTCAATTACACATTCCTCACCAAGAAATATTAAAGTCGAACACGAAATATTATACATCACCATGGCTAACAAACACAAATACGCACATTCGTACGCACATACGCGCGTGGATACGGTCATTCATACGCACACAGGCACGTAGATACGGCCATAACATTCTACAAGCATTTCCTGCGCATGCGCATGAAAACATACGCGCACGTACAAACAAAAAAGCGAATTCACGTAAAAAATGCAACAAGAGAATACAGTTATAAAAAATACTGTATCATTTTCAAAGTAATGTTCATTTACCGAAAAATGCCATAGCAAAACGACAACTACCTCAGTTCCAGTGTTCTTCTAAAGATATGTTATCTCGAAATATTAGGAATAAGTTACAAATAACAACACCATTGTTACCTTATTTTTTCTTTACATTTGCATTGTGATAACCTTCAAAACCAACCTCTAAATCAATATATACACAATGCTTCAAGCAAATTATAAAACCCTTATATATATATATATATATATATATATATATATATATATATATATATATATATATATATATATACAAAGACACTCACACACGCTTATATATATAATTCCATATTGATAATACAGCTTGCTATATTTATTAGTAAGAAGTACTAAATATAATTGTTAGAGAATATATATCTAATTGTATGGCATGAAGTCAACGGCTCTTGTTAACTGATATATATATACCAACCTCTCCGCACCATCAGGATGCAACAGAGGGTCAATTCCTTAAGCGCAGTTTAGTAGGTTTGAATTCAGATTTTTCTGTCTCCTATCCAATGTTAAAGAGCCCGATTTAAATATTACTCATAGCTGGAGGGTGTATAGTTGGGTGCATACCTTCCTCAAGAGCATTAGCGCTATGTGAATGCAAACAGTCTTTCGAAGATTTGAACTCGTATTGACGAGTCTATTTCCTACGATTGTAAACATTACATCACGAGCCTCCATAATCATAACCTAACCAGTTCGTCTCGAGTACGTTTAACACAAGGTCACAGGTATGGGCATCCGGTAAGGATTGAACTCGCTGTTTATTTGTAGTGGACATGCGAGACTTTACCATGCGAGACTTTAAACAACGACAAGATATATGGAGTTGCGTAGGAAGCGCGTGGTGTAATGATTTAAAGTCATGGGAAATGGACTTGTCGCCCCGAGTTCAAATCTTGGACATAGTGATTGCATTTCACTTAGCGCTAATACTCTTGGGAAAGGTATTAATCCTACTCTCCTCCAGCTATGGGTAAATAGTAGGGCAGACTGGGCTCTTTAACCTTGGTTAGGCAACCGGTCTAGGAGAAAGAAAACACTGAATTTAAACCTGCTGAACTTAAGAAAGTGACCTTGTGTCGCATACTGCTCGTGCGGAGGGGTTGGTAAATATATATATATATATATATATATATATGGAGTCGCGTGTGTAGATATTTATGTCTCTTGTTTGTATGTGTATGTAGATATATTTCAATTATATTATAATTATCATGATTCTAAAGTTGTTTATTTTAACATATTTACAAGTGAACATGTGTGCCAATACATTTATTGATACATTTATTGCTGTGACTGTCGAAAATATAGACAGAATAAGTTGGTAATGGATGTTGTTCTGTCAAGTGCTTTTAGCGAAATCATTGGAAAATATAAAACAAAACAAAAAAAAACACAAAAAATGGACAGAAAGAACTACTAACCTTTTGTGGTTCAATTAAAAAATAAAGTAGAAAATGCTGTATTTGTTCTATTTGTATTTTATAAATCTTCACTCATTGGTAGAATCTTTAAACAAAAACATTGCTGCACTCAATCATCATTTAACGACTCAGAAAATATATATTTTATATATGTTTTGCTAAGTACAAATTCCATATGACACTATATATTTCAACATTTCGAACAAAGGTACTCACCGCAATGCAAATTGTGCAAAATAAACAAGAATTCAAACAATAGAAATAATAATATTTATTTAAAACGAAACACTTAAATTTGCTTAAAATCACTGAAAATGAGAAAATATTTTTTTTCTCAGACATTTTCGACCATTCTTATATACATTTACCTATTATTTATTTGGTTGTAAAAATCAACATAATAGCAGAAATAAAAAAAAATGTAATTATATTATTTTCTTCAACTATTTTTCTATTTATTTGACTTATAATTTTTATTCTCGTAACATTTTTATATTAGAGTCCAACATCATTGTTTCAGTTTCAAGCCTACACTCATTATTATGATATAATTCATCACGTTTCCTGAAAAGCAAAAAATGTTTTGGAGATTCCCCGTGGCGTAGTAGCTGACGAAGTAGCTAAAGTGCTCCAGTTTAATGTCACTTTCTGGCTAATACCTTGAAAAAAGTATGAACACTCTCATCACTCAGATATGAATTGAATACTACCACAACTGTTCTCCTAAAAGAATGCCTTTAACTTTAAATAACCAAATAAAAGTTGATATGACATTCAGAAAAAGAAACCAAACAAAATAATATTTCATAACTAATGCCGTTTTGACAGTATGAGTGAACGGGAAAAAACTCATTGATTTTTGTTTTCGTTTCTTTTTTTTCTTCTAATTTGTGATATCATCTTTTTAAAAAAACAAAGCAAGAAAAACTTAATAATGACATTTCAATAAAAATGAATTACATTTTTAATAGGAGGTGTTGGAAATTTTAAAATTTCATCTTCAGGTCAAATTTAGATTTTTCATCTGATGCAATTAATGTAATTATTTTATATCAGCAGCTTGAAGAGCAACGTATAAACCTAATATTTAATAAAATAGAAGAATATGTTATTAAG
>CM042140.1:135012626-135030126 GCA_023376005.1 Doryteuthis pealeii | reverse complement strand
TTTGGACTTGCTATCTATGTTGTCGCAGCCCAGCGCTGCATAGCCACTATGTAACGGGAACTCCCCTAACCTTGAATCGTAATTATATAAGTCTAAAAAAGTAACACAAAAGACAAGCATGAAAAAAACAGTGTTTGAGATTGCTGTGTATTTGCTGTCACATATAATCCAAGCCCAATCTAAATCTAAGTTTTCACTTGCTTTTTTTCATATCTCGAAATGAAAGTGCAAAAATCCATCCCTTAAAAATAAAACAATATACAAAATAATTTAATGAATTGAGACAACGTTTTTGAAAGATGATTTTCCAGGAATCGTATTTCCCATGTTAAATATTTTCAATCTTGCAAAGTTAGAGACTATTCACAATGAGGGTCAACATAAACAGAGTTGTTCAGGCTTGAATAGCGATCTGTTATCAGATCTATAGTGTCCCATAAATGTTCTAAATGTGAAATTTACTGAAGAATACGTGATTTGTATGGAGAAGGATGTTTGAGTGAATAAGAAGGTTTACAAATGGATTTGCCACTTGGAGCCTTAGTTGAAAAGACAGTCAATGGAGTGGAAAGACACTTTCGTTCCGGTAAAGGAAAAGTTCTGGGCGCTTCGGTCAATAAAGAAAGCCATGCAAGCTGTCTTCTGGAATATGAAAGAACCCATCACGATTGATTTCCTTAAGGAAGTGAAATTGTAAAAAGTGTTATGTATTACTAAATCATTTGAAAGATTTCACCTAATTTATTAAATGACCCTTCTATGCTAAATGTCATCTACTGATTTGCTGACTATTTGTGTCTATATGAAGCTTACCTTTCTGACATACTTTGTGATTAATAAATCAGCTGAGTTTTTTTTACCGAAAGGTATAAATGCATATGTTGTCCCTCCAGAAATAGTTATTTGAAAACATATATATTAGGTTGGTTGGTTGGTTGGTTGGTTTTTACGGCATAAAATGTTTTTTTTATTATTAGGGTATAAAGTCAGAGATCCTTTTAACGTTTCAGTATTGTTTTCCTTTAAGATATTAGCAAAGTGCAGTTGTTGCATTTGAAGTTTATTCAATCGACACACATCCATTCTTAGGGAGATACTTAGGGTGATAATCTCGAAAATAATTCTATTATTTTTCATAATGCAGCAAGTAAGTATG
Organism: Doryteuthis pealeii; assembly: GCA_023376005.1. Taxonomy (NCBI): domain Eukaryota; kingdom Metazoa; phylum Mollusca; class Cephalopoda; order Myopsida; family Loliginidae; genus Doryteuthis; species Doryteuthis pealeii. The sequence goes on along the minus strand of CM042140.1, from coordinate 135,028,970 downwards.
AATTCAAAAGAGCTAGACTCGTTATTAAAATTGATCTTGGAGATGTTTCTTTAATACACACTTTATCTTCGTGTCAGGGGTAGGTTTTTGCCCAATCCATTCGTCACGGGTAGGATGTGACACAAGGTCGAAAGTATGGGATATCAAGTGAGGATCGAACTTGGTACTCCCTTGTAATGGATCGGCGAGTCTAATTTGCTAATAATTACACCATATTATGACGCCAGAGGTTGATATTTAACCAACCTGTTTGTCACGGGTAGGATGTGATTTATGATTGCAAGGATAAAATGACCAGCGAATATTGAACTTGCTATTCGTTGTAACTCGAGTATCAGAGTTAACAGAGAAATAATAATAAGAAACTCAACGAGTATTAAGTATAAGGAGAAAGGTTAACTAAAGAAAGATACAAGGTTAACAGAGTAATTAGCAATTGCTAGATTAATTAACAATTCCCGTAAAATCTAATTGTATCTAACTTCCGAATATTCGTCAGACATTATTTATAGGAAAAACAAACGATTCCATTCTCATTATTTAAGAACTATATGACACTATTCAATAGTGATGGATCTTTCAGGTCACTGCATTAATATTGCTGTGCAACCAAGTAAACCTTTCCTAAACAATATTTCGTCATTATAATTTTGAAGAAAAAATTTAATAAAAAATAAGTGAAGATAGCAGATTTTTATTAAATTTTAAATACATATTTTTATCGTAGGTTTCATGTTTTTGAATGTTCTTAACACATATTTGGTGATATTCAGCTAATGAGCTTTTTTTTTTTGTTTTCTACTTTTTGTGTTCTCAATGAAAGAATGGCGTAATATAAACTAACAAAATTCAATCAAGGGAAAAAATAAATGAGGCCGTGAGACATAATTGGATCGATCATTTCGATGTAAAAAAAATGACAAAATAATGAGAATTCCTAGGGGCAAGCGGACGCCGCTAACGGAGCAGAGTAAGATCAGTGTAAAAATTAATGATGGTATTATGCATCGAATGGATGAATCCTTCAGGCAGTGAAAAGCAATAACCGATAACAATTTGTTATTGGCAAATATGTGAAATCGAAAAGAAAAAAAATAGGTTGAGTCGGGTGATCATAATATAAAGACTGCGTGATATTGTTATTTCAGAAGAAAAGTTTTTAAATCGAATAGTTATGGTTTGGGGTATGGTGATTCCCAGCGGAAGCTGAGTGTCTGAAAAGACGTCAGTAGAGCTCAACATACAAAGAACTTTTGAAGAACACAGCCCTATTATAGATGAAAGGATAAATTGCTATGGATGTCTTGCTGCTTCCTACACACGTACGCATAAACGTGCTCGTACACACACACGCGCGCGCACACCCGCACACACTGTCATATGTGAAGAGAGTGTCTGTGCAGAAACTCGAATTAGAACTCTGATCGCCAGTGAATAAAAATGACCGATGTCCATTTGATATAAGTAAAGGTACCGTGCTGACTTACAATCATAGATTGACTGTGTGTTCCAAGTGACTCCGTATTTTTCTTACAGGCGCAGGCATAAGTGACTTTCTCTTGTGCAAACCTGCACAATGGGCTCGTCAGTATGTAACATCCAACAAAGACCTGTATCGACCATTATTTCGCGGATACTGAATGCTGCGTAGAGGACCTTCCGAGAGAGCAATAAATAATAGGGACGATTTGCGAAAAGATGATTATGCATATCCGAGCTATTTGCGTGGCATGATGATGATGATGATGATGATGATGATGATGATATTCAATAAGAAACAAAACATTTCGATAAAACTACCCTTTTCATTGATTTCAAAATGTTCCTGTATTTCGACTATTCAGATTTCTAAATACAATGAATTATAGTGTTTTTCATTCTTTCTTTTACGTGTGTATGACAGGTTAAAAAAATTCCATTCCCACGTGAAAGATTCCTCACAACTTAAATATGGTCGACTAACGAATTTTTCTTCTTATTATTACTATTATGTACTTCCAATGAAACGATAAGTAACAGACTTGAAGAGTACATAACACGAACATTTAAAGTGTTAAATCACTTCTGCCATAATAGCATCGAGTAAAACTAACATTTCCATCAACGGGAAGAAACACCGCAATGGGAAATAACCATTCCATTGTTCAAATTATCATGTGCCATTTTCTTTAAAAATCTCGGTTGAATATTAATCAACTCTATGAACAATACTACACAGACTGCAGTAAATATTCACCAGGGATATTTGAAAAGCAAGTTATAGCTACAAATCAGTGAAATAGAATAGAAAAACCGGTTGTACAATACAAACAGCCAGAGTCACTGTCTGAATATTGAGAACAAAGTTATTAATCCCTTCTGAATTTCGGTATTGACATGAGTAACATAAGGTTTAGTCAGTATAGTGAACTTGTGAAGAATTGAACACATCAAAGTAGCGAATTATAACAGGTGAAAATACAATGAATTCGGAACAGACATTCTGTACAAAAGGATTTGCCCTTGCGGTATCAACTTGTAAGACTCAAAAACTATATCAACATTGAAAAGACGACAGCTGTTGACGTCGTATATCAAACAGCACCAGATATAATAGTTGGACACAAAATTATATAGCAATTTCCAACCTCAGCAACAGAAACACACACACCACACACACACACACACACACACATATATATATATATATTATATATATATATATAATATAGAATGAATGTCACAAAAGTATCGAGATTGAACTGTATTTACCAAGATAAAAATGAACACTGAATGGAACGTTAATTTTTTTTTCTGATTACAACCTAATGTTATCAAAATTATATAGCAATTTCCAACCGCAGCAACAAAAAACACCCCCCATATATATATATATATATATATATGTATATATATATTATATATATAGAGAGAGAGAGAGAGAGAGAATGTATGTCACCAAAGTATCGAGATTGAGGTGTATTTACCAAGATATAAATAAACACTAAATGGAACGTTAATTTGTTTTCAGATTACAACCTAATATCATAAAAGTGGCGAGTTTGAAGCTATATTTACCGAGAAAGAATTGAACAATGAATGGAACGTTAATTTTTTCAGAATTAAAGGTGTATCAAAAAGTAAAAAAATCTCGATACGTTTTTGGCACATATATATATGTGTGTGTGTGTGTGTTTGTGTGTGTGTGTGTGTGTGTGTGTTTGTGTGTGTGTGTGTGTGTAAAATCCATATATTCTCCCTCCAGCTATGGGTTGAATAGTAGGGCAGACTGGGCCCTTCAGACTTGGGTAGGTAACCAGTCTAGGAGAGGGATAACTCTGAATTTAAAATTCCTGAGGTCGGTCGTTGATCGGGTTTGTGGCAACCTTTGATGCACCAATTCTTTCCTATCGACTGTGCCAAAAAGTGTGGATGGTCCAACACAAGCCTTCACCACTATAATACAGAGAGAGAGAGAGAGAGAGAGAGAGAGAGAGAGAGAGAGAGAGAGAGAGAGAGAGAGAGAGAGATGTAAATAAGAATGAACAAAGTATTAAAAAAAGATGAATTTATTTGTAGATTTTAAAGTTACTCGACCTTAAAAAGTTTCGTTTTTTTGCAAATAAAACCTTCATCAGGACATCTACATGAATGGAATGTTGTCTAACCTTAGTACGATCGTTTGTGAAAAATTTTGAAAGATCTAACTCATGTTAAACAACATCTTACATTAGATTTATGTGTATGTGACTGATTGAGATCTCACCAAATGCTCGTATAATACATTTTATACATACTTTTTATTTATTTCACTATAGTAACTTATTTGCACGCACTTATATATTAGTGTTCCGATCTAATATTAACAATTCATACACAGTTATGTATGCTATAATGCATTCCAATATAATACTAATAATTTATGTCCAATTAAGGTTTACAGATAATTGAACTAAACTAATTATATCAGGACAAATGAATCCAAAATACACGAACGGTAAAGGAAATGACATCTTTAATGTAACACCGATGGCATAGATGAACACAACATAATATGAAGGAATGTGGTGTAATGGTTACAATCGTAGGTTACAATCCGAGTTCAATTCCTGGACGATGCTGTTTGCATTTCACATAACGCTAATACCATTGGGAAAGGTATGAATCCAATTCTCCCTTCAGCTATAAGACCTGCTTGGGTCAATAAATGATAGGGAGGGTTGGCGAGAGATTGTCATGGATGTCCGTGCTAATTGCGCGACATGATGGGTAAATAGCAGAGCAGATTCGTCTCTTTAACCATGGCTAGATAACCAGTCTAGGAGAAGGAAATTTCCGAATTCAAACCTGTTAAAACTCCGCGTAAGAAATTGACCTTGTGTCACATCCTGCTCGTGCGGAGGGGTTGGTATATATATATATATATATATATATATATATATATATATATATATATATATATCAACGGATACACATAACACCTCCTGACTTATAATATATCAAGCGGCTACATATATGATGATGATGATCATCAAAACATACCAACTGTACGGATATCTATGACTCATTCACGTTTCTATCGGTCTTTCTAGCAGGTCCTCTGCACAGCACCCATTGTCAGTACTGAGCTGATTAATGTAAGTTTTGTTGGCCAACCCACAATGATGTGTCCATGTGTAGGTAAGCATAAAATTACATCCCTTATGAGTTCTTCCTTGCTTCTTCAGCAGTGCCCATCATGGCTTGTTCATCTAATCAGAATTAATTGTGTGATAGGAGGCAAGAGTTACTTCTTTGTCGGTTGCTGCTCCTCCCGAATCTTTTTCAAGACAGTACGTATTATCTTATAGACTCCAAGTGGTGCAATCATATATAAGCACTGCCACAGCTACATCCTGGAAGAGCGGGATGCGACAAAAGGTCAATTTCTTAAGTGGAGTTCAGCAGGATTGAATTCAGAGTTTTCCTTCTCCTAGACCGGTTGCCTAACCAAGGTTAAAGAGCACAGTCTGCCCTACTATTTACCCATAGCTGGAGGGAGAGTAGGATTCATACCTTTCCAAGGATATTATCGCTAAATGAAATGCAACTACCACGTCCAGGATTTGAACTCGGGGCGACGAGTCCATTTCACGTGACTTTAACCATTACACTACGCGCTTCCTGTAACTATATATATTATAATTAGATAAGTAATAAGAAACACATGGCACCTGAACTAGCATATCTATCTATCTATCTATCTATCTATATATATATTTTTTTTTCTCGGGATTACTTTTTATAAATTGCCTCCATAATGATATATATATATATATATATATATATATATATATATATATATATATATATATATATACTTTTTATAAATTGCCTCCATAATATATATATATATATATATATATATATATATATATATATATATATATGATTATAGATAAAGGATATGAAAACAACACATCTATACTCATGCCGTCGGATTCATTTCCTTTCTATTAACTTATATATATATATATTATATTATATATATTATGCGACAAATAGAAACATTCCATACTCATCTGCTCCATTATAGTATATATATGTATATATATATATGTGTGTGTGTTGTGTTGTGTGTGTGTGTATTGTTACATATATAATAATTGAACAATAAGTATTGTCCCTTATACAATGAATGGCAACAGATCAAACACTCAAATTATATATATATATATATACATACATATATATACTCACAAAAAACACACAAATACACACATATACACATACATACATATACATATATATTTATAAACACGTACGCACAAACTTTATATGTTTGTGTGTGCATGTGTGTATGTGTGTGTGTAAATGGGTGTGAATATGTATGTACGTATGTCTTTTTTATATTTGTTTTGAGATCTTATGCATTTTGCCAAAACTCTTTCTTCGTAAAATTTGGTATTTCATCGCTTCAAGCAATATATTTTTGTTCTTTTGACAGTGCGATTATTTCAACCGACATTTTCGGAATTTCTATTTCTGTATTAAGCATAGAATATATTTGTTTTTTGGTGTTTTTTTTATTGTTCATTCTTACCGTGTTCTTGAAGGTAAGACTGTTGTGTTGTTATTCTTCAATCAATATTTATAGTATAAAAGTGTACTCGGAGATAGTATGGAAAACTTTTTAGCCATATGCACATATATAGACGTATATATGAACAGACTTATATATATATGTATATATAAGATATGAGTAAGAAAAGGTGGAATGAAAACATCACACAATGCTGTTAAAGAAGAAAACAATTTATAATATAATCATAGCTGATATTGATCAATATTTCGATTTTACAAAAATCATCATCAGAAGCTCATTCACTCCCGTAGTTGTTTGGTCGGAGAGGAAAGTCAAAATGAGTTTACAAAACAAAAAACCTTAATACTGCAAAACTCATGTAAACTCATTTTGACTTTCCTCTCCGACCCAAACAACTACGGGAGTGAATGAGCTCTGATGATGATTTTTAAAATCGAAATATTGACAAATCAGCTATGATATATAAAATTTTTTTCTCTTTAACAGCATTGTGTGATGTTTTCATCCACCTTTCTTACTCATATTGTCGGATTAATTTCCTTTCTTTTAACTTATACTAAGATATAATAAATAAACTTACTAATAAACTAAGAAAAATACACACACACGCACATACTCATATTCACGCACACACAAAAATACACACTCAGATGTGTCAGTATGTGTGTGTGTTTGTGTGTGTATGTGTGTGTGTGTGTGTGTGTGAACATAAAAAATATTGAAAAACAAGTTATTCAGAGGAGGTCTTTATAATAGTTGAAGAATTTACAAACGTGAAACTTTTTTTATTTAATCAGGACTTGTCAATGTATGATTTTGTATCTCTTAAATTATATTCAAATTTAAATGTAGAAATATATATGAGAATTTCTTAGCATTCAATTGCCATTCGTAGCATTTTGTGTGACTTAATTCACATATCGACACATTCAAATGCACACATATACATATATAAAACATGAGTATAGAAAACACACACACACACACACACACACACACACACACACACACACATATATATAATATAATATATATATATATATATATATATATATATGGACAAACAAAAAATAGATACATATGAAAGAACTGAGAGAGAGAGAGAGAGAGAGTGTTTATATTCTGAATTAAATTCAACTTTAAACATAGAAAGACAGATGAGAAAAATCTTAACAATCAATTGTTATATATAGATAGATATAAAACTAACTGATATATATATATATATATATATATATATATATATATATATATATATATATATATATAGAGAGAGAGAGAGAGAGAGAGAGAGAGAGAGAAGAGATGGGAGCGAGGTGAAGAGGAATCTTTAATTTGCAAGTGGCCTCTTGGTGAATGAATAAATCCAATGGTTTTTAGTTTCAATCTACAGTCAAGGTTGGGCGGCAAACTGAACGAGGCATAAACAGTTTCAACCTATGTTTAAAAAATATTTTGAATCCATCAATTTCGAAAGCCAAAAGCAAAAGTTGCTGTTAATTAGATCAGAGATTTAGCAACTACTTTGGGACAATCTTCTTTTAAAATCTCAAACAACATCTTTTTAAACTTGCTCAATATTCATGAATCAATCAAAAATAAAAAAATAGCAAGAAAATGAAATATTTGAGCAGAGGTTGTTGTGGCTACTTGTTCTTTTGAAGGAGTGACAAATCGATAAATATAGAAGAGACGAAAGTCTGAGTTTATTACATGAACAGGAAGATCAACAAAGTTGATATCTATGATTTTGGCAATTTACAAATCAATCAATAAGTGACAATGATTTAACATTGTACCATATTGTCAACTTGGTGTTACTAAGTCATTCTGTATGGAAATTTATTTCCTGGGTGCGAAGGGTAAGTTGACGTCCAAAAGGAAAATAACACTAAAATCTTACATCATATATATATATATATATATATATATATCTTACAACCCCTCCACGCAAGCACGATGTGACACAAACTTACGTTATTAAGAGTTTAACAGGTTTTGAATTAAGATATATATCTCCATATATATATCTTATATTATATATATATATATATATATATATATATATATATATATATATATATATATACATATTTATATATATATATATATATATTATATATATATATATATATATATATATATATATATATATATATAACAACCCCTTCACGGAAGCACGATGTGACACAAACTTACGTTATTAAGAGTTTAACAGGTTTTGTATTAAGAGGTTTCCATCTCCGAGACTGGTTGTCTAACTAAGGTTAAAGAACCCAGTCTGCCCTACTATTTACCCATAACTGGAGAATAATTGGATACATACCTTTTCTAAGAGTATTGGCGCTATGTGAAATCAAAAGATCTCGTCTATGATTTGAATGTGTCTAGACGTGTCCATTTATTACGGCACTAACAATTAAACACGTGTTTCCAAAATCTTACTTCATATGATACATATGCTAAAATTACATGAAAATATATTGAAATTGTATGGATTCAATTTATTCGAATATAGCGACAATGAAAACAGCCTTTCCAGGATTTGAACTTGTCTTGTGTCCATTTCCTACGGCAGGAAAATTAAACCACGTGCCATAAGACATATTTACTAAATTCACATGAAAATATATTGAAATAGCATGGATTACATTTATTCGAATATATCGTCATTAGATTAAAACCTGACCACGGAACCATTTCGGAATCTCCTGCAATCATATCTGACAGTCTCCTAGTCTAAATTGTTAAATACTGTAACTATTCTTGCTTTCAGTTAATCTTTTGTATTGCACTTAATTTAGTTGGTATGTTGCTTAATCGTGTCACGCACATACTAATCAAAGGAATTGCAATCTAGGGAGTTAGGCTGCTAGATTTTACAGGTGAGGTGGTTGCAGAAATGTTACCACTGTCGAAACTGCGATCTTCTTCTTGTGTGCAATGGCTCAGAGATATTTTTGCCACACGTAGTGTCTCCAGGAGTCACGCTCTTGGCCCAGGATAACTCTACACACGATGTGAAATGGTTGTTTCCTTTCTTCACTATCATAACATCATAATTATTGTATTGTTGATTCTAGTGAAAAAGCATGAAACGTATAATAATGATAGGTGAGATATTTAAAAAAAATAGTTTGTATTCTACCCTGCTAGCATCATTCAAGCAGTTTTTTGTTTTATTACAAGGTCTTTAAACAATATTTAATACACATATGTTTATATATATATATATATAGGTACACGGTAATAACCTACTAAGTTTCACCATAATTATCTTCAGAGTTAAATCAACTGGATTTATCAACAGTTATCGCGAAAAAAAACACACGTTAAATCGACTGCAATTAATCAATATCTTGATTAATCCAGTGAGTTTAACCCTGAAGATCCTTATGGTGAAACTAGAGTAGGTCATTTCCGTGTACCTTTATGATAATAAATTTGCTCTACTAACGTATTGAGCACTTCATATATATATATATACATAATATATATACGTATGTAAGTACGCAAGTAAGTATTTTGTATGAGTTAACTGAAAATAACATTGTCAATTACTGGTGTAAGAGTTATATTTATTTTTTCATTGGCTTCAAAACAGCATATTATCCGCTTATTTCAGGACAACTCTGTATTATGACATCACACTTTCAGTCAGTTAGATATAGAGGTGAGCCATTCCTGCGAGTTTCCAAAATCAATAAAAACGAGTGCTCAGTCAATAGACTATATATATATATATATATATATAGTAGGTTGGGTTAGAAAACGGTGTCAAATGTGCTTAACAATTGTCAGTTTCTCACCTATAGGATTGTCAGAGCCAGTAATACGCACACACACACACACACACACACACACCCCCCATATATATATATATATATAATATATTATATTATATATTTATATATATATATATATATATATATATACGCACACTAGATCCGGCATCGTACAATCTTTATCTATGAGAGGCACATTCGAACAAGCACACGCATATTCATCTCTAACTCTATCCATGCACACACACACACACACACACACACACATATATATATATATATATATATTGTGTGTGTGTGTGTGTGTGTGTATGTGTGTGTGCGCGTGTGTGTGTCTGTGTGTTTCAAATATAGACGGTACGATCTTTGTGTGTCCCTGCATTTGTGGGGATGTATTGCGTAATATTTGATATATTTGCCAAAAAATATTTCAAAGGTTCTCTTTCAGAATATTTTGGACATTTTCACATTTCAACCTCAAAAAGAAGAAGAAATGAAAGGAATGTGTGAAAAAAAATCTTGCAAAATAGAATTTCCCAATGAAAGGCAAACTTGAAAACGGAAAATAAGGTTGGCGGCATTTGAGGTAGGACGTTTATTACCGAGAAAATTATTTTGCACTATCGAAGCAGAAGGTGTCAAACGGGTCAGCTTCTATCACGTATCGATAGAAAGGAGAGAAGAAAAAAAAACTAGATGGAAAGCAAATATGGATCGTGAAAAAAAAGGAGATAAAAAGAAAAGAAAAAAAGAATTCCTTTGATGCCGACTATTAATTTTGAAACACCCATGCATCACGGTAGCGTATAAACATCTCAAAACATGAACGCATATATGGATATTGCAATAGCGATATGTAACCTCACACATCGAGCATATGTTCAGATGTAAAGACGTTAGTCTCTTTCATAAATCTTCTGACATTTGAAGAAGAAAAAAATAGAAAACATTTACTGGTAATATACTACTTTTAAAATTGAAAAGAAATGTTGAAACTTATTCGTCATTTCGGGCGATCCTTTAAGGTGGATCAAGTAACTGAATAGAAACTGTTTTGTGATTTCTTTGATCGTTTTACCATAAACTAACGGTAGCAATCATATTGCCTCAAGTATGCCATTTTTAAAGGATGTCTTACATTTTTTTTTCAAAATTCTTTCAAATGTATCACATATTGTTCTTCAGGTTTCATGAGTTTTCGTGTAAATATCGTGTTGTATATTTATAATCTGCGTATCTGCGCTTTAGAATAAAAAATGATCTAACGCCCACACAAACACACACATGTACGTACACACACACGTGCACGTATCATCTATTCGATATATATATATATATATATATATATATATATATATATATATAGTCGTCCAGAGACGTGTTTCGGCGTTTCACGCCTCTTCAGTGTGGCTAGACTAAACTATCATTGGCTAGGGTCGAACTCAGACCGATATGGTATCCGATATCTTATCCCCTCGCCCACTGACAGCTGATGCAGGGACTGGTATTTTTAAACTATAAGTACATATGTTTGTTTATGTATTTTACGGTCACTGAGAGATCAAATTTCTGGGGAAACGATCATTGCTTATTTGCTTAGTAGTGAGAGTTAATTTAAATTACCAATAAGAGAGCTCATTACCAAATTTATGGGAGCATATATTAATAAGGCATCCCCAGTCATATATATATGAATATATATATATATGTGTATAATAAAGTAAGTCTAACGAGTAAGCGAATATCTACCTACGTATCTCCTAAAGAGATCATCAGGATGATTTTTATTGAATTATCCTGATGATCCGTTGGGAAGACCTAGGTAGATATTCTCTGGCCCATTAGGCTTACTTTGTTATTATTACTATTTATCAGTTCTACTTTTTGTATTGAGCACTTTAATATATTTAAATTAGCAACTCTTACAGTTTTTTTTTGCCATTTTGATAGTACCATCTGATATTTGCAGATATGATTTGGTTAATTTTTTCATTATTTTTTCTCCAAAAAGTTGTAATGTGTAATTATAAATATAAAGCCGGGAGTTTAGTCGGTGTTAGTATATATATATATATATAGTTGTAATATATATTTATAAACATCCATATAATAGTGATGTATACTCAAATAAAACAATACGCTATTGATACTATTGATAATGACTTTATTATATAATATATATATATATATATATATATATATATATATATATATATATATAATACTATGTAAGGTATTAAAAGCTGTTTTAATAGAAAGTATGAAGAATATTCTGAAATAATTTTCGAAATTCTCTGTAAAGGGTCTGACCAAAGTAGATACACAGAAAATGATCCGCTACTAAAATCAGCAATTGAGATAAACTGGATGAGGACCTTCACTTCAACCAACTTTCAGCTGAGAGTCTTGGTGAGATATTATTAGCGACTGTTTTGCGATAACGCTCTTCTGCTTCACACCTATTTCTCAATCTTAACACAAAACAGAACTTTGTTAAAAAAAACAAAGTCTAATAGTGGAAGGTTGTAAATGAAGTGTGAGAGAAAGATTGTGTTATAGTAATCTACATAATTGAAGAGGTCTACTATTTTCCTGACAAAATTATGGAACATTGAGGATTTTTTAAATTATTTAGATGAAAATAAACTATTAATAGATAAGACGAAAACCTTTTTTTAAAAAGCTGAACATTTTAGAAGATAATATGGCTTACATCCGGTATCGAAGTGTGTTCGCGTATTCCTGGGGTGCAAGAGGATTGAAACACTCAGATGAAATAAAATGATCGCCTCCACAGTCAGAATTTAAGAGACATCATCACAGAGCCAAGAGAATTGGCAAGATTCGGTTGAGTATATGCAAAATAAAAAAGAGAAACGGGCGACAGAATAAACAGTTTGTTTGGAACTTGGTCTTGTGCATAGGAAGATATGGAAGAATACAATATCAAAAGAGAAAATTATCAAATTAATTGACCAAAAGAATTAGTACTTAATTGCACCTCCTTGAGATTTATAATGAAGCATTTTATCATTAATCTTATTATAATGGACATTGTGTGCCTGTCTCTCAATAGGCGAAACTACTTCACCACCAAGTTCATAATTCCCTTAGTTATTTACGTTATATTCTCAATGATTTTTAAATGATTATCATTTAATCTTATTTAGCATCATATTTATTATCAATGTGGCTATTAATTTCCAGTCGAGTTAGATTTTGTCTCAAAACAGCCCATATTATTAATGTGTTTAGAATCCTGTGATGAGTGATATATATATATATATATATATATATATATATATATATATATATATATATATATATATATATATATATCATTAAAAATAAATGTTTACATTTTATATGGTGTTAATAATTTGCATATCGGTTTTAATAAAACTTAAATAAAAATAATATTATTGTTTTATTCTCAAACGTATTAAAAGCAATCCTATATATATAATTTTATATTGAAATCAATTAGAATTTTTTTTAAATAAATGTGATTTATTGTGTTTGTAATACATTGTATTAGTCCTTCTAATGCAATATAACATTTAATTATATTAAAACTTAGATATTTGTGACCGGAGGGTGCATTTTTATGCTAGTTTAAATATTCAATTTCCTTTTTTTAGGGAATTTTTTATGAAACCAAAATGTTGAGCTAAAAGATAAAAAGTTTTGTGTTTTATGTGTTGCTAATTTACTTCGAAAATCCTCTCAGTAACTATTTCCCCAAGTTATTCTCCATGGGTAAGATGTGACACATGGTCGCAAGTGTGTGGAATCCACTGAGGATCGAACAGTCTAGTCAGTAGTAATGCGAGACTAGTTTGCAATTATTTATTACGCTGAGACGTCCTCGCAAATTTGTCTAAGAATGCCAATTGAATCATTATTTTCCAGGGGTGGAAATCAGTATCCTACGTTTAGCTTGAATTCAAACCCTTTATTTCTGGTATGGTTTTGAAATACGAAACGATTTTTGCTCTGAGGCAAGACGTATATATATTTACCAAACTTAGCTTTGTCCTGTATAAGACTCTACTTGTAGTTATTTACCCAATCCTTTCTCTACGGAGAGGATGTGACACAGGGTTACAAGTATGTTTCATACAGAAAGATTCGAACTCGTTATTCAGTAGTAATAGATCTGCGAGACTAGATTGCTAGCCATTATACCAGAATTAACTTGTGCGTATTACCCAAATCATACGCCACGATTAGGATGTGACACAAGGTCGCAAATATGGGACATCTAGCAAGGATCGAACTAGCAATTCAGTAGTAAGTGATCTACGAGACAAGCGTATAACAATTACACCACGATGTGACACCCAGAGGGTTAAAGTTGTAATCTGTCCAATAATGATAGAAGTTACATTTAATGTTTTTTTTTATTGGGGAGGGGGCTACTTTTATGCCATTGTTTTTGTGCCATTAAGTAACTTGAATATATGTATTCCAACAGACATTGCACCACGATAGGGCGCTCTCAGCAAATCGTCCACGAATTCTATTTCTATCGGTTTTGGCAAGAATATCCAATAAGGAAATCAGTTTTCTGCTTTAAGCATGAATTTAAACCTCTATATCTGGTATGATTTTGAAATATGAAACGAGTTCTGCTACGACGCAAGACGTACATATACAAGACGTTTCAAAAGATTACCGATATTTTTTGTACTTTTTGACACACCCTGGTATTCTGGAAAAATAACGTTCCAATCATTAATTTTTTTCAGAAAACATGATGTGTCTAAAAAGTACCAAGTTTAAAGCTATATTTACCAAGGTACAAATAAAGAATGAATGGAACGTCTTTTTTTTCAGAATACAAGGTGTGTAAAAAGTACAATACCCTATTTCTGGTATTGTCTCGAAATACGAAATGATTTTTGCTACGACTCAAGACATACATATACAAGGTGTGTCAAAAAATTATCGAGATGTTTTTGTTCTTTTTGACAAACCTTGCATTTTGAAAAAAAAAAGTAACGTTCTATTCAAATTTTTTTTCAAATACAAGGGTACCAATTTAAAGCTGTATTTACCAAGATAAAATGAAGAATGAATGGAACGTTAAAAATTCAAGGTGTGTCAAAAAGAACAAAAAATATCGATACTTTTTTCACACACCTTTGTTTTCTTTACTTCGTCCTGTAGAGAGTTGTAGTTGTAATTCAATAATGATTTAAGTCGTTGCATAGAAGCAATAGCTTGAGAGTTTAACTTGCTAACGATTGGTCCACATGAAGGTGTCCTCAATTATTCTGTTTCTTTTTAGTGGGGGCTTCTTTTATGCTATTGTTTTTTATGCCATTAAGTCACTTACATGTGTGCATTCTCACAGACGTAATCAATCGTCAAGTGTAATCTTATTACATCAGAAAAAGTCAATAAAATAACTCAAAGACAATGTGAACGCAATGCCAAAGGAACAGCTGACTGACGGGGAAGAAATAAATGTTTGTTCTTCGAGGCACAGAACGGGGTAACGTCCTATATCAAAGCCGAGTAAATAAAGGAAGGAAGATAAAAGGAATAAAAAAAAAGATAAGAAAAGATAAGAAAAGAAAAAGAAAAACGCATGTGTCAGGCCAGACCGGGACAAACAACATGTTCGCTCAGAATTGAGTATTGGAACATTGTGATCATATTCTCAGACCGCGTCATTAAAGATCAAATTACTGCTTCATGGAATTTTCAGCTTTGAAGGTCGTATTCTAATAATGGGAAAATACATAAAAACCAGGCAATTTTTCTAGAATGATGTAATGTAATCACTGACGACTGCTGTGTTGGTAATGGATACTCGTCAGTTTGGGGTTAGGATTGAAAGGAAACACAAAATACACAACTCGTCTCAAGCGTGTGGACCCCGGTTGCTTTATTCTCTCTGTAGATGAGGACGTAGATATGATTTAATCAAAATCTCATCCACAGACATGATAAAAGGTCATTTTATGAAGGGTAAATCTAGTTTGAATTCAAAGTTTTCCTTCTCCTAGACTGGTTGTAATAACTAAGCCGTCGATATATGTTTTAACCAACCACACCGCTGCAGAATGTGATAAAAGGTTATTTTGTGAAGGGTAAATCTAGTTTGAATTCAAAGTTTTCCTTCTCCTAGACTGGTTGTAATAACTAAGCCGTCGATACATGTTTTAACCCAACCACACCGCTGCAGAATGTGATAAAAGGTCATTTTGTGAAGGGTAAATCTAGTTTGAATTCAAAGTTTTCCTTCTCCTAGACTGGTTGTAATAACTAAGCCGTCGATATATGTTTTTAACCAACCACACCGCTGCAAAATGTGATAAAATGTCATTTTAAGCAGGTTAAAGCTGATTTTCTTTCTCCTGTGCTGGTTGTATAAACAAGGCTAACTAACCCAATCTGTCCAACTATTTATTCATAACTGGAATTAAAACGAGGTTGGTTCATCCCTTTCACAGGGGCATTTGCACAGAGTGAATCGCAGACAAC
>CM042140.1:134967626-135002626 GCA_023376005.1 Doryteuthis pealeii | reverse complement strand
ATATATATATATATATATATATATATACAGTATATATGCCCAACTTGGTAAAGTATTCTTGTAATCAGATTATGAGTCCAGCAGGAGAGTATCACATTTTTGTTAAATAAAGTGTAGTTAATAACCCATTGACTTTTGTTTCGCTTTTATAATTACTGGACATTATTTTTCATGAATAAGATTAATTTTCTAAAATGTAGGATAAGAGTTAACATTCTCAACCATCGAAAATTTTAAAAGTTAACTTAGACACATTTTTGATAAATACTAAGTCACAATATTTGCAATGTTTTTGCCTACTCATGTGCTTTTGCCAATGTTATGAATGTTACAAAACACTCAGGACTGTAGAGGTCGAGACCGCCTGATACTCTCCAAGTGCTTCTTCTGGACTCATCTCTATGTCTTGGAGTATGGTCTTGGTAATTTATAGCTTTGGGACTTCCTGGTCATAGTGGTTATTGCAAAGCGAGCGGAATCTCTTAAACCATCTGGTTACTGTACCGAGATAAACAGCATTTTCACTTTTCCACTGTAAATGATTGTGGTTGTTTTTGCCCAGTTCAAATTCAAAGCATAGGTTCCCGGATTAGACTAAGTTTCACGCTTAGCTGTGAGGCTTTCAAATTACACTCAAAGTAAAGCAATAGCAGCGTATTAGAACAGCAACTACTGAATACTAAATATTATTTATTGAACAGCTTCGGTCACGTAATATACGCGCCTCAAACTATTACACCCAAAATATTGACTCACCCAAGTATCTATAAGACCATTTTTTTATTCGACAAAAAAATCTGTAGCAATTAAATGTTCATATGCTAAATGAAACAATTACCCCTTCGCCGAACTTCTGCATGTAGACTGAATAAGGACAAGTTTAACCGTATGTGGTGATCTACATCTTCTTACGGCACAGCGGATATTTTTGAATTATTTGGATTTTTCGAACTTTATTTTATATACACAACGTTTCGACCAATGTGCCATCGAGCTTTCTTCAGGTGTTTCTTATCAAGAACTAGTAGTTTCTCGTCGACCTCTGGAAACTTCTCATCGAAATCGGAAACCTTCATATCTTAATCGGGAGCCTTCACGGAACTTCGAACCGAACCCTTTATTCAATCACATGATTGGACTTTTCTCAGTCCGCTAAACGTGACCGGTACACGTTTTAAGCTAGGTTAAGTATTCGATGTTAGAATCACCCGTTGTCAGGATTGAACCTACGACCTACATGCGATTTTCACTTAGAAGTGTATTAACTCAACTCTATATCCATTTTACATGTAGCCAACGTCGTCAATATAACAATATAGTCCGGAAAATGCAAATAATACAAATTACCAGGCTTCATTTACAAAGATCAGAAAAGTATTTAAAAGATATTCGGTGATATTCAATGCTCAAATTATGACTTGTCATATTTTCAATCCAACACGAATTTAAAGTAAACAATATTATTAACAAGAATCATGTTGTCGTCTAGGTTATATTCTCAATTGTCGTTGGACTCAGGTGTAGAGATTTATTTAATTAATAACTGAAGACACGTTTAATAATATGTTAATTGCAGTTGGGATCATTTCATACTTGTCATACTGCTTAACTTCTTGAAGATAACACATGTGGCATTGATAGGAGTATAAATTCCTTGTAAAATAAATTGACATTCTGCGTTGAAAATGCTGATATCTTATAAAAGGCTGACATAAAAAGATTGCACCACTATGGTTATTGTCTACAATGGTATTCTTTCTCGAGTATCAAGACCATATTAATGAATATATGGATGGTGTGTAGCTCATGTTTTCAATTGACTTTTTTTCTGATTGAGATAAATAGTTTTGTCAAATTTCCATCTCCAATATTTCATTGTGTTTGCAATATGAAGTGTTTCTTCGACTTTTAGATTATGAAATTATTCATAGATTCTGTGAACTAAATTGTTTTGTAACTTTTTCCATCCAAGATATACACAAATCCGCGTAGATTGTGGGGCATTATACCTGTGGTGGTTTGTTGCATACCTCTTTCTTTACTTACTTCTATTCTTCTTCTAGCGTCTCTTTTAGCGTCTGGACTTCATCTTGGGACTTCGTGTCTGGTCTTCCATTGGGTATTTCTCTTTATCAGAAGTCCAGTGTCATTGGTAGTTTTTAGATAATAACACAAGACTTTGATTTACTTAGATCATATTTTATTCCGAAATCCCCACCAGACTACCTGCACAGATTGAGTCGGAGCGTGCATAACACGTCTACCACCGTCGTGGTCTTTGGCCGACTGACTAAAAATTTATTTCTAATTTAAACCGGAAGAGGGTCTCCTCCACCGATTCTCATGGTATCCACCGGAAAGGATCAGGATGAGGTCAAGCCTTGTCACTCATCCTTCAAGGCCGTGGGCTGCAACTTATAACAGCCATTTTGATTTCTGCACTACTGTACATAAATATTAAGAATCTAATAATTATGTAACAGGTTTACATAATGGATACTGAGTTTTATACCTACTCAGTATGTCATATGTGTGAGCTTATTGATTAATTGATTGATTTTAACGGCATCTCCATTCATCTGTAGGTATTATATACCTAGCCACACATTTTACACAAACCATCGAAGTAAGACAAACGGAGATGCCTACAAAAGGAACAGCGAAATCATAAGTGACATTGCCCCTGGACGCCTAAAAATGGACACATCAGTGTAGCCCGACAAGGAAAAACCCACAACAATCAGTTCTGTGCATATTCTGGATGCTGTGTGGGGGACCTGCCAGGGAAGCTTACTGATAGGGATGAGTGGTGAGGAAGAGTCATGGGTATCCGTGCTGTCAGCATGACCTGATAATGATTCCTATCTAATGCTAATAATTTTTACACATGAATATTTGAACGATATACAACACGCTGACAGGTTTTACCACACCCAGTCATAGGAAACATGGAGTTAATGATGATGAATAGGTACTGCACACTACAAAGAGATCCAGAACTAGAGCTTTGTTATCAGATGCTGTTTATTGCCATATCCAGGACAATTCTTCTTGTTTTTAGGGGGGGGGACATCTCTGTAGGGTATACACTCAGCGTATGCTAATCCCTGTCGACAGGCTGATAGGTCGCTTGAGCTTCACTCATTCATGTCCAAGAAGGTTCCCAAATTCAAAAAAGTCTGGAGGAATTGGAAATCAGAGGAAGATTTGAGCCTAGGCAACAATATAGTTAAAATTGGCAGTAGAAGGTCAGAGGGTACACCGACAAGTCATCTTCTTGCTTATTTATTCATTTATTATTATTATTATTATTATTATTATTATTATTATTATTATTATTATTGTCTGTCCATGACTTATTAATACCCACCTAAGCTGTTGGCTCACTAGAGATTGAGCGACAGTTAGTCTCCTCAGGCCTCCAGTACTCTTCTGTGTTCTCTAGCAGATATTAACAGTGCTGTTGTTTGTATGGTTTCGACCCTTCCTCGGATTAACAATTCCTCCATACTCTTTTCCGAAAACTTGGGGACCGTTCTAATGACCTCAGTTACAATTGGTACGACCTTTACCTTCGGATTCCACAGTAATATTCAAATAATACAAAAGATGATTGTGTTATTTATTTTGATGGGTATTCAATTTTTTTAAAACTCATTTTTCTATTTAGCTCATAGATAACAGGTACTACCGGCCCGGGTCAGAGAGGACGTGGAAATGTCGACAGGACATGTGTAATCTTGTGTAACAAGAAAACGAATTATTTCATTTATAAATTCCTAGTTCAATCTTGATCATTTAATAACATAGGGATTTGCGCTTCCTTAATTAGGGTAACGATAATATTCATTGTTTTTATTTATAAACAGGGAGTTCGCATTGGTTTCACAAATAAATGGTGACATGCAATACAATAATTGATGGAATCCTAGGCGAATAGAAAGAGAAAAAAATGCGCCACTAGAAATTTATCCATAAAATATTCATATGAGAGGATTTTTTTCTCTTCTCTTATTTTTACCTTTCACTTATATTTTTCGTAAACTTGGACGATTAGAAACATATAATCAAAAACACGCACGCGCAAGTCTGAACGCAATACAGCCATTAAATCTGCTTACGTAATATTGCATGATGATATTTATTCAAGTTTTTGAGACACTATCATCCTCGCATTACATTCGTTATCCTTTTCGATATTTCTTTTCTATAGTTATTTATATTCATTGATAGCATCAATTACCCTCAATCATTGTCATTATTAACCAGGAAATTAAAACCAAAATAAAGAAACTCGAACAAATGTCTGATTGGAAATTATCGTTCGCGTTCAACTTGATGAAGCAGTACTTAATTGGCTCAAGTTGGGAAAAGATGGTGAATCTAAGAACAAGAAAAGGCGGATACATGCTGTGCGCAGTGATATTTGTTCATTAGTCCTTAATAACTGAGAGTCGTAATGAGGGCTCTATTTTTGCGAAGAGTATTGTTAGGTTTCGTCTTTGCTTCAGATCCTGATCAAATCTTTAGCATAAACAAAAGATAAAGGAAATATGATGAGCGATGTCTGTTGGATCTCGAGCTCAACACATAATGCGTTCTCCACATATGGTTGTTTTCGATTTTGTGAGAATAATGAATTACATACGTCCGTTACAGCTCCGTTCATAAAAAAAGCTTCTTTATTATATGGTCGGATTACTTTTAATTCGTTTATTTTTTCGCTTTTTATTTGTACATTTTCTTTTCTTTTTTTATATTAGATATTTAAATCGATTTTCATTTTATTTTTTAGTAAAACCGTTTCCTTTATCTTCGAAAATTCAATTTTGTCTTTTTTTCTTTTTCTTTTTCTTTTACTTATCACTTCCTTGTCCTTTCTTTTTCCCTTCGCTTTTTTCCCTCTATAATTGTAGCATCTCCCCTTTTCTTTTTTTTACTTACTATCAGGAGCAGTACTTGGTGGACGTAGAAATGGAGATTGATTGATTTATTCACTAATTTTAACGGCAAATCAAGACATATAGGGTTATTTTATACCTATAGATTAGGAAATAACGTGCAGCGTACATTTATGTCTACATTTGTTGTGCAGTTGTTTTTAAAGAGTTTTTTTTTCTTTTTACAAAGCTTTATATGATATCAAGTATTCATATTTAATATAAATTTTCTGCTCATAATATTATTCTTGCAACTATTTCCATCTAACAATAATATTTATATCATTTCAAGTAATTATTTACATTTAATAATAATCTTTTCTTCGCACACAATTATATGGTTTCAAATAACAATAATTATACTTAGTAAACAATTATCATCATCATCATCATGTCGCGGTTCAGCGCGGATATCCATGACAATCTCTCTCCATCCGTCCCTATCGCTCATCATTCTCGGGAGGTCCTCCCTGCAGCATCCTGCATCCGCACAGAGCTGATCAACGTACGTTTTTGCTGGTCGGCCCACACTGGCTTGTCCATGTGCTGGTTTCCACAGGAGGACGTCGCTTATGAGTTCGTCCTTGCTTCTCCAGCAGTGTCCCGCGTCTTGTCCGTCTTACTCGGATGGTTTGGGTGATATGTGGTAGGTGGCCGTACAGCTGTTTTCTCGTAGGGTGCTGTTTCACGTCTTGTTCATGATCACCCGCAGTATTCTTGTGCAGCTCCCATCTAGTTTATTCTCTAGTCGCTTAGTTAGGGTCCAGGTGGTGCAGCCATACAGCAGTACTGACACGACAACGGCCTGGAAGAACTGTCTCTTTAACTTGTCTGTGAGATTGAACCTCCATATGATCGATAATTTATTTATAGCGACCCATGCTTTTCCTATGCGTGCATTAACGTCGTTTTCTGAGGAGGAGATGTTACTGCCTACTCTGATAAAACTGAGTTCATGTCTTTCAAAAACAAAAGCGACATCTCATCCATCGATGGCAAACTCCTAAACTCTGTAGAAATAATTATAGTTTCAAGTAAATATAGTTAATACAAATAATTTGGAGAATTATGGTATTTGGTATTCCTCTAAAATATAAATGATGTTTAAACAGATTTATTTGGCGCATACATAAGATCCTAACAGGTACTAGCACACCATAACCATGTCCACTGGGGCTATATAATACACCGATGTACCTCTGCTGAGAGGTAAGGCCTGTGGATACCTGTTACCTGTAAGTGGCGACCCATGATGCTTAAAAACAGAATCCTGGTAGTTGAGCCCTTACCCCGGCTTAATGGTTGGTTGGAGAATTCATTTCCAATCAACTGGCTGGTTACGCCAAGCCCTAGCATCTATATTATTTTAGCGATCGTATTGTTCTTTTTTTATCATATATGTGCTAGAAGATCATAGTATCATGAGTATGATGCTAAACTGCATCTAGTGACGAGGTTGCAATTTTGGAGCTCTGGGGAGTGTGGAGTACTCCTTTATTGTCACTCTTCCCAGGTCCACTCTGACCCGGAGTGGGAGTACTTTTTAGGACCCCATCTATGTATTAAATAGATAATAAAAATGAGATTTAAAAGATTTGAAAAAATATTTTAAATATTGAATACCCAACAGGTATGAAGGAAATAAAAATGTCTTCGCTATAAAATAACCCATGGGTCGACAAGGATGGCTTTGGCATTACATAACCCAAGAAGATTAATACTCGTTGAAAACAAATATAACGAAATATACAAATTCATCAAATTCCGCTATTAAATAACCAATAGGCGTTTGTTATGCCGTTAAGTAAACATAAACAAACCATATCATGTCTAACACCAATCCTATTCTTAAAATGGAACCATGATGTCTTGAGAAAAGTTCTGCATAATGTATTCCTTGACAACAGTGATAAAGAAGAGACATCTAATCATCAGTAGTTCGTTATCAGGCAGTATTTATTTCAAAATGGCTGCTGTATATTTTCCGGTCGAAGGGATGAAAGATCCCTAAAAATATCTTCTTGCATAACATAATATATATTTTTCCCAACCCCTCAGTACGAGTATGATGTGACACAAGGTCAATTTCTTTGGCAGATTCTAACAGGTTTGAATTTAGTTTTTTTTCTCCAAGGCTGTTTGCCCAATCAAGGTTAAAAATCTTAGTTTGCCTTTCTATTAACCCAGAAAAAGTGGGATAATAGTCGGATTTATATATTGCTAATGGTATTGGCGCTATGTGTAATGCAAACATCCACGTCCAGGAATAGAACTTGTCTCGTCGTGTCCATTTCAAATCACAATACACATTACACCACACGCCTCCACCCCATAACGTCGTATACCTGCATTTTACTATCTGCGATATACAACATATACAGCACGCCTATTTTTCCAATTTCACTCGTTTTTATTGATGTTTTTGCATTACATACATTTATTCGCGAATCCCTTTAATGCGAAATTAGATTTGTTTCCTTGCCTTTTTGGGCATTACTTCTGTCACACTCTTCAATGCATCTTGCATTTTTGGCAAAGTTCGATGACTTCACTTCAAACACCTTGACATCTGCAATTCAATTTGCCTAAAATCTTTCATTCAATCTTAATCTTCCGTATCGGAATGTTCTTTTATGAAGCTGTCACATGATAAACATTCATTCCTATCATTTCTTTCATATCAACGCACACAATTAATTTCCTTTTCTTTACTTCTTTTATTTGTTTCTTTATTTCTCCTTTTACATTTTAATCTTTGTAATTTGTCATTTAATCCTTCGGGTGGAGAGATTAATAAAATTACTTCTAATGCATTAAGACAAACAAAAAGAGATTTTGATAATTGAAATTCCTTGATATGTATTAATCTCTTTGGGAAAAAAAGCAAACATGTTTGTTGGATTGTCTTCCTTCATAAATAACTTCTGGTTTTGATTAATAAGGATTTCACAATTCAAAAATATTAAATCACTTTCTGAAATCGCTGATAATGATGAGGGAATATGCTTTTCAAAATACAACTGAAAATAATGTATTTGTACTGGTCAACCTTTTGCTAATAAGATTGTTAATAAGAAAATAAAAAGGGTTAAATCGTATGAGAAGGAGTTTCTCAGATTTTCTCTGACTCTAAAATATCATTGAGCGCGTATTTTAATCAATTCATCTTTGATTAATCTAGGCGTGGTATTTACATTTACCCCTGCAATCATTTAGGCACACTAGCGATCAAATTATTAGCGAGAAAAAGGTTAAAATTAATGAAGTATGGGGAATATTTTCTGAGTCTAACCTCGTACAATACATAACCAAATGTAATAAAATGGACGAAAAAAACCTCTAGTTTCAAAATTGTTGTTTCTTACCGCCTATATCTGACGCAATACAATCTTCTAATATATTTGTAGCGTCTATATCTGTTTACTTTTGTGTCCGGGTATCCAATTAAAAAATAAACCTGAACCAAAAAACCAAACTTTTAAGGGTGGAATCAAAACTTTTATGTATTTCACGGTAAATACAATGGTGCCATTTATATTTATGCTTGAATTCATTTTTGGAACTATTGAAACAAATTATTGCTAATGGAATGAAAAAGATAGAAAGAAAGTTAACTAAGAAAAATAACACCTATAAATTTGAAAATCCAATGAATTTCTATATCGAGCATTAAGACCACTTAAACTAAGGATAACTTCATATTGCGTCTCACTGTCTTGTAAAAATTATCATTGTTGCGTTATTAATAAATGGGGTTAACAGGCATACATTTGGGTTGTAAAATTTTCACAATAAGCTTATCAAGCGAACGCGAAAAGTACTGCTATTCAATGGTATGCAATATGATATTTAAAAATGTATGCATGAATTTAGTCGGATACAATATAACCCGGACAAGGACAAAAAACATACTGCTCCTTTCTATATAAATATGGCCTCTTCGAAAATTCCTTTAACAATATTCTGAAATGGTAAAATAATCAGTTAAAATCCATTGATGATTTCGTTACGTTACACATATTTAATTGTTTGATTGATTGATTATAAGAACATATATTTATCAATTTGATATCATCAGTCTAATTTACATCTAGAGGTTAGAGAATAGAATTTACATTAGCATATGTTTGTAGGTAATTCCTAAGAGATTTTTTAACTCAGTGATATGGTTCCAAGTATTCCTATCTAATATCAATTCATACACACTTATATGGTTTCAAATAATTATTTCTATTTAATTTCTTGCTTCTCATATCTTAGATAGATTCGAACGTGTGTATATTCTTAAAAAAAACATACGTAATTTTGTATCGTTACAGTAAGAAGAAAAAAATTGAGAAAAAAATGTATCAATAGAATTTCATCATCATCATCATGTTTGCCGGCAGCACGGATATCTATTATAATCTCTCGCTAAACATCCATATAGGTCATTGCCTCCGGGAATATTCTGTGTAGCATCCAGAATCCGCACAATGCTGATTGATGTAGGTGCTTGCTGGAAGGCCCTCACTGGAGAAAATCATTTATGATTTTGTCCTTTCTTCTGCAGCAATGGTAAGCATGTGTTGTTCGTTTTACTCGGAAGGTTTGAGTGATTGTGGTCAAGTAGCCGTACAGCTGTATTCTTGTGGGCTGTTGTTTCCAAGATTTGTTTAAGACCACAAGCAGCAATCTTGTGTAAGTCCTATTTTGTTTGTTCTCTAGGTGCTTCTTTAGAGTATAAGTGGTGCCAGCGTACAGTAGCACTGATACAACCACGGTTGAAAAAAATTGTTGCTATAGAATTTGTACAAGTTGAAGTCTAAGATAAGTTACAAAATAGATACCAAGCTCCGTGGCGTAAGCCACATTCATATATACAAGGGTATAGTGAAATTAATTGTACATATAGATAAGAACAGATCAGGTTTGCTTCATTCTCCAACAATCCGTTTTGAAATAAGCTTGTCAGATCTGGGATGTCACATGATAAATGATATTTGTCTTATTCATCACCTAAATAAACAAGTGATCGAACAAGCATTCCCGGCTAATTCAAACCCCCAACCATGCTTAACATATATCTCCCAAGTGTTGATCTCAGGGCCAGTTGTCCACGATAGCAGATATCATGTACATGTATTGAATATCAGGAAATTATCTTAATTCAACGAATGAATATACTATGTCATCTGTCTGTTATTATTCGCTTCTTTTAGAGCATATCAACTCTTTTTTTTTATATCCTTGTCCTCAAAATTAAGCATTTGTATATCTTGTCCTCAAATTAAGCATACAAATGTGGATCTGGTGTAGCGAACCGGCCACGAGGTGTCACCTCGTAGTAAAATGTGGTGCTCATAAGAAATGCTCGGTTTTCATAATGTCAAATAAATCAGCCATGTCGCTGGTGCTGTTCCATATTGTAACTCTCATCACTCACTGTAATCCTACCTGCGCTGTGGCAGTTTTAAATCTGAGATACTGTTAAATCGGATCTTATTGCTTGCTATTTCGTAATTAAACAGAAAAATACTTATCTTTCACTTTGTTTTGTTTTTTTAATTTATTTCCTCGGGTGTTGACCTACTAGGAATGACATCGTAATATTGGACATATATCATGATTTTAGAGGCACACGGTGTAATACTTATCGTCATAGGAACTGTACACGGCAAGACAAATCCTGGGTGAGGCTGCTTGCATTTCACATAACTCTTGGGAAAGGTACAAATCCAACTATTATCCTTCCTGTTATTGGGAAAATAGTAGATCCGACTGAGCTCTTTAACATTGATTAAGCATCCATTATTGAAGAAAGAAAACACCGAATTCAAAGATGTTGAACTTGAAAAACTGAGCTTGTATCTTATTATAACCGTGTGGAAGTGTTGATAAATACGTATATAATGATTTTGTTAAAGGTATTTTTTTTACATTAGACATTTGCTAATTTGAAAAAATTGAACTTATAGATTACCCTATTAGATCAACCTGTATAAACGCCAGCGAGTTGAACATAGACATCAATCAAAAGAATTATAATCATCTCAATCCATCTATACTGTGAACATAAAACATCTTAGATATTAAAAAACAAAAGTTTTACGAGTTAAAATTAAATGTTATCATTATTATATTCTTGAAAATGATTAACGATGATGGAAAACTTTCGGAAAAAAAAGCATACCCCCACTCGAATTGCTGAAATATCCTAACGGAAAATACGCACATTTTGCACAAAGAAAAAACAAAAACTCCAAATACATCAAACAATACAAACCATCCTCAAATAAGATTAATTTTCAATGCATTACCCACATTTTAAAATGTCTATAACACTTTTCCTACCAATTCTCCTCCTTCCATCCCCCACACTGCTTAATATAATTTCTACAAGTTCCCCTCATAGTTACTCTCACTCCTACTAACTTTTTTACATTAGACAATTACTAATTTGAAAAATTTGAACTTATATATTACCCTATCAGATCAACCTGTATAAACGCCAGCAAGTTGAACATAGACATCAATCAAAAAAATATAAACATCTCAAATCCATCTACACTGTCAACATAAAGCATCTTAGATATTAAAAACAAAAGTTTCATGAGTTAAAATAAATGTTATCATGATTATATTCTTGAAAATGATTAACGATGATGGAAAACTTTCGGAGAAAAATCCGTACACATTTTATATTAATGGATTCAAACAAGAGAAATCTGGAAAGACAAGAAAAAATGTTAAAAGTAACTTTGGCAAATATAAGGAAACTCGTCCGATCAAAGATCATGTTCAAACGGCAAAACCCAGTGACCTAATTCTGGACACGAAGGTTCACGAGATATCCAACTGGGCCAGAGTCATAGAATAACCTTCCGAGTTCATTTGAGGTTACTAAGTGTCATCAAATATCACAAGTGCCATTTCTAAACGAAATGAAGCAATTTATAACAAAGCGAATTGAGATATTGAGTTTCTATCGAAGTTCACCAAATAATTCAACATCAAAATTGGTCGAGAGTAAAAGGTCAGAATTGGCCACCAAGATCAGCAAAAGTCAGAGGAGTAAGAAGTAATTAGTCATCTTATTATCTGTGTTATAGTAAAAAAATTACAATCTTCAAGATAGATTTGTACTGGGGATTGTGGACAGAAAAGGTTATAGGATATGTGGTATTGCAATCTGAGGTTAGGCTGTAACTGAAATTCAATTTTGAATTGAAATAGTCCTTTCCATTCAAGCGAATGAACTCAAACTGCTATTAATCTTAATTCTTGGTCTGTAAATAATTGTGTGTGTGTAAGAGTAGATCGTATTCAGTTAAATTTCACAATAAATTTATTTTTTGGATCACAATGTATGATACATTTTAAAATGAACAAACATTGTAGCCTTTTTAAGCACATTGTATAAACATATACAAGTGTACCTTGATTTACGAGTGCCCCAGATTAAGAGTTTTCAGAGTACGAGTCTATTCTTTTATTTGTGTTGCAAGATAAATCTTAGGAACAAGAAAGCTTCAGATACGCCCATGTTAATAGCTCACTTAAATCGTAAATTCCAAATTTATTACAGCAAATAAAAATTATAAATAAAAAATGTCTGCACATAATTCATTACATTCTAACAGCGATCAGAGATGTTACTGTTTATATATATTTATATATATATATATATATATATATATATATATATATATATATATATATATATCTGTGTGTGTGTGTGTGTGTATGTGTGTGTGTGTGTTTACTATGATAATGATATATTGAATTAACATAATAAATCTCTGTATTTTCTATTATGGGTATCGCGATGCGTATCGTATAGAGAGCTGTTATATCGGTACATGCCTGCTATACATGTTCAATATTTTACACACACACACACACACACACACACACACACACATAATATATATATATATTATATATATATTCATAAATGCATTGTGAATGCACTTTGAAGGCGAATCCATTTCATATCCTGGATTGAGATGTTTGCATTTCACATAGTGGTGATACCCTTTGTCAACATATGCATCTAGTTACGCTCTCCCCAGCTATGGATATATAGGGCTATTCTCCTTGTTTTACCAACCAGTCTAAAAAGCAGGAATTCAAACCTGTTAAGCTCATTTTAAACCCCGCTTAAGAACTTGATCATGTGTCACATCCAACTCTTGCGGAACATTTTGTTTAATTTTTTTTATCGATCAAAAAACGAAATTTCAGACAAACATTATCATGAAACATTTAAAATTCTCTGGTACAAACAAATATTTATCTCAGAAATAATTATGTTAAATTCAAGACAAATCTTTATTTTTCATTAGATTAGGTAAAAAAAAATGTATATGGTTAATTTATATTCAATACAGACAATAAAATTAAAGAATTCTTTGGCAATAAACAAGGTAAACTATCTTGAAAATTAAATCGTATATAAAATATTTTAAGCAAATCTTCCTATGTATACGTGGGAGATGCTAAAATTATCAACACTGTTGTTTATGGAAGCCGAGCTCATTGTGGATGATTTGATAGGCTAAACTATGACTAAACTGCAGAAAACAAGCTACTGAGAGAAACAGAAAGTGATAGAGAGAGAGATCAGAGACTGAAATGGAGAGAGAGAAGAGAGAGAGAGATGAGAGAGAGAGAGAGAGATACGGAAAATGACAAATAGAGAGATGAGAAAAAAAGAGAGATACTGAGAGAGTGAGCGAAATATAAATAGACACAGAGGGATAGAGACTGAGACAGACAGAGTGAGAGATAGATAGATAGAGAGATAGATAGAGAGAGAGAATGATAGAGATTGAGAGAGAGAGAGAGATACGAGATAGAGGAGATATACAAAATAGAGAGAGAGAGAAGAAGAGACAGGGGACACACAGATACAGAGACAAAGACAGATACTGAGACAGAGTAAGAGTGAAGATATTATAGATACAGAGAGGGATAGAGACTGAGACATAGAGAGAGAGAGAGAGAGAGAGAGAGAGAGAGGAGAGATATATGTGTGTATACATTTATATATATATGTATGTGTATGTGCATATGTATATTATATAATGTAGTTGTATTAAAATTCAACAAGTGATTGTCAATGGTCAGGAATAAATGTAAGGATTACTGAGAGATAGAGAATACAATATCAATCAATACAAAATAAAAATTGCAATGTGCAATAGAATGTTAATGAAACTTGTAAAAGTTACAAGATATTCACTCGATTGCTGCGTATTGCGCGATAATAAGTTTAGTTTAGCCGAGTACAAGGCACCATGTGCTAAAAAAATTAATGAGGACAGAACTGTCTCTAAGAGAAATGCTTGAAATATTTTTTAAAAGTAGACATGATTCTTTTCGACACTGAAGCGTCTGATATAGATGACTTTTATATCAAGAATCATTTTTTGCTCTATCGATATGAAATCCTTCATGAAAATTATGGATTAGAAAAAGTAATTATAAATCCATTGATATCATCCATGCATAAAGTAAACTTATTTTATATATAAAGATAAAAGGTGGCTTACCCGTGAAAATGGGCACGATCGTTGGGAGGTGCAAAATTCAGGGGTTAAGTCAGCGATATAACAAATACAAAGTGCTCAATACGAAGTAGAGCAAATTTATATAAAATTGATACAATAGAAACCTACTCAAGTTTCACCATAATGATCTTCAGGGTTAAATCCACTGAATTAATCGAGGTGCCGATTAATTGCATTCGATCACACGTGTGTGTTCATTGTATTAGATATTACGTAATATCTAATACAATGAACACACACGTGTGATCAACTGCAATTAATCGGTACCACGATTAATTCAGTCGATTTAACCCTGAAGATCCTTATGGTGAAACTCGAGTAGGTTTCTATGTATCCATTTATAGTATATATGTGTGTGTGTATTTGTGGGTGCGTATGTGTGTGTGTGTGTGTGTGTGTGTGTGTGTGTGTGTATTTGAGCAGCATTCTTACATTTATAGATGTAGAATTAACTAAAAGGCACGTCTCCCGTTTAACAATTTTATTAACTCTTCATATGACAGATTATAGCTCCATTTCACAACACTAAATTTACATGTATAAATCGCTAATAAAATGTTTAATCAGGAGACGTGCCTTCTGTTTAATTCTACGCCCCTATATTTTTTTCTCTCTCTTTCATTCTCTATCGCTCTTTCATTCCCTGTCTCTGTCTCTCTTCCTATGTCTATGGATGTCCATATATATATATATATATATATATATATATATATATATATATATATTGTGTGTGGTGTGTGTGCGCGAATATAGAATGTCTATATACTGAAATATTAGTGTATTGTGTCGATTGTTTTTTATTTATTGAGAACACGTTGTTACAGAACTTGTTAACCGAAATATAGGCAGAACGTAAAGAAAGGAAAACAACACTGACAAAGGGTGAATGATATTAGGGAAAGAGACACAGTTGAAGAGAGTGAGAAAATCTGGAAAATAAAGATCTTTCTTCGTAAACCACGATGCTATCATACGCGTGGAAGGCCAGCCTTGTTTCTTTGCTGTGTTTCTTGGAGGCCTGATGTATTATTTTGATAATGTCGTTGCTGTTTCTTGGTTACTTGCAATGTTTTTATCAGATTGTTTCGAGTACTATCTTCTCAGCCTTGTTTTCATATAGCATCCGGAAAATTAAAAACTTCGTACATTTTAATTTAGCCCGAATATATTTGTTTATCGTAAGTTGGTTGGTTGGTTGGTTGGATTTCTCTTCATCTAAATCCTTCGACTATTCTATTCCGAATAACCTTTTTTCTTATTCATTTTTGTTGAGTATTCAATTTTCAACCACTTTTTAAAAACTCATTTTTGATCCATTTTAATCTATAAATGATACTCTCACAGGTACTAACACTCCGGGTCAGAATGCAC
Organism: Doryteuthis pealeii; assembly: GCA_023376005.1. Taxonomy (NCBI): domain Eukaryota; kingdom Metazoa; phylum Mollusca; class Cephalopoda; order Myopsida; family Loliginidae; genus Doryteuthis; species Doryteuthis pealeii. The sequence continues at coordinate 134,986,761 of CM042140.1, read as the reverse complement.
CTGGGAGTAATGGCAATGAAGGGGTACACTCCCCAGAACTCCAGAAGTGGAACCTCACCACTAGATGCAGTTCAACGTCATATCCTGGGCACTAAGTCCTCAATCACTGACTTCTTGCATATATATGATAAAAGTGGTTGGGGTTTACCACAAGAGCAACAGGGCCAAGAGAAGTATATAGGTGTTAGGGCTTGAGGTGACCAGCTTTTTTTTAGAGGGAGCATATCCGACCACCGTCTAGAGGCCAAAGTAGGGTATTTCATGCCATGGACTGCCCAGCCACTGCCCTTAAACTTAACAGGTTGCCAACCACGGCCAGCAGGTGGGCCTTTCGGGGATATTTTCTCCTCTGCAGAGGGGCATTTGACATATTCTAAAACGCCATCTAACTTGCACTTTAATACCAGGGTGAGTCAAATATTTAGAAATATTTTAGTACGTCGTATTTTTGTGGCGCCTCTATCACGTAACGGAAATAGTACAAAACATAGTAGGAATCCGTTTTAGTTAGTAGTATCCTGGTAGTTAGTGTGCTGAAGCGTTGTACATAGATTCCCACCATCTGTGATTTGAAAGACCCACCGTTAAACATGAAACGTAGTTTAATTTGTGAACATAAGATTTTTTATTTCAAACTGAGCTGTAACGAGCGCAGAAGTAAGGAAATACATATGAAAAACGTGACAGCGCATTTGGTACCAGATGGTTCAAAAAGTTTCGTTCGGGTTAGAAGAACATTGAAGACAAGGCAAAGTTAGTTAGACCGTACTCCAAACCTTAGAAACAATTCCAGTTAGTAGCGCTCAGTGAGTATCAACCGAGCCCAATTATTAGAGAGTCAGTGTTGGTCGATACGTTTACGACCCAAGGAAAAGCATTCAGAGCTGCGAAATTGTGTTTACAGGCCAAAATATTGCAAAGCTTTTGACTCAGACTAGTAAAAAAAAATTCACAGGTGTTTTTTTTCATGAATGTAAATTATAATTCGAAAATTAAATATTTCCGGTAATTTTGTTTTTGTAAAGTTAATATCAAATCAATTCTACTGGGATAATCCACATTAGTTATGAATGTAAATTTTATTAAATCGATGTTGTTTTTGATTTAAACAAATGACTTCTTAATTTCCAAGATAATTGTGCAAATTCCAATATTCATGTTAATGAAAACTCATACTAAAACCATAACTCAATACTAACTAATCAACTTGCAAATTTAAGTATCAGAGGTTAGCGTACCGTATCCAGGAAATGGAATAAATTATTCGGTCTTTGAATATCACAATTAAGTTTTATGTGTTCATTTTCTTTCGTGCAGATTGAAAAAAAAAACCCAACTTGCTTAGGTCTCAATCACTTCTTTTTCAAAATGTCTTTTCTTTTTTTCCAAGCTTTTACATGAGTAAAACCATATAAACCGCGATCAATCTTTTATATATATATATATGGAGAGAGAGAGAGAGAGAGAGAGAGAGAGAGAGAGAGAGAGAGAGAGAGAGAGAGAGAGAGAGAATAAAAGGCTTAAATAACGGTCATATTACGAGTTATAGTTTATTTCAACCAAAATACATCAGCTTCATCAAAGTGTTTTCAAGAAAATCTTTCTTGAAAATTTTCTCGAAATCTCTTTTGAAAACAGTCTCATGGAGTTGATATAATTCAGTTGAAATGAAATTTACTAATAAGTCCGGTATTTAAGTCTCTTCGTTGCCAAATATTTTCTCTGGATAATAATCTTCCAATTATCTTTCATTGATCTCTGAACATGGACTATACCAATTTTACTATTTCAATATTAACAAAGGCCCTACTTAAAATGACCCCAACACTAACTTACTGGGTCATTACCCCCTCTCTATCTCTATCTCCCCCATATATATATATATATATATATATATATATATATATATATATGAAATGACAAAAGAGATGAGACAAAGATGTTATCTAGTTTTGAATTGTTTTTACTGGTTTCCACTTAGGTCATTTTAGAAACTTTTTTAAAAAGGTTTTCAAAATGTTTGACAAGTTACAAAATATAGGACGGAAAATGTACGGGTAAAAGTGACAAGGACATTTACAGTTAAATTCGCTTATTTTGTATATACATGATGAATTTTTGAAAACTAAGTATATGGGAGAAAATATGGAAATAATCCGCCAATATTGAGAAATTTGAAAAAACAAGTGTTCCAACTGGTAATATATATATATATATATATATATATATATATATATATATATTTAAACGTACTTAATTGATACTGGAGACACAGATTGGGTAACGGTTATCAACGGAGGAAGATGAAAGAATGAAGATCATTAGAAGATAATTCAATTTTTACCAAATGAGGCATTCATTTATAATCTTCCGATATTTTGCAAAATAGTAAGAAAAAAGAAAGAAACAAAGGACAGAGGTTTGATTGTTTAGATGTTAGTGGAATTGGTTCATTTCACTTTCACATTTACATATTTTGGCTAGAGTTTCTTAGGAGTTCTTAGCAAAAGACATCAAGTATTCCTAACTAATAGTCATATTTATGTTATTTTCAAGCAATTATATTCATTTGATTATAATCGATTGATTGCACACATTTATATGTTTTTTAAATAACTAATAATAATCATCAGAAATCAATTATAGATTCAAGTAACTATTATTAATACAAATGATTTGCAATTATATGATATAAAAAACCTATCTAATAGATAATTTGAATAGTGGGTCATAGTGGAATTAGGAGTAATATCCATGAAGGGATATTCCACACACCCATGTCTCGAAAACTGGAACTTTAGCGGATGTAGCTTAGTCTCTAATTTGAGATATTGATTATGTACAGGGGTTACTGTCAATTTTGTAAACGCCGTCAAATTTGGGTGGAAGTTCATAATGGTTGACACTGCTGATTCCAGAGTATACGCAGTCAAAATGGGAGAAATTAACAATTTTAAACAGAAATCTGATTGCAATAAGCCATCTTATAAAATTCATATTAGGGTAATTCAAGCCAATTTTACCTAGGGTCCGCTCCAAAAGAGGTCATTTTTTAAAATTTCACCATTTCTTTGTATCCCTGTGAGAAATAAATACTGGAAATTGCAGCGCAAAGCATCAATCATTATTATCTTAAGACCATTAAAAATATAAGTTTTTCTTCCAAAATAATTTTTTGTTGATTATATAAATAACTTTTAGCTTTGCTATTAAAGCAAGAATTTTTTTTTCAATGCCCTTAATAACGAAATTCTTGAGCCATGTCAGTTCGAGCTGTCGAATGTTCTTCTACAGAGGGCTAAAACCCTCCATTAGGTCCATCTGTTCGCTGTGAGTGGCAACCCGTGCGGCTAAAGAACGGAATCCTGGTGGCTGAGCAGTCCATGACATGCAACACTCCACTTTTGCTCTTACTTAGGCTAGATGGGCGGACAGAGAGGCATTCTCCGACCAACCGGGGTCTCGCGTCAAGCCATAAAACCTATATGATTATCCCAACAGTATTGCTCTTATGGCAACAACTCAACTTTTTTCATCATATATATATTTACCAACCCTCCGCACGAACAGGATGCGACACAAGGTCAATTTCTTAAGCGGAGTTTATCAGGTTGGAATTCAGAGTTTTCCTTCTCCTAGACCGGTTGCCTAACCATGGTTAAAGAGCCCAGTCTGCCCTACTATTTACCCATAGCTGGAGGGAGAGTAGGATTCATACCTTTCCATGGGTATTAGCGCTAAGTGAAATGCAATTACTACGTCCAGGATTTGAACTCGGGGCGACGAGTCCATTTCCCAAGACTTTAACCATTACACCACGCGCTTCCTCGTCTTTTTTCATCATATATGTGCTAGAAGACAGTGGATGAGGGTCTTATTCCCATGTATGACTCTAAAATGCATCTAGTGGTGAGAATCGAATTATGGCGCTCTGAGAAATGTGGAGTACCCTTCATCGTGGTAGTACCTGTTAGTTTATGGATTAAATAGTTTTAAAAAATGAGTTTACAAATAGGGTTAAAATTTGAATGCAAAGTAGAATGTATAACACAAAAAGGTATTTGGCATAAAATTCCGCAAGGGGTTTATTTGGCGTAAAATCCACCAACCAACCCAACCTGAACATCTTTCTTATGCGACATTTATTCTACTACCCACTCTAGTAACCGCTCTCAACTTTTGTATAATCAATTTCTTAGATGATAAAACTTTTTGAAAGAAAGAATACATAATTGCAAAAAAGATATTTGAACAAAGAAAATGATTATACAAAACATACATCAGAATGAATTGTATTAGTATTGCAATGGATTTATGGAGAGGTCTTTCCTCTGATGACGACAAGGGACGTAACCTTTGACTCATGCAACATAAATCTAATCGCAGGAAGTTGCCGGTGTCAGTAAAGAGATGAAAAGTGTCAATATACACGTAAAGATATAATACATTACAAAATGCAAAAACATATATATGTAATAGCAACATGATGCAAGCTATTTTTCTTTAAAAATGATTCATGGTTTCAACGCATCTGGACTCAGGGGTAAAGCGTTATGGATAAATTAGCCAATCAGCGTCAACCAGAATTGCTTTGATTACACTCATGAGATTTAAAAATATCTCCCGCTACTGATTTAGTAACCTCTGCGCCAAAGGGACTGCTATTTTGGTAAAAAACGATACATTACCGATGACATAGGATTTCTTTGACGCTTAGGTTGAGAAAGAAAGAACAAAACAAAAAAGAAATTGGGGTCTCAATGGGACGGCTGCAGGGAAGTTTATTCTTTTTTTCTTAGTGAGAAAACAGAACACGGTTCCATTAATTTATTACAGGAGGAGGCCATTTGTTTCTAAGACGCTGGAGATAGGAAGTCGGAAATTAAAGATAGGATGGAGAGAAAAGTAGTAAATGATTTAAATCTATAATTTTTTTTTTCTTTCGTTTGCGACATTTTCAGCATCGGATAATAGAAGTCTAATCTCTGGAGAGTTTTGCCATTTGTTTCTCGAAGAATTTTTTTTTTCTATTTTTGATCTATTTATTTATTTTTATTTTTTATAAATATATATCGACAAAAAACTACTTGCTTGTTGTTTTTTTCTTTTTATAATTTTGATTTGAGATTACGGTTCTTTATCCGATTTTTTATTTTTATTTTGGGGGAGGGGGTTACTCTGTTATTTTTTATTTCAAAATATTTTGGTTGCTTTCTTTCTTTTTTTTCTTATTGATTTCATTATTTCCTATCGATTTGTCATAGAACTTATTTTTTTCTTTCCTGAAAATGAAATTCCTGTTTTTAATGCCCCATCTGACGGATATTGATGAAATTTTATTTATTTAATTCTTAATGCAATCATAATCCTTCAATTTTAAAGATTTCTGGTGGTTCACTTCCAGGAATTTATGTGGTAATCTAGGTGACGATTAATGTTATATACTGTATTATACCTTCCAGACTAAGAGAAGAACAGGGTATATATATATATATATATATATATATATATATATATATATATATATATATATACTAGCAAATATATGCACCCTCCGGGTGCAAGTATTTAAGTTTTAACATAATAAAATATCATATTAAATTAGAAAGGCTAATGAAACTGAATAAGAATGCACATAAAAAGATTGGGAACAGAGGGGTATGATTGAAAAATAGAACAACTTTGAAACTAACTCTTCCATCATTTTCCATTACTCCCGTCTTTTATTGGTAAATTTTCCTAATTTAACTATTTAGTTTAAATAGGAAGTAAAGAATAATATTACAGTTATTTCATCTTGTTAATGGATTTTTTAAAAGATTTATTGAAGAGATTTTTGGTCATATTCATCAAGATAAAACCAAACAATTAGAAATTAATATTACTAAGCATATATTTATTAAAATCAAATTTTTAAGATCAATATGCAAATTAGCCTTCCCATTCATACTGTAAACCGCTATTTTGTTGTATATATAAATACAACTGCATGTTATTAACATGTAGATATGGTCACAGGATCAACAAATGTTGTTAATGTTAAGTAATGAAGTAAATCATGGAGAATGTGATGTAAATAACAAAGGGAATTGTGACTTGTATAGTAATATAGTTTCGGTTACAGACAGACAAACCCACAATCTCCATTATAATAAGATATATATATATATATATTGAGAGTAGGAAATACGATGGTTGGAATAATTGAGAAAAAAGGTTAATTTTTTTCTCTTTTTCATAAGAACGAGAAAATAAGAAAAATTATGAACCGTGCGGAGGGGTTCAAAAATTTCTGGTTCTACCACACGAAAGGTTGAGGTTTGAGGTGTTGAAGAGAAGCAAGTGGTGAAACTGCTTTTGTATACACAGAACTGGCTGGATACGGAGATATAAGTGACTCAAGGACTTGTAGTTGGAGTTCGCTGTTAGCACCGCTGAGGATGGAAAACATGGTAGGGTTGTATGCCCGAGTGCATGTGGGGTGACGTAATAAATGCTGTCCAATGGCAGAAGAGGAGTTTTTATCAGCTGTGGTGGGACAGTCCAAATTACCAGTACGAATATTGGAGGGTATATACTGTTTAATCCGAGATTCCAAATATATATATATATATATATATATATATATATATATAAATTTTCTGAAAATTAAACTCTGATGATAAAGCTTTGCTTTGAAATCGATTAGACATATAAAACATCTTTTTTGTCTTTATTTTTTACGCATTGTATTGTCTTCGAATTTTATTATTTTATAACATACTTAACAATGCTTCAGCAAATTACCAATTACTTTTATATATATATATATATATATATATATATATATATATATATATATATTATATATATATATAAGAGAGTTTCATAATTTGCTTGAAGCATTGTGTATGTATTGGTTAGGAGGTTTATTTAGAAGGCCATCACAATGCAGTTTGAATAAAAAAAAATAATAATACGGTAACAATGGTGTTGTGTGTTGACCTGTATATTTTTTTTTTTTTTTTAAATAAAAAAAAAAAATTCATTTAGGAAGAAATGCCATAACTGCTTCAGTTCAATTCTTTTGATAAAGAGGTATTACCTCGAAAATTTAAGAAATAATAAAAAAATACAGGTCAACACACAACACCATTGTTACCGTATTATTATTTTTATTTATTCCAAACTGCATTGTGATGGCCTTCTAAATCAACCTCCTAACAATATAATATATATATATATATATATATTATATTATATATATATTGTGTGTGTGTGTGTGTGTGGTGTGTGTGTGTGTGTGTGTGTGTGTGTGTGTGTGTGTCAACTCACATTTCATTTGCAAACAGCTGAAAATTGTAAACATGTAGACGCTTCAACTCGGTCCACAGAAATTCCTGAAGGATCTGCTCTATAGAAAACAAATATGGTAGCACTTGGCACTGTATCCTTGTGTTTTCTTTTTACCAAATTAGCATTGAATGAAGACGCTCTTAAAGTACATGTTTGAACATTTCCACTTTGTATGTGTATATATGTAAAAAACAGGTTGAATTAAATACCATGTAAAATGTCTTGATAATTTCCAATTGCTTATGTTCAATCCACGTACAATCTTTCTTATAACCGATCAAAATTGGTAGATAAGCTTCCAATATTTTCACAAGCGCTTTCGACCAGATCCGTGGTCGTCTTTAGGGGGATTATTTGTTGCAGTTGTGTTTGTTCTTTGTGTTGTTAGTTTAATTCAGTTGGGAGGTTTTATTGTAAGGATTTTTTTTTTTTGTTAGGTTGTTGTAGGTTTTTCAGTTGGGGGATTATAATAAGTGCAGACGCTATCGTTAGTGCAGTAGTTATAAAAAATGTTTAATATATTGGTAGCGGTGTTAAAATGCTATTTTACTCAAGTTCTTTTATATTTTTTGTAGATAGCTTCGAGGTTTGTAGGTGTTACTTATTGTTATTTCTATAGATGATAATATTATTAGTGAGGATTTTTTTATTATCGGAGGGTATGAATTTTTCAATGATATTTTAATGTTTTTTTGTGAAATTATATATATATATATATATATATAATATATATATATATAGCTTAGTATACACACGCAGGCACACATATGCATATATAAAGTATAGCTTAGTATACAGTCAGACATACACACATATTATTACAGTCTATATTGAAATAACCTACTCGAGTTTGACCATCAGGATATTCAGTGTTAATTAACCCAGAAGATCCTTATGGTCAAACTCGAATAGGTTATTTCCATATACACCGTTATACTAAATACGCTCTACTAACGTATTGAAGACTTTATATTCGTTAGACCACTGACTCATTCGGTTAATATTGCGATTAACACAATATTTTCATTTCGCGTTAAGTCATTCCCTTTATCATATATATATATATATATATATATATATATATATATATATATATATATATATATATATATATGTGTGTGTGTGTGTGTGTGAGTGTGTGTTATTATACCACGTACTCAGATTCAATGGTGCTTGTTGATTGGCAGTGTTTGTCAATCCAAAATATATTTATAGTTTTAATGGTTAAAAATGAATGCTTCTTTTCAAATTATTACAGTTCTTTTCTTTCCTGTAACATGATGACTTTTATGTATTTAAGCATGTAGACCTAGAACATTTATTCAGACTTTTATGATAATATATTTTCTTTTCGTTTCAGGTGAGAATATTTTCCTGCTCCTAAATATCAATTTCTGTGGATTTTGATCAGACATGTAACGAAGAATTATCACGGTATTTAAATATATATATATATATATATATATATATATATATATATATATATATATATATATATATATATATATATATATTAACATAGATTATATATAATTGTTGTGCTCGAATGTATATAAACAAATTATATGTGTATAAAGAAAATCATGAAAAAGTATTTTCAACTTTTAAGATGTATATAAACATACCTATCATCATATAAATATATATATATATATATATATATATGTATATATATATATATATATATATATATATATATATATGGGAGAATATGTGCTTAATTGAATCAAACCTAATTTTTTTGAAAGTTAATTTATTAATGAATAATTAGGCGGGATTTAACTACTTAAATGTAAGGCTAAACAAATCGAGAAAATTCATCTCTGAATGTACATTTCGACCGAAGATGATTTTTCGACAAATGATTTTTCTCGATTTGTTTAGCCTTACATTTAAGTAGTTAAATCCCGCCTAATTAATCATTAATGAATTAACTTTCAAAAAAATTAGGTTTGACTTCAATTAAGCACATATTCTCCCAAATATTGTCGGCTGAAAATAGCCATATTTGTTTATATATATATATATATATAATATATATATATATATATATATATATATTATGATTGATTGATTGATTGATTGATTAAGAACATAAGATCAATCATTTTGAAATAAATTTGCAGTATATTTGTTTTTTTAAATATTTAGTTAGAAGAATGAATAAATTTATATTAGGAAGGTAATAGCGATTGCTTAATTCGTATGTCTCACCTGCTCATGTAAGGTATGTAGAATACACAAGTACAAAGTATTCCAAAAAAGATTGATTAATTCTAGATGGCGACGTTAAAACGTTTCACTTTTTATTAAACCTTGGCCAGGACCTTTGGACGGAAAAAGTGTTTTCTGAACTGTGATGGATATTTTTTTAAGAACATATGGGAAACGTCGACTTCACCAACTTGAATAAATTCATCTCATTAGGAATACTTTGTTTTCTTTTTTCTACAAACTGTCATTCATTTCCATACTTTAATCATATCTATCTATCTATCTATCTATCTATTATATATATATATATATATATATATATATATATATATATATATATATATATAATATATATATATATATGAGGAAAATGAGTACAGAAAAAATGTAAATGGATAAATGAATTTAATCGATATCACATTAATCGATATCACTTACACATGTGTTTCGGTCAGTTGTGTGCGTGAAAATATTTCGCACACATAGAAGAATCGACCTTCATCAGAGTGAACATTTATTTGCGAAATATTTTCACACACACAAACTGACCGAAACACATGTGTAAGTGATATCGATTAATGTGATATCGATTAAATTAATTTTATCCATTTATATTTCTTTTATTTACTCATTTTTCCTCATATTGTCGGATTCAATTGCTTTTCCATTTTTATATATATATATATATATATATATATATTATATATATTATATATTAATAAGTCATCCACAGACACGCGTTTCGGCATATCATGCCTCTTCAGTGTGGCTAGATATATATATATATATATATATATATATATATATATATATATATATATATATATATATATATATTGAGACCCACACATACAGACAAACACAGAGACATACACACAGACAGAAAAGGATGAGAATAGTGAGAGAGAGGGAAGGAGGGAGAAAATGAGAGAGGAAGAAGTGAGTAAGAGAGAAAGTGAGAGAAGAATAAAGAGAAGGGAAAATAGCGACAGTGAGTGTGTGAGGAGAGAAACATCTAAGGGCTGAGGAGAAAGAGAGATGGAGAGAGAGAGAGAGAAATATATATATATTGAAGAGAGGGAGAAATAAAGACATCAATAAGAAAGAGAGAGGGTCAGAGAGAGTCAGAGAGAGAGAGAGAGAGAGAGAGAGAGAGAGAGAGAGAGAGAGAGTCGGTGAGGAAGTGTGAATTTTGGCATGAGATTTAAAATATCCCTTTTTGAATCGCTATTTATATTTATGTTTTAATATATTATGCGCAACTGTTTTTATCGACTATTTACACTCCATTTATTTTCTATTCTTATGTTTTTATGCATGACTTTTACTTACTTAAAAATATCGAAATTTTATGATTGGTTTAGCCTCTGTTTGTTCATGAATTGTATATATTTGTGATAGAATGATCATAAATATTGTATATTGTGTGTCTAAAATGACTTTAGATTAAAATAAGTAAGTGAATACATTCCCTATTCCTGCATTCCTCTATGCACTCTTCTCCATCTCCCATCATCATTTCACGTACACACACAATATATATATATATATATATATATATATATATATATATATATATATTTTTTTTCACACAATCAAACAGGCAGATACACACATTCGTATAAAAATGCATGTGAGTGTGAATATGTTATATGCAAAAAAAAAAACCTACACAATAGATTTCAACGTGAATCTGAAGAAAAAGCACACAAAAGAGTATAATGATATTTTTTATAAAGATACCAACAAACAATTTTATCTACATAAGGTTGTACGTGTTACTACCCCTGTATATCTATCTTTTCACTGACAACCTCTGTCGGCTAGAGCTATAGATTACGCCGACTGCACCTCTACAGAGAGGGTAAGACACACACTAATGAGGCCATCTGTTCACCGTGGGTGGTGATTCGTGATGCTTAAATACGGAATCCTGGTGGCTATTCAGTATGTAACGAAATGAACGAGTATATTGTTTATTATGAAAATTAACATTATTGATCATTTCTCATATTATATTTTGGCTTTTTACGCTTTTCTATGATAGCATGAGCACACACAAATATTTGCTCTTTTTTTTAGAGTCTGATCACTAGATCATTTATGAAAAAAGGATTGTATATGTTAGTTATTTTGGGACCTTAACCATTTCCCGACTCTTTTGAAGAAATAAAATCATTATTCCTACTTTAACGATCAGGAAATACCAATTAAAGAAATCTTAGCAGTAAAGCAAAACGAAATCTTAGGGACTAAGCAAATCAGATGAGAAGGAATAAATACTAAAAACATTGGAAACGTTTGAATTTTATTGTAATGATAGACTTGTAATGTTTCTGTAGATTTACTCGACCCATGAATTCTGTGGTATTAGCACTAGGTGAAATTCAACCTGCCTCCTCCAAGATGTGTACTTGTGTCACCGTGTCCATTGTCTACGACGATAACTAATATACTATCTGCACCTCAGTTGTTGCTATATAGCCAATCCTTTCTACATCTTCTATGATATATAAAATCTGCAGTCTTGGTTATTTGCTAAACTTCAAATTATTTTTGGTTTCATAAATTGTAGTGCCAATAATTATTTTTACCTAAAGGACCTAAATTAAATTATGAGTCTGCCAATTATTTCAAATAACAATATGAGTTCACGCCTCTTCACTTTCATTATTTAATTCGGGCCAAGATATTAGAATGATATTAAAATCTATTTTGATGTATAACAAAAGAAAGTTAAATTTTATGATTAGCGTATATCCGGGAAATAATGTCCAAATGAATATGGTATGCATATTTTAATATTTTTGTGTACAATTTATAACTGTATACAAGGTACAATGGCAAAAATAAAAATGATACTGATTTTTCACTATACCAGATATAATTACCAAAAACTACACGAAAAATGTATCTGAAATAATATAGAGTCCACGTATTCAAACACATTTTAGTATAGATTAAATGTATTCAAACAAATTTGCTATTGGCTTCGACCACCGTCACGACTTCGGAATTGCAAGTAAATCTTTCAGATTGTCTCCTTGTTTGGATTGGGAAATGCTTCTGCTATCGTTGACTTCAGTTAATCTTTGATATTGTACGGAGGTTTGTTGGTCTCTCGCCCAATAAGACCTCACACATATATTCAAGGATATTACAATTTGGTGAGTTAGGTGGCCGATCTTACAGGCACTATATTTGCAGAAATTTTCTCACATCCAAGACTGGCTTCTCCTGCTTGTTCAATGGCTCTGGGTCATGTTGTCAGGCGTAGAGTCTTTCAGCAATCACCCTCTCGATATAGGACAGCTCTACCTCTTCCAAAGATTTGATGTTGGTTGAGTGTGATACCATGTAGGAAGACGAATCGAAGCATAACCGGTCCAAACATCATGACTTCGTCAAGGTGTTTGGTTTTCTTCTTTATCGGTACATATTATGTGGAGAGAGCAAATCAGTGATTGTTCTATGAATTCTTCTATTGAATCTGACATAATTTTTTTTACGTTTGAGAAAAACCAAAGCATGTTTTGTTGGATAAAATACCTGCGTTGTTTTTCCTCTCGTCATTCATTTATTTTCTGAGAAATACCGAACGACTTTATACATCACCTGCTTGACAAGAAACTCAGATACTCACATGTTCCTGGTTATATACCTGATTGGCTTTTTGGAATTGTTGTCAATCATGTCCTGGATCTCATTCTAAGGGTGAGGATTCTAAGTTGCTGTACCTTCGTAGTTGCCATTTGACTCGTCCATCATTTATCTAATCATCTTCACTTCCCTCAGATTTACAATGAAACACTCTGAAATTATCATATTACATGTATGTTTATATTCATTTTGCACTAATGCCTTTAGGTGAGGCACAAGGCCACTTCTTGAGAGTGAATTAGTGTACAAATGAAATATCCTTTTTCCTTTCTTTGGAAATTATTCTTCATAGAATTTTATTGTAAATTATCATTTATTATTTTACTATAGAAATGCATTGCAAATTATTTTTCTACATTTCTGGAGGAGTGAATTGCGTCATGATTGTTCTTTCGGGATAGAGAGTGCTTGTTGCACAATTAACAAAACCTGAAACAAACCCAACGCATAAGCGAATTAATGATTCAAAATAACGATAATTTACCCATCGCATTACATATCTATCTATACATATATAAAGGGCAGTTGTGTGTATATGTATGTCCGGGAAAACTTCGGAAATAAAACAATTAATGACAAAGTAAATATATATACACATTAAATATCACCAGGGCTTGGTTTTTGATCAAAATAATAGATATTTGATTTATATTTGTGAAGATAATCAAAAAATAAAATTAAAATGATAACAGCATGGGATTTTTTTTCATTTAATATTTTAGATAGTAAACATTAACATTTCTTTCAGAGTAGCTGGATCGATGCAAGGTCTAATTTTTTACATAGGGATTTAAATGGGGCATCCTACGAGGATTCAACTCACGATTCAGTAATAATGGATCTGCAGGACCAACTTTAAAAAATCCTCCTCTACCCAGGCGACGCCGGGTAGCCGCTGCTAGACTTATATATATATATATATATATATATATATATATATATATATAATATATATGTGTGTGTGTGTGTGTGTGTTGTGTGTGTGTGTGTGTGTGTGTTGTGTGTGTGTGTGTGTGTGTGTGTGTGTGGTGGTTTGGTACTATTTCACTTAAAGAAGCAGTTGTAAAACAACGTACAGTGTTATTAGAAGAGTGCTCAATATCTGTGACTGAGCGTTGATAGATGAATAAATGAATAGTTTAGTATATATTTCTTAGCATGGAAACAAGTCTGCTATCATTGGTTTCATGCTACGTAAGCTTAATTCTTTTCATAGCATGATACCAATGGTTGCAGACTTGTTCGCATGCAAATAAATATAAACTAAAATATTATTTATTTCTCTCTCTCTCTCTCTCTCTCTCTCTCTCTCTCTCTCTCTCTCTCTCTCTCTCTCTCTATATATATATATATATATATATATATATATATATATATATTGTATACTTTTCTGAGGTACGATTTTCAGGTTCATTCAATTTCTGAAGTTAATATTTCATAAAATAAATAAATAAGATTTTCGATTGACTACGTCCACCATATTTCTTGATTTAAAATTTGATGTACACATACATTAATTTAATTCTTACTTAATGCAATTAAATTACCTAAAAATTCCTATAAAACTCGAATATGACAGGGAAATGGTTTTAATCTATTTTTTAGGTGCTGCACTTTTAGGCTACAGCGTAAGAGCACTTTCAAATGCAAAGTAAATCTGATATATTGCCTTCCTGTCAGTTGATATTTAATCTACTATTTAAAATATTAGCAGGCTTTTGCATATAATGATGAAGAGGATGATTTTTGCTTTTAGTTTTAAGTTGTCTTTCATTCGAGATATATAAATGATTAATATCTTAAGTACATAATGGGAGGGTCAAGAAAGAGGATTTTTCTCGGTTTATTTGCATTTGAAAAATTATTAAAAAAAATATCACGCTCTTTTCATTAAATTTTCCAAAGTACAACGTCAATTGCCTAAATATGAATTAGATTCAATCCTATTTCATTCAAATAATCAATAAAAACTTACTTTTTTCTGAGTTAGATTTAAAATATATTTTGAAATTACTTTGCAGTAGGAATTGATTTAAAATATGAAATATATTTCTGTAAGTTAGTAGACTTTTATTTAAAAAGAAGAAGAGTATTTTCACTTAGAAATGTTTAGATAATATTTATGATATTTCTACAATGACATAAGCGTAGATATGTATTTACCAAATCCTTCCACACGAGCAGGATTGGACAAAAGGTCAATTCTTAAGTGGAGTATAACAGGTTTGATTTCAGAGTTTTCCTTCTCATAGGCTTGTTGCCATACCAAGGTTAAAGAACCCAGCCAGCCTTACTATTTACCCATGACTAAAGCGAGAATTGTTAGATTCAAAAGCTTCCCATGATAAAATGCAAACAGACACGTCTCTAGGCGAATTGATTAGTGTTGAATATGAGTATCATACCTTTAATTGTACTAGACATCGATTTAAAATCAAGTATTGGATTTTTTCTAACAGCTATTATACACACACACACACACACACATATATATATATATATATATATATATATATATATATATATATATATGGCAATATATATATATATATATATATATATGTGTGTGTGTGTGTGTTCTGTTAAAACGCCACAGACAATTCAAGTCTGAGGAGTTTTTTTATGGTCCTTTCAATTTTCCTAGCGATCTTTTTCGTGTTTGGGTGGAGAAGTTTATAGTCCACCAAATCCTTGTTTTTTTCGAGCGCTTTCGGCTGGTTTCAGCCATCATCAGGTGGGGAAACGATGTAAGTTTTTCAAGTGCCTCGTTTTTTATAGAAGAACGAGTAGTAGCTTTAAAAGTGTGGTGGTAGTTAGTACGAAACAAATCCCACTCTAACCATTCCCCTCCCTTCCTCACAATTCTGTATCCCCCTCAAAAACCCATTAATCCATTGTTTTGTACTAACTACCACCACCACTCTAAGCTACTACTCGTTCTTCTATAAAAACGAGGCACTTGAAAACTTAACATCGTTTCCCCACCTGATGATGGCTGATAAACCAGCCGAAAGCGCTCGAAAAAAACAAGGATTTGGTGGACTATTACAACTTCTCCACCCAAACACGAAAAAGATCGCTAGGAAAATTGAAAGGACCATAAAAAACTCCTCAGACTTGAATTGTCTGTGGCGTTTAACAGAACATGTCTAAAAGAAAATGTGCCGAAGTAATATATATATATATATATATATATATATATATATATATATATATATATATATTTAATATATATATATTATATATAATATATATATATTATATATTATATGTGTATATATATATATATATAATATATATATATATATATATATATATATATAACATATATATATATGGGAGTAAATATGGAATAAATCCGACAATATGAAAAATTTGAAAAAACAAGTTTTCCGAAAATAGGATGAATTCATTTAACGATTTTTTAAACATTTCGGTTTCTTTAAACCTTCATGAGGATGTATCTTGTGTGAAGAATATGATGGATGTTTTATAGATAACAGGAAATGAAAATGTTTATAAAATCTTTTTTGTTGTGTAACTGTATTTGTTCAGCGTTATAATATATATATAATATATATATATATATATATTATATATATATATATAATATATATATATAATGATTTTTGGATATTCTGTTTATTTTAGAAGCATTGTTGAAAAAAGTATATATTATTATTTTATATTTGCTTGAAGGCAATTACAATGCGTAATCGCATGAAATTCGATAATTATAAAAATAATAATGACAAGTGAATTTCGGTAAAGAATTATTCTGTGTGTAGAACATCGTACATACTGTTTCAGTTGAGAGTTGAAACAGTCTGTACGATGTTCTACACACAGAATAATTCTTTACCGAAATTCACTTGTCATTATTATCTTCTATAATTATCGAATTTTATGCGATATACGCATTATAATTGCCTTCAAGTAAAAATATAAATAATAATAATTCTGTAGAATTTCCATCGAGTGTGGACCAGATTTCTGCATTCAATCAAAATGTGTTTTACTGATTATTGAGTTCCCCATTTAGTTGGTGTTTCTTGTTTAGAATTTACGGGAAAGTCAATGGTGTTGTCCAATATGCAATTGCTAGGATCAGATTTTCTTTCTTTTAGAACGGGTTGTATTTGGTAGAGCTTCTACCTATTTTGTTACTATGGGTTAACGCAGCTTCGAAAAATACGGATTTAGGAAAAATGGCTGTGTCTAGGCTTTTAGTGCCAAAGGATTCAGCGGATTAATTTAATTTCAGATGATAAAATATTAAAGACAATGTAAGGTCGATGAAAAGTAGCTCAGTTGTTGACACACCCCATGCCTCGAATACTTAGAAGCAGCTCTTTGTATAACAGAGAATAATTATATGGAGTGACAGCGCCGTATAGATAGTTTAGTATTTTCATCCTTGGTATTAGGGTTATACCTAGGGCACCCCTTTTTGGGAAGTGGACTAACCCTTCTGCTGAGGATACATTCAGCGTATCCTAAGTCATGCTGACAGGGTCACTCGTTTGAAAAGAAGACCCAGTACCTCAAATAAAATTGACAGTGACTAAATATTACCTTACGAGATATTATACAAGAAAATAAATAAAGAAAATAAAGAAGGAAGGAAGGAAGGAAGGTAAGAGAAAGACAGAAATAAAGGTGAGGAGATTAGAAGAAGAAAGAAAGAAAGAAGATGAAGAAAGAAAGAAAGAAGATTGGGCGGAAATGAATGGCATAAGAAAGAGAAACAGATTTTTTTTTTTAAAGAAGGGGAAACGAAGGACAGGGGGAAATAAAGAAAGAAAAGTCAGGCTATTGAATGAGAGAAATGAGTGATAATAAAGGCAAAAAGAAAAAAATACAAGAAGGAATAAGAAAGACAGAGGGAAAAGAAAGAAAGAAGAATAAAAGGAAGGAAGGAACGGGAGAAAGGACAGAAGGAAACAAATATATTATATAAAGAAAAAAAGAGAAGGGTCGGAATGGCAGAAGGAACAGAAGGAAGAAAATACAGGTTATTAGAAGACAGGAGAAAGGAAGAAGGGAAGAAATGGACTAGAAAAACATAAAGAAAGAAGAACAGAAGAAAGACAAATGGAAAAATAGAAAGAAAGAATATTCTTTAAAGAAATAATAGAAGATCAATATATTCTATTATTATTATTGCATTTTCACACTGCAAAATACAGAACTATATTCTGAATATTCAATCTATTTAATCAGAATAATAATTACCATTTTTGCCAAGCTTTCTGTTCAACACAATAATTAGAATTTTCATAAATTATTTAACTTCGTCATTAGTAAACAATGATTATGAAACCCCAAAACAACGAGTATTCTGATTTCTATCAATTAATACGGAATGCATTTGTGAATTTATCCTTTACATTTCACAACCAAATAACTTTAATACATGATTATCAACTGGTAATACACAGCTCCTTAAACACAGAATAAAGAAACGTTGTGAATCAAACATTTATAGTTATTCATCGATGAATGTTAGCAAAAGGTAGATCATAGAATATATGACATAAAATTTTCTCATTCCATAAGATCACATATATAAACCTTTTAAATTTGACATTTAATTTACGACATAATAATAGTTTAGAATTTGCCTACGGTTTGTCAGTGATCAAATATTCACTGCTAGCTTTAAGCGAATATATTCCAATTTAAGAAATGAAAAAAAACAAAAAAAAAAAAAAAAAACAGGTTATTATTTACTTTAAAGGAATACACATTTATTTCGTATTTTTAAATATGTCTTGGTGGCGCAGTTAGTAGGTCGGCAGGTTGATTAACAGAATCATTTATTCGGAAACTAATCGTATTTTTAACGGCCATGTTTTGATTGAAAATTATACAGGTAAATATGTAAGAGAAAAATGGAAAAAATATTTAATTTTATGTGAGAAGA
>CM042140.1:134947626-134960126 GCA_023376005.1 Doryteuthis pealeii | reverse complement strand
GGGTGAGTAAAAAAAATAGAAATAAAATGATATTACACATGTAATTTATTTGTAATACATTTTATACTAGGCACTGCCAAAAATGGCAAAAAATTCCGTATTTAAAAAAATATAAATGTACACCCCCACCCACCCCGATTGAATAAAATTACCAAAAATCTGGGAACTATCCGATTTTGATAAAATTTTCAATGTTGATTTATCAATGAATGAATTTTATAATGCATTAGTTATTTTATTTCAAAACTTTCTGATTTTGTTCATGTCATTTAACTTTGCACCACCTTTATTTAGGGGCGTAAAATATCGGTGGGGTTATATACGGTTCTATTCGCAAGAATTGCGTCCCGGCCTCCTGCCTTTAAAAAAAACGCTAGGCGGTGATAGCTGAAAAAATCCGCCTACCATTGATTTCTGAGATGAAACTGTTATAAGCCTTAAAATCCCTTTTTTTTTATTACTGGATATACATAAAAAAGCGGCCTTGTTTATATTTGAGTACAGTTGACCAAAAATAATAGTTTAAAATGTGTTCAAAATAAATTACATGTGTAATATTATTTTGCATTTGTTTACTGATGTTCATTATGTCGACTTTTCGACTTAGACAGACATTTTATTTTAAATAATCGATTTAATTAATGTTAATTCGTTTTTAATATGAAAATGAGTGAAGAGTTGGCAGTACCTGTTATATACTATGATTTTCGGTCAATATTGTTCAAATATATTGCAAACCTTCCCGCTTTTTATGTATTTATTTTAAGGCTTATGATAATTTCTTCTTAAAAATCAATAACAAAAAATAATAAATACACTCATTAGAGAAGAATTAATAACTTTTAAATGAAATGACTTTGTCTTTTTGGTCTAAACTTGCAGAAAAATAAGACCATCTAAATTATGTTGTTTTCTTTTATTCAGAGCGTCAGTTTTTGTCTTTTTATGTATACTGTAATTAGTTTCTCTTTTATATAATCCCACCGATATTTTGCGCACCAATATAAGGGAGGGGTTAAAATTAAGTGACTTGAAAAAAAATCAAAGTTTTGACATGAAATATATGATGCATTATAAAAATTCATTCTTAGATAAATCAACACTGAAAATTTCTTTGAATCGGATAATTCTCTGATTTTTTATATTTTTTTAATCAGCTGTGGGTGGGGTAAATATATTTTGTATAATACAGATTTGACGTCATCTGTGGCAATATCTACCTAATCCCAATTATCTATAGAGAACTGAATAGGTGACCCACGTTTTGTCTAATACATACATATATATATATATATATATATATATATATATATATATATATATATATATATATATATATATTATATGTGTGTGTGTGTGTGTGTGTGTGTGTGTGTGTGTGTGTGTGTGAAAT
Organism: Doryteuthis pealeii; assembly: GCA_023376005.1. Lineage (NCBI taxonomy): Eukaryota > Metazoa > Mollusca > Cephalopoda > Myopsida > Loliginidae > Doryteuthis > Doryteuthis pealeii. Next base: position 134,958,733 of record CM042140.1, on the reverse strand, counting down.
ACCATAATCCCATCACTAGATAATATACCATAATGAGTTCATAGTGTGCTTATTTGTAGGTATTGTTCTTCTGTCTCTGTTGCGCGCGGTATATGAGATTGGATATAATTCTACCAACATTTAGGAGTAATTTTCGAAATGAACTATTGGAGAAGAGGATTTATTTATTTATTAATTGCTTTAGGGCAAGCAGAATACAAACAACCCAAATTAAAATTTGAATTTCTTTTTTGATGATACAAAAAATAGCCTAATACGAATCCTTATTTCTGCTTAACTCTATTCCTCCTCTCACCACTCTCTGTCTGTCTGTCTGTCTGTCAATCACTCCATTGACTCTGTCTGCGTGTCTGCCTGTCAGTATCTAACTGTCTCTCTGTCTCTCTACCCAATATATATATATATATTATATATATATATATATATATTATATATATATATATGCTAACACACTCTTCTACCCGGATTTTAATAGCACGTCAAACCTAAAAAAAATACCCAATTTTTATAGTTCTTCCATAATGCTCCCTTTCAAAAAATCTAAAAACAAATTCTTCAAATAAGAAATTTTCTCCTGACGATGACCTAAGGTCGAAACTAGTTGAGAATAAATAACATATAAAAAAATATCCTGTTTGTCTTATTACTTTTTGTTAATACTATATATATATATATATATATATAATATATATATATATATATATAATGCATTATTCCTATACATCATACCGTATCCTTTATGCATCATTACTTATATATATATATATATATATATATATATATATATATATATATATATATAAGCACACACACACACACACACACACACATATATATATATTATATATATATATATATATATATATATATATATATATATATAGAGAGAGAGAGAGAGAGAGAGAGAGAGAGAGCGATACAGTTACATAGATGTTGGTTGGGAGAGAGGTAAAAAGGCCTGTAGGTCAGAGTTCAAAATACTATTATAATCTTTTGTATACAGCTCTATAGATGTTTATCGATAGAATTGCGGGAACGTCAAAACCATTTTTGGTTTGATCAGCACAAGTAGTGAACTTTTATGTGTATAAATTACAGAGCGTGTTTTACAGCAATGTTCGTCTCATTGCCGATGCTGTGCACTTATCTCAGCCGCTGAGGCAATTTTGTAGGCTAGGAAATTCATGGTCTATTAATTCAAACATTGATGTCAGTATATATTTCCTAAGCTTCACTTTGTTGGATACGTTTTTGCGCACACAAAAAAAAAATGCATACATCAAGGCTAGATTACTCGTAGAATCTGGTTAAGGACTTTAGTTGCAACTGGCTATCCACTACACATGTAAGCCACAATAGCTTTACACAAAACCGGCTAATATCTATTATTAAATTGAGAGAAAATATTTGCCAGATATCAGATACTGATTCTAGGTAATTTAGGGCCCGGCTCATTAAATGTATTTACCAAACTCTCCTTACGAGCAGGATGTGACACGAGGTTAATTTTTAAGCGGTGTTTAACAAGTTTGAATTCTGAGTTTTCCTTCTCTTGGAACAGTTGCCGTAGAAAGTTTAAAGAGCTCAGTCTGCCCTATTCTTTATCATAATTGGAGGGAGGATATTTAGATTCATAGCTTTGCCAAGATCATTCGTGCTATATGAAATGCAACCAGTCCCGTCCAGGATTTGAAGTTGTGTTCATTTCTTAAGACAATCATTACACCACAGTTGCCTTTAACAAGAAACTCAGGGCAGCTAACAATAATCATAATCATAATCATCATCAAAATCATCATCATTAACATCAAAAGTTCTGTTGAATCACTCTTTACATCAATCTACAGGGTGATCCAAAAAAACAGATTTTTTAAAAAAGTCAGGTCTGTTTTTGTCCAACCTGTATATATACACACACACACACATATATATATATATATATATATATATATATATATATATATATATATATATAGATAGATAGATAGATAGATAGATAGATAGATAAAAGGTAGCTTACCGGTGAATATGGGCACGATCGTTGGAGGTGCACAAAATCCAGGGTTTAAGTCAGCGATAAAACAAATACAAAGTGCTCAATACAAAGTAGAGCAAATTTATTAAAGAAATGGATACAAAAGAAATCTACTCGAGTTTCAACATAAGGATCTTCAGGGTTAAATCCTCTGAATTAATCGAGATACCGATTAATTGCAGCCGATTACACATGTGTTCATTGAATAAGATGTCACGTTGTAAAGTAACATCTTATAAGATGTGACGTTATAACGTAACATCTTATTCAATGAACACACGTGTAATCGGCTGCAATTAATCGGTATCTCGATTAATTCAGTGGATTTAACCCTGAAGATCCTTATGATGAAACTCGAGTAGGTTTCTAGTGTATCCATTTCTTTAATATATATATATATATATATATATATATATATATATATATATATATATGGTGACCCAACAAAAACAGGCGTAACTTTTCTCTTAAAGTTTTTTTTTTTGATCACCCTATATATTATCAATCGCTCTTGATAAGTTCTTGGCGGCATCCAGTGTTCACACAGAGTTGATATATGTAAGTTTGTACTTATCGACCAACCCTGGTGCATATATGTGTCGGAATCCATTAGAGAACGTCACTTACGAATTCTTCCTTACTTCACTAACAGTTGTCAGCTTGTTTTGTTCATCGTACTTGGATGGTTTGCGAGATGGTTGACAAGTAGTCATACGGCTGTTGTTTTGTGGAGTGCTACTTTCAGGATTTATTCAAAACAACACTCAGAATCCTTGTTTCCATCAGGCTTTTTCTATAAATGTTTCGTTAGAGTCCAAATATTGCCGACACAGCTACGTCTTGGTAGAATACCGAGACAGAAATTTAATATCTGCTTGTACTTCAGGGGTGTATCTGGTTAATTTGGGACCTAAGGGTTACAATGCTGTGGTGCTTCTTCAAATATTGCGTGTTATTGGTGTTTTCTTATCGTCATCAGAAATAAAGATTAGTTTAGATTTATATATTGTAAAGAGAATAACCAGTTTTGAACATCTATATTTATTCATTACTATTTTCTATAATATTTAAATATCTGAATATTAAAATATCAACAGTTTAGTCATTATTCAAACTAAACAATTCTATCGTAAAACCATATCACTTTGAGTAAGGAATGTATTTTGAAAACACTTCATTTACAGAGATATCTGCAAAATAACATAAGAGTAACTGTTTCATTAGCTTTTAAGTATTGCAAACTATATAGTAGTACTGATACGATACCCAAGGTCCAATTTCTTTTAAGTTAATTGTTCAGATGAAGATTTCAAGACGTTGCGAAAGGGAGTTCATTGCCTCTTCTACTTGGAAGAATCCCGTTTTTATTTCATCAGAGAGAACAGCTTTCTATGTGGCCGTTAACCTGTAAATAGCAACACCAGTTTTACCTATGCGTATGTTGAAATAAATATATGATATTAACATAGACAGGATCCTGCATCAACGATTGGAATACACTAACAGAATATTCGAAAATAATTAACACAACTCCTACCACAGCTATGGTTAGCGGTATGAGAACAGGATACCCCCGTGGCATAAATAAAGGGTTAGGTTTAAAGTTCCATGGTGGCTCCCGATTATGACAAGAGTTCAAAAAGAAGGTTCCCGAGTCCGAGAAGGTTCCCGAGTCCGAGAAAGTTCCCGAGTCCGACAAGAAATACCTGGAGAAGGCCGGAGGGCATATCGGCCGAAACGTTGTACAAATAACAATGAAGATGGGGACAATAGTCCGAATAACGCAGATAATACTAACAGAATAATTTCCAAACATTGATACACTAACAAAAAAATATCCAAAAATTGATTTCACCAAAATGTTTGCTCACCAACGCAAAATAATTATCGAAATAGAAATTTTTAATGCGTATAAGTAAACTTATAATCTAATTTCAAACTATGTAAAAAAAAAAGAACCCAAAAAACGAAAAACAAAACAAACAAAAAGACAAAAAAAAAAAAGAAACAACTGAGGGGGTCACTACTAAGGCTCAGTCCTAATTTGTGATCATCTTCCACAGATTACTATGACAAACAATATTAGTTTTTTTTGTTTTATGTGATATTGTTTATATTGCGTAATGTGTGAAAATAAACCATTGTCTTCTTGTTGTCTTCTTCATCCTATATCTTAATTTGAAATTTCCTTATGCATTTGCTCATTTGTAATGTAGACATTCCAGTGTTAGCCTTGTCTGCGGATATTGCGGCTGGTGAGAAAATATCACGTTTCTTCGATAAAGAAAAAATGTTATGCATAGGTATACGTTATGCGTAATCGTCAAAACGCCTTGGGACTGGCTGTAATGGCGAATTTCTTTCTATCGCTGCCGTGTATTTACCACCATTCAATGAATTTCGAACGGAAGACGTTAATTAATCCTTTAGGGTAGACTGTCTTGATTCCACTGTCCATGTGAAAGGACAGTTCGTTTTTGTGAATTCCTATTAGTCACCTCATACTTTCAGGGAACCAGAATAATTTTATATTAAACTGTCTGACTCAAGAAATTGTATTCCCATCAAGGTGACTCCATATAATAAAACACCGATTGACCCTTTGTCTTCTAAGTCAGATTTAATTTCTTTAGCGATAATTTATTTAAATAATAATCTTTGTGTTGACAGTCTTTTACAGATCAGCTCTATCTTTAATCATTTCAGACCCTGTCGGCTAGGGCTTTAGAATTCGTCGACTGCACCTCAGCAGAGGGGTGAGACCCCCCACCACCCCAATGGGTCACCTGTTGGCCGTGGCTGGCAACCCATGATGTTTAAGGACGGAATCCTTGTGTATGTTTAAGGACGGAATCCATGACGAGCAACACTCCACTTATGCTCTTACCTAGGCTAGACGGGGAGTCGGAAAGTTCCCCTCTGATCAATCGGCTATTCACGTCAAGCCCAAGCACCTATATAATTGTCCCAACCCGATTGTCCTTATAGCACACCCCAACACTTTTTATATTGGTGCTAGAAGGCGGTGACTGGGGTTTTTAATGTCCTGGGAATGACTGTAAAACGTATCTGATGGTGAAGTTCTAGTTCTGGGGCTCTGGGGAATGTAAAGCACCCCTATATCACCATTGCTCCCTGGTCCACTCTGACCCGGAGTGGTAGTACCTGTGAGGGTTCCATCTATGGATTAGGTAGAAAAATGTGTTTATAAAAAAATTAGAATCAATTAAGAATTAATGATTTCAACATGTTTTCGGCATTAAATGACCCACTGTGGTTGATATGACGTAAAACGGACAAAACCATACTATTTTAACCATTTCGCTATCATTTTTTAAAAGTTGGGTATATGCAGAATTATACTTTCTGGAGGCGTGTGGGCTAGTGGTTAGAGTCGTGGAAAATGGACTCGTCGATTAGGTTTCAATTCCTAGACGAAGCTGTTGGCATTTCACATAGCGCTAATACCATTGGGAAAGGTATGAAACCATATATTCTCCTTCCAGCTATGGGTTAAATAGTAGGGCAGACTGGCCCTTCAGCATTGGGTAGGTAACCAGTCTAGGAGAGAATAACTCCGAATTCAAAATTCCCTCCAGCTATGGTTAAATAGTAGAACAGACTGGGCCCTTCAGCCTTGGGTAGATAACCAGTATAGGAGAGGGATGACTCTGAATTCAAATTCCTGAGGTCAGTCGTTGATTGGGTTTGTGGCAACGCTTGATGCACCAATTCTTTCCTATCGACCGTGCCAAAAAGTGTTGATGGTCCAACACAAGCTTTCACCGCTATAAAGAAATCAATGTGTGGATGTTCATTGTACGAACACTCATACGTCGATCGACGGAGAAGTCCATCATACTTTCTGTGCTCTTTTTAAGAATTAAAATGAAAAAGGAAATTCGAAAGGTACACCGCTGTTCCAGTGGAATTGAAATGGTTAAACCCACGAGTCCAATATTATGTAGAATTCTGGAGCCTAATGTCTATTTTTGGTGTGCGTGGTTTTTTTCCTGGTGAATAGCATTGTTATGTCTCCTGTCTCTTTTAACAATTCATTCCATTGTCGCAGTTTCCGTTCATGATCCCCGTATACATTCTCCCGTAAATAGAACCGATAACACAATGTTGTAAATTTTTCTGATTTTTTTATTTTTTTACATTAACTGTCCAGAAAAAAAAAACCCAGGACGAAGTGAAAGTGAGATTATTTCTTATTCTACCGGAGTAATCTAATCTATATGAACATTAGAAAACTTAGATTATAGTAAAAGGACAACACCCAATTTTTCTCTTTTTTGAAGAATGTATAAAATATATGAAATATTAAAGATAATTTTGCAACATATACTCAGGTGGAATTTCGGCAATATTAATCACCTTGCCGTGTATTCAGGAAAACGCGCACGCACACACACACACATACAGAGAGAGAGAGAGAGAGAGAGAGAGAGAGAGAGAGAGAGAGAGAGAGAGAGAGAGAGCGAGAGAGAGAGAGGGGAGAGAGAGAGAGAGAAAAACAATATAAACAGTAATAAAAATCAGCAATGCCTGAAGAACACACACACAAACCGAGTTAACAGAACCTGACAGATGAAGGTAATAAAAAAAAGGTAGGTCAAACGGGGAATGATACGAAGGCATTGTTGGACACACACACACACACACACACACACACACACACACACACACTCAGAGACTCATACACACACACACACACACACAGACTCATACACACACGCATATAATTTCAAGGAAGACAGTCATACAACAGAATGGAGAGAACCTAGTAACAAGCTAACAGCTCCAGATCTTTAGAAATTTCCTGACGAAGAGATCTTTATCTCAAAATATAAAGAATGAATCAAAGGTAAACAAACATCATCATGGTTACCTCATTTTTCTTTACACATGCACTGTGATAGCCTTCAAAACCACCCACAAAGCCAATATGTGTGTGTGTGTGTGTGTGTGTGTGTGTGTGTGGTAGTTTTATGGGGAACTAAACGGAACACACACACAAAGAGACGAACGAGTTACAATTGTGACTGTTCGAAAAGGATAAAAAACGAATAGGTCGGGATAATGAACATTGCTCAATACGTACCTGCAGAGCCGTTCTAGGGAACCGAGCCAACGAGGGAAATTAACTTCACAGGTTTTACCGAAAGGGTTTAAGGGATAATTCTGGTATATATATATATATATATATATATATATATATATATATATATATATATATATATATATATATATATGCGCGCGTGTGTGTGTGTGTGTAGTATGTGTGTATGTGATGTGTGTGTGTAGTGTAGTTTACTGAATCTCTATCAAGAAAATGAATGATAATGCATCTTTAAAATATGAATATACACAAATTGGTATCAATGTATACATGGAATCTTGTTCAAGCAGAATAAACAGATGAAAAGCAAATTAAAGAAATACATCTACATTATCAAAATTATATTCACTGGAATCTTCGAATCCATCAGCGAATGCCAAACCGACTGTAACATAAATTGAAATGGAAGTTCTTTCGTAATTTAAAAAGGAAGAAAATACCAAATAAATAAATTTCGCAGATCGTATATATTAAGGTTTACAATACAGGAATTACTATATTCAGTCTTTCATAAAATCGAGCTTAAATATCGAAGCATAGAGTTTCTACTCCGAAGAGCAATGATTGACTGGCTTAACAGGAATTACGTAAGACATGCTTGGTGCATTCAATATAAGCTTTCTTTTTTTTTAATATGTTACATCATTTCGTTCGTTAAGATTACTTTGTGTATTTCTTGTATATTATCTTTCATTCACATTTTTTTCTAGCTCTGTCCTCCGTTAAAACACAATTATGTATGATTCTTGACTCTTTGAATGAAGCAATTTACTAAAAAGGAGAATATTCATGGACAAATGTAAGGCGATCAAGAGAAAAGTGTATGGAAATATAATTAAAAAGAGTAGATTTTTAGCGAATTGCCAATATCAGAAAGCAACACACAAAAACTAATAAAATAGAATAAACTAAGTAACGGACATTCTAATCCAGCTATTTACTATTATATTATTTAAAGCGAATATGATTCCATCTATATCTAAAACTAGAAGAGGCTACCCGGCGGCGCCTGGGTAGAGGTTTTTTTTTTAAGTTAGTCCTGCAGATTCATTATTACCGAATCGTGAGTTGGATCCTCGTAGATTGTCCAATTAAAAAACTCTACGTAAAAAAAAGACCTTGCATTGATCCAGCAAAGAAACGGTAATGTATACTATTTAAAATATTAAACGCCAAAAAAATGCCATGCTGTTATCAGTTAAATTTTATTTTTAATTATCTTCACTAATATAAATCAAATCTTTATTATTTTTGCTCGAAAACCAAGCCCTGGAGATATTTAATGTGTATATATATTTAATTTGTCATTAATTCTTTTATTTTCGAAGTTACCTCCGGACATACATATACACTTTATGGAGGCGCGTGGTCTATTGGTTAGAGTCGTAGGAAATGGACTCGTCAACACGAGTTCAATTCCTGGACGAAGCTGTTGGAATTTCACATGGCGCTAATACCCTTTGGAAAGGTATGAATCCAATTCTCCATCCAGCTATGGGTAAATAGCAGAGCAGACTGGGTTCTTTAACCATGGCTAGGTAACCTGTCTAGGAGAAGGAAAACTCTGAATTCAAACCTGCTAAACTCCGCTTAAAAAATTGACCTTGTGTCGCATCCTGCTCGTGCGGAGGGGTTGGTAAATATATATACACACAACTGCCCTTTATATATGTGTAGATCATGAAATTTGAATTGATAATACTGGTGTTGAGATTGCACTCAAACACACGCACATGCACGCACACTCAATACTTCCCAATATATATATATATATATATATATATATATATATATAATATATATATATATCATTCATCCACAGACACGTGTTTCGACGTTTATGTCTCATCAGTGGGGCTCGACTTTTTTAACAGCTACCTCTAGCCGTTGTTTACATATTTCTGTTTCTACAATGGGGTGTTAACGTTGAGTATTTTTCTGAATTTAGTATTGGGACAAGAGTGTGTTTTTAAATGTTGGTCTATTGAGCTAGTGTTTGAAATAATATATACATCGGTGTAACGACAACTACCCCTTCCAGGCGGCTTACAATGCACCTTTCAGACAATAGCTCAATAGCCCAACATTTAAAAACACACTCTTGTCCCAATATTAAATTCAGAAAAATACTCAACGATAACACCACCATTGTAGAAACAGAAATATGTAAACAACGACTAAATATTTTAGAAGCACTGTATATTAGACACAAAAATACAAAACTAAACAAAATAAACTTTGATAATAGGACCAATATTCTAAAATGCCTATAAAACATGAACAATATATATAAAGTAAGTAAAGTCGTCGGGGCGGCCTAATGTCGGTATCATCCATGCAGCGAGGGAGTCTATCCCCTTTTCTCTAGCGCTAGACCAAGGAGATTATTTTAGCGTCTGAGGTGGAGCGCCACACCTACCATCAGCTCCTTACTTTACCGCACATATCCCTGTGCTACTCATACGCTGAGTTGGCGAGGGCGGCTATCGAACTCGGAACTTTGTGGTTTCTAGCCGAACGCTCTACCGAGTGAGCTAACCTATACATGTATATAAAACGTTTTTTTTAGAATACTTTGTTTTATATATACTAGCAAATATATGCACCCTCCGGGTGCAAGTATTTAAGTTTTTAACGTAATAAAATATCGTATTAAATTAGAAAGGCTAATGAAACTAAATAAGAATACAGATAAAGATTTGAAACAGAGGGAGTATAATCGAAAAATAGAACAACTGAAACTTACTCTTCCATCACTCTCGTCTTTCATTGTTATTTTTTCTAATTTAAGTATTTAGTTAAAAGAGGAAGTAAAGAATAACATGACAGTTATTTTTTCTTGTTAATGGATTTCATTTAATATTCATTGAAGAGATTTTTGTTTATATCCATTGAAATAAAACCAAACAGTTAGAAACCAATAATACTAAGCACATATTTATTAAAATAGAATTCTAATTATCAATATGCAAAATAGCCTTCCCGTTCACACTGGAAACCGCTATTTTGTTATATATATAAATATAATTGCATGTTGTTAGTATGTAGATATGGTTAACAGTATTAATAATGTAAAACAATTTTATTAATAATTGAGGTTAAAATAAATTCATGGTCAATGTGACGTCAATAACTAAGGGAATTGTGACTTGAGTAGTGATTTAGTTTCGGTTACAGACAGAAAAACACACAATCTCCATTATAATAAGATATATATTTGTGTTGTGTGTGTGTGTGTATGTGTGCGTGTGCCTGGTGTGTGTTTGTGTGTGTGGAGAAAATAGAAAAAAAACAACAAAGTATACTAAAAGGATAAACATATAGATGGTAAAGTCGACGGTAAAACGCTTTGACTTTCATTTAAACTTTCAGCAATACATTAAGGGGGGGGGGACTCATTGTTGTCAAAACAGTGATGTGAATCTTTTCCAAATGAAACGAGAGATGAGAATGGATTAAAGAAAAATAAATTCTTTTTTCGTTAGCACCTTTCTAAAAAGTTAACGGGATTAGTTATTGTTGATACCGGCCGTTCCTACAGTGGAGAATATACACCGGTTCTCACTATAAATATTGAGACACCGAGTGAAAAGGTTGTACTGTTACCGTTAACGACAAGCTAGTCGTTCCTGTACCATTATTGTAAATACACTTGTCTTATTTTACCCTATCTCGACTTGACTTCTTTTTTACTGTTGGACTAACATCACAACAGTTATTGACAAAATGTTTGACATAAAACACATAATCATAAAGAGTTATAGTATAAGAATTAGAATAAGAGAACAGAAAAAAGTACGCTGCTACACACACACACACACACACACACACACATATATATATATATATATATATATATATATATATATATATATGGTTGTGTGTGTGTGTATTTATATATGTATGAATACTAGAATTACGTTAAAGTTTAATGTGGTGCGCCCAAT
>CM042140.1:134897626-134942626 GCA_023376005.1 Doryteuthis pealeii | reverse complement strand
GGCAAGACAATATATTTCAATTCCGTGCTTATTTGAAATGATTTATCCAGACACCTTCCTTTTATCCTAGCTGCTTTGAGGAAAATACCTACCATGCTGTACTACTGGGGATGATCATCAGTTATTACCTGTAAATGTGTGTAAGTTTTCACAAACATATCTGTATACTTACTATCTGAGGACACGTGTAGCTTTCAGAATATATAGTGAATAGCTAACAGATTAATTTGTGTGGATTACAATATTGACTTGATATCTCATTTGTATGATATGGTACAAGGACTGTGTATCATTTTGGAAAACAACAAAAACAAACAATATCTAAAATTACAAAGAATTACAATAAACTTCTGGAATATTGAACATAACAAACAGTTGCAATATTTGCTATCTATTAGGTCACCTTTTACCAAAATATATAGTCTTAAAATACTGGTTTATGGATAAGTATATTCTGTAAATATACTAATGACATTATAGGCTGTAGGGAATATATTTGGTATAGTTTCCCTTTAGCGAGTTCCAATGTTATGATTAGTTAATCCATGGTATAATAAAACTGAATAAACGGAAGTTGAAATAGAATGAATCCGCAAACACACGCAAGAAAGTATATTATCTAATATAAACTGTATACATAACAGTGTTATTAAGAAAGATAGTACACAAACAAGTTCGAATATCTAGAATTATACAGATCTTGCTCCATGAACAAGCAGTATATGAAAGTGTACAAAGGAAAAACGGTTCACGTAATGAGTTTCAATAATATCATCATATGGCTTAACTGTTCTCTGTCAGACGCAGAGATTATGGATCTACATTTCGAAGAACAGACCCGAAACAGGTCTAGAAAGGGATTATTAAGTTTCATCTGGCACCCTACCTGTTCTGATGGACATGCATATATATATATATATATATATATATATATATATATATATATATATATATATATATACATGTCCATCAGAACAGGTAGGGTCATATGACACTTCATAATCCCTTTCTAAACCTGTTTCGGGTCTGTTCTTCGAACTGTATATCCATAATCTCTGCGTCTGACAGAGAACAGTTAAGCCATATGATGATATTACTGAAACTCTTTATATATATATATATATATATATATATATATATATATATATATATATATATATATCATTATATATATATATATATATATATAAGTCGACGGGGTGGCCTAATGTCAGACTACGAGGGAGTCTATCCACTTTTCACTAGTCTTGCTAGACTAAGGAGATTATTTTGGCGTCTGAGGTGGTGCGCAACACCTACCATCAGCTACTCACTTTACCGCACAGATCCAAGTTGGCGTGGGCCGGTATCGAACCAGGAACCTTGCGATTTATGCAAATTGTTCAAGGAAGTTGATTATTTTTAGTACAGGATTACTAATAACTACAAACATTAGGAATGCCTCCCCATACCTCATCACAGACAGAATTAACAAAAAGTTTAAAAAATTAATACATTTAATATGAGTTCAAATAAACGGTAGCAATGACCATACGCAGCCAGATATTCTAGAAATCATTATCTAATAAAAAGTTTTTTGAATGAAAGAATAATTGTTTCAATAAAAGAAGAAACGAATAGAGTAAAGCCGACTATCATAATAGCACAAAAAAAGAGGGGTCTAAAAAGAAAAAAGAAATTACTTTGTTATTGTAAGTAGTTACGTCGGGAAGAAAATTAATAGTAAAATAAGTCAATAAATATTGATAGATGGTAAAAAAAAAAGAGAAAGAGAAAGAAAAGGTCAAATAAATCTGTTTAATTCGTCTTTTATCATCCCGTTCTATTGTCCAGCAAAGCAAGCGGCCGCTACTGGCCATTAAAATGACATCAGGATTCGGCACCCCGCGCGCGATATGGCGCCATTGATCGTCTGCTCTGATTTCAAATGAAAAGAAAAAAAAATGGATGAAATAAGAAAAGAAAAAAGTGCGTGATAGCAGAACATTTCGATTAGTTTCTCACTTTGCAACATTTATTGGCGAGAAATAAATTAAACAGAATATATCATCTATTTTCGTAATATTAGAAATCCAAAATAATGGATTAAATAAGTTTTTATAGAAAAAAAATGTTATGATGAATGAATAATTATGAATGAAAATAGTTTATCGTATTTACAATCGAAAGCTATATATAAATATGTGTGGCCCAATATAATTTAGCCTTAGTAAATAACTATAAAAAATGTAACAAAATGTCTTTATGTGTATATTGGGATATTAATCAGCTTATATGGTCATCTTTCCAAAAACTGAATATATTTGTAAAGTCTTTTCTAAATTCATATTAATGGATTAAATAAGTTTTGATTGAAAGAATGATCAATGAATAATTATGAATGAAAAACACTTTATTTATTTACAATTGAACTCTATATATGTCTGGCCTAGTATCATTTAACCTTAGTATATAACTATAAAAACACATAAAATATCTTCTTATGTGTGTGTTGTGATATTAATCTAATTTTATGGTCATGAATATATTTGTAAAGTCGTTTCCTTTTTCTGTCTATGAAGTTTTATGTGCTTTACTATCTATATCAAGATATTAATTAATTACATATAATCCGAGACAATGAATTTATTAATAAACAATGTATTTATTTCACTTGTTGTGGGTGTACTAAATCAATATGAGGGTTCCTTATTTATTTCATGTAGATAGGTCTATCATATTATTGTACCGGATATTCTATCAATCATTTACATGAAATTAAATACTTTAGTCAATCTTATTTTCATTTTTAATGAACACCCCCACATATTCAGCGTATATATATATATATATATATATATATATATATATATATATATATATATATATATATATATATATATATATATATATATATCAAACCATCCCCCAAGGTCAAGGCTTTTTAAATATATATCTGATCTAGCGACACTTGTACTAAAAAATCATAAAATCCTTTTCACATAACCATTTTATATATACACTTCCTAACAAATTTAAATTCTACATTATCCCAATACACCCTTACACCATTCATATTTTACATAAAAAGTATTTTTAAAAATAATTAAATAAAGATTTATTTTCTGAAAAAAATCCATGATTAACCGACCATGAACGGGTTAAAAAACCTTCTTTTTGAAAAATAGAATTTTTTCTATTTTTGAATTTGAAATATTTATTTTTCTTTCAAAAACTGTTTCACTGAAGAAATACAATATAGCGAAATCTACATGACGTTAGTGAAACACGCAGCGATTAAACAAACATTAAGCGATCGCATGGCTTACATGCTTTTTAGAAAAAACAATGTTTACGAGTTGAATTTAATTTTTTTCTGCTTCTCTCTCGATGAGTCCGGATTAAAAAAAAAACCCAATTATCATTATGCTCTGATGATGATTTTTATAAATCGAAATATTGTCAATATTAGCAATAAAATGATATAATAATATATTCCTTTTAAGAACATTGTGTGTTTTCATACCCTTATATATATATATATATATATATATATATATATATATATATATTATATTGGTCTGATGATCCCAAAGAACTGGAATATAAAGAAACCTTGATTGGTTGATATATCACGTGCACAATAAGAGCACAGACGCAAAGACCCGTCTCACCACAAACGACTTTCGTGCCGATTTTCACATATTCTTACTAACTTTTAACCTTCTCAGAGTACATTCAAAACCCTTAGCAATCAGAGAGGCTCACTCAGATGACCTCGAGGTAAAAGCCTGTCTGTCAAACTTTATGAAATATTTTGTATTGTATGATTTTCCTGTAACCGTTAAATCTTACACTACACTAGAAAATTCATAGGTTATGCCTATTCATCATCTAATATTAATAGTGATGAATATGTATGTGAAAATAACTCACTTGAAACTCGGTGATTTAAAAAAAAAAAGTAATGTAGTTTACTGTATCACATAGTAACGATGAAAATTGACTACATTTTCAGTTAATTGATATTTCACGAATTCTCTAATTACTGTTACAATTGAATTACATCGCTTTTTTTAATGAAGTTTCTAATTTCAAAAATACCATTCTGCTTCACTTCCCAAGAATCTTTAAATAAGTTATCGATTTTATTCTGTATTAAAATAAGCGACGTGGACATATTTTAGTAATGTGTTACTATTTATTAGTTTCCTATGTTTGCTCTTAGCAATAGAGGGGTATTCGAGACTCTCAAGATATCCAAGAACCCTATTTTTGCAGGGCTTTAAGGTATGTGGTGGCTACAGGAATCGTATTCTGTGCCACACCGACAGGGCTTTGTAGTAATGCTATTAGCCTTAAAACATTACCATTATTTTGATTATGGATCTCACAAAGCTAACCTTTGTGAACATAGTCGTCAGCATGCTTGTCTCAGAACCGTTAATATTCTCATTGCAGGCATATTTAAAAGTAAACTTATAAATATCTTGAATACTTATTTGTGCAAGTTCACATTTGCGTATATATATATATATATATATATATATATATATATATATATATATATATATATATATATATATATATATATATATATATATATATATATATATATATATACATATATATATATATATATATATATATATATATATGGAGTAAATATGGAAATTAAATCCGACAATATAAAGAAAATTTAAAAAACAAGTATTCCGAAATTGGGATGAATTTAATAATCGATGTTTAAAATTTCGGTTACATTGAACCTTCATCAGGATTTTCATCTCCTGTCACATATAAAAACATCCATCATTTTCTTCACCCAAAGAGACATCCTGATGAAGGTTCAATATAACCGAAATGTTTTAAACATCGATTATTAAATTCATCCCAATTTCGGAATACTTGTTTTTTCAAATTTTCTTTATATATATATATATATATATATATATATATATATATATATATATATGATTATATATGAAAATCGTGACTTACCGGTGAAATTGGCCACAATGGTTAGTTGATACAAGTTTCCCAATGATAAGAGCGATATAACAAATGGAAATGACTCAATACGAAAGAGGAGAACATATATGTTTATGATGGTTGTTCCTGTGTATACCATAATATATATATATATATATATATATATATATATATATATAATATATATATATATATTTAAGCGTCTTTTTGATTGGTGGAATTTTTTTCTACATCTTCCGTTAAAGTGGCTGTGTTTATGTCTGTTAATGTCTAGTGTTAATTCTTTAATCCAATTCCTTATCTATGGCTCACTGTGTTCTACTCTTTCACCCTGTCCTAGTAAACAGTGATGCCCCTCCCCTCTAATTATGAGTCAACCTATTTTGAGCTCATGCTCAACTAATCCATTACTATAGTAATGGACACTTCTAACTTGCTAATCATGTTCGTTCCGTCAATTAAAAGTTCATGAAAAATTTATAACACTCTTCAATTTTATACGAGAAAGACAGCCCTTCTTATTAAACATTAAAGAGTTTTAAAGATTCCTAAAACAAGATGTTGAAGGTTGTATAAAATAGATCTCATTCTAACCATTATATGGGGTGACATTGATTTCTGTTCAACTTTGTAGTCTATTGTCTTTTTTTTCTATATTCTCTAAGAATACTAAGAGAAAATTGCATAATCTATTAAACCGTTCGGAAATATCGTGATGTTAATAAATGAAGTTCTAGAAAGAACGTCAAAATGTGTGAAAAGAAAAGAATGATGTCATTTCAAAATAATGTTGTTGAAATTGAATGGAAAAATATCGGAGTGATGTAGAGATTTTTGTATTGTTTTAAATTATTTCCAAATGTGTAGAAAACACGAGAAATTGGTGACTGCTAGCAAGTGTGAATGTCATATGGTATTTTATAATCTTGTAATTTTTTCTTGGACTAAATTTGCATATCTCTAATTATGTGTGAACCAATGAAAATATTCATGTTGTAATCGATAACTTTAAGCTGAAAACTGAGGGGAGTTTAGTAATCGAGAAGCATTTCGATATGTTTATATTGATATCAGAGTGCATACGGATTTGACCGTGAGTGGTAGCCATTTTTGAATAATATTTTTTTTAATACTGAAATACCCATTAATACTAACTTATAGAAATGATAATTTGTCGATGTTTAAATATAAGATGAGTTTTAAAAATATCAGAAAATACCTAGTTTTTACTTACGTTTTCATTGTTCTATTTTGAAAGGCTAATTTCTTCCATTTCACGAAATCAGCAAAATACAGCAAGGTTTGATAATTGACTGAAATTACTTGGTTTGGTTTCTTTATTTACTAGCCCATCAAACTTCGTGGTAACGTCAAGGCTATCCTTGCACACTTCTATGAGAACAGTAATGATATTATTTAATACCTAGCTTTGGGGATGAGGGATTCATATATTTCCTAAGGATTTTACTCTGAAAGTGAACGATTGAATTTCGAACTCGCTTACTCAGACGTCACAGTTCAGCATGTTAACCCGATATAACTGACAATTCCCCTGACTGAGTTATGTATTACGCATTATATATTGATTCTAGACGTAAGTGTTAAGTCTTATATAAGAATCACCGTTTTTCTTGCATTATAATCTAAGCCTTTAATATTCGAACTATTAAAGGGAAACTTTTTTGCCCGGGACTTTTGCCCAGAATGATATTGATGTTGAATTTACCACCGTTTTCGCAAATATCTTATTCATAATGTTATTCGTTTAGTATTTGCTCAATAAATGTATGTTCAATTTCTGAATGGTATCTTACATAAATGGACCCCTGGCTTTTTCTCAGTTGTGGGTGGAATAGCTTAGTATCGTTGACATTCACTTATATGTTTCTATTTTTTTAGTTTTGGGCAAATAGTAGAGTAGTCTGCATTCTTTAATCTTGATTAGGCAACCAGTCCAGGAGAAGGAAAATTCTGAATTCAAATATTTTAAACTCCACTTTAGAATTTGACCTTGTGCCGCATTCTACTCGTGCAGAGGGGTATATATATATATATATATATATATATATATATATATATATATATATATATATATATATATGAAGTGGTTTACGGTCATTAAACAGTTTTTAATCAATAATGTTATAAATTCCTTCGGCTGTTTTTATAATTATCCCAACATTTGGGAAGATGTTTTTTTCTGAATATAAATTAGTTTTCAATCTGAAAAGCTTTTTATAAATCCCGCGTAATGGCTCTAAATATAATTGGGATTTAACATTTATCTGTTGCTTGTTTCCTTGTAATCTAAAAGGTTATCGACCTCTTGAATATCCACATCGATTTTATATTTAATTGCTGGACGATTTGATCATCACATGTATAATTATGATTTGCAAAGCTTTAATTTATACCAGAGTTTCCTATAATTAAACACTCTACTCTTAACTTGAAGCGTGATGATGTTGTTGTCGGTGGGGAATACATAAAATTATTGGTTTATTCGAAATATATACAGTGTAGAGTCTTGGGAAGCATCTCTTATGGTCTTTTCTATACACAGCCTCTCAGATGCACGGATACATATTCATTAAACGTAATCCTTCCCCATACCAGTCCTCCCTGTCGATTGGGGCGTTAAAATACACTGACTGCACCTCTGCATAGGGGTAAGACTCCCCCAGTGGTGACACATTTTGGCCGTGGGTGGCGACCCGTGATGCTTAAGGAGGGAACACGTGGCTGGGCAGTCCATGGCCTGCAACACACCACTTTGGCTCTTACCTAGGCTAGACGGACGGTCGGAGAAGCCCCCTCTTATCAATCGACTGGTCATGTCAAGCCCTAACACCTATAGGATTATTGCGCTTTTGACAAGCTCCAAATCTTTTAACCATATGGACGCTAGAAGGCGGTAGCTTAGGGTCTTCATGTCCTAGGAAGGACGGTAAGCTCTATCTGATGGTGAGGTTCCAGTTCTGGAAGTTTGGGGAATGTGGAGCACCCATTCATCACCATTGCTCCCTGGTCCACTCTGACCCGGAGTGGTAGTACCTGTTAGGTCCCATCTATGAGTTAAATAGGGAAATGTGTTCATAAAAAGTGTTGAGTATCCAGTAAGTATGAATTTTTTTCAAAACTTTGTCGACATTAATTGACCCATTGAGATTGATATGCCGTAAAACAAACCAAACCAAACCTATACCAGTTGTCTAACCAAGACTAGAGAGTCCAGTCGTCCCTATTATTTACCCATAATTGTGAGAAGATATCGATGCGTACAATTCCGGAGAATAAATTAACACCTGGAGAGGGTTTGTTATAAATATATTTAGACTTTTCCTTCTAAACTGGTTACATAACCAATTTACCCATAGCTGGAAGGGGAATAGTTAGATGCATACCTTTTCCCAAGGGTATTAGCGCTCTCTAAAATGCAAAGGGCTTCCTACAGGGTTTGAACCCGGTCGACGAGTCCTTTCTCTACGATGGTGACCATTGCCCCTCAGGCCCCAACGTCTCTCTTCCCCAGAGTATAAGCGCGTGGTGAAATCGTCGAATTTGATCTCGGATGGTCAAATTAATTTCCTGTAAGGATAACCGTTGAACCATACGAGGCACAGAGAGAGAGAGAGAGAGAGAGAGAGAGAGAGAGAGAGAGAGAGAGAGAGAGAGAGAGAGAGAGAATACTCTATAAAAAAAACTCTGGAAAAACTAAATAATGTATGATGCATATCTAAAAGTTAATATCCTGCATTTTTATGCAAAAGAAAGGGTTCGATTTATCATAGCTCATTTTACCGTTGTCTAATTGTCCAGATGGATGTGCAGGAATTAAATCTCAAGTAAATCCCTGGAAAGTTTCACAAAATAATGATTCCTTATATATCCGTATGTTTTCAGCATACAACAAAATGGTAAATGCATAAACCAGAATCTGTTCTTGAGAATGATATACATAAAACTCTCTGGGATTTTGAGATAATGACGGATCACGATATCCCAGCCAAAGGACCAGACCTAGTACTGATTTACTAGAAAACGAGAATTTGTCAACTGGTAGATTTTGCAGTTCCAGCATATCACAGGGTGAAGACCAAAGAAAACAAAGATAAACAAATACTTTGACCTTGCTAGAGAATTGGAAATAACTGGAATATGGAAGTGAAAATCATACCAGTTGTTGTTGGTGCACATGGTACGATACCGGAAAGTTTAAAAAAAAACAGATCTAGAAAATGGAAATCAGAGGAATCAGAGGAATAATTCACACCATCCAAACAACAACATTGTTGAAATCGGCTAGAATACATAGAAAAGTCCTGAAGACCTAAGGAGACTTGTTATCAGTCAACATACAGTGAAAGACCACCACTCAGGTTCGTGGGAAAAACTCTCAAAGGGTGAAATGATAAGCAAATGCCTGGATATTTCCAGCGAGATGAAATAGCCGTAGAACGTGAAGGTAACGGTAATACTAATTGTTGTTGGTTCCTCTTGGAACGGTCTCCCGTGGCTTGGAAAATATATTTATGGAATTAGAAATCAGAGGAAGAACCAAGGCCATCCATCCCACTGAATTGTTGATATCAGCTAGAATGTTTAGAAGAGGCATGGCTACCTATACGACATTCCTGCTGTTACATAATTATTGGAACCCTAATAATTTTTTAAGGTGGTGTAGAAACATAATGGCGATTAGTGCAGCCCACGGCATTGAAGGATGAGTGACAACGCTTGACCTTACTCTCACCTTGCCTTCCGGGGATAAATCGCGAGAACCGGAAGGCATAGAAGACCCTGTTCTGATTTAAGGACAGAAGTAACTCAGTCAGTTAGAAGGTAGCAGCGAGCTCGAAGGGGTAAGTCGTGTTATACACGCGGTCCATCATCTGCGCAGATTGTATGGGTTGGGGATTTGGAAATAAAGTAACATCAAAGTAACTCGAAGTCTTGTGTTTATTACCTAAAAACTAACAATGACACAGGGCTTCTGATAACGAGAAATCCTCATAGAAGACCAGACCGAAGTCCCCACGACAACCCCAGACGCAAGATGTTAGAAGATACCAAAGCCGACCAGAAGAGAAGACGACTAGAAGTAAGAAGTAAGAAAAGGGTATACAACATTACATGATTTGGTACTGTGAAAACGTCAGTATTCACGAGCCCTAAGATCAAAAGGACCTCTGTAGTCACTAATCCTGTTTTTCGTTAAACATAGACTTTACGTCTCGAATCTCTCGTTAAAAGATTTTATCTTTCTAATTCCTTTTTCGGCGATTCTACCAAGACCACCCAGTAATATAAGAGGATCGGTATTACATTTTTTTAAGGTTTTTCTAAGTCTGGCACAAGGCCACAAATATAGGTGCTGGTCGGCGATTATGTAACAAATATTTAGAAGAGGCATGGCTACCTATACGACATTCCTGCTACAGAGTTTGGTTTCTGGAAGTGTTTTTATTCATCTGAGGTATTCTTGTTTATTTTTTTAGAATCTCTGTGTGAGAATGTCGGCTTTCAAGATTCCCAAGTATTTGTAATTGGTTTTTTTATCCAAATGTTCTTATATTTTGTTGATTTCGTAACTACATGACTTCCGTTGTTTCTCTGTCTTCCCTATTTCATCACGAGCATAGCATTTTTTTGGATTCCAAATTCCATGCAATTTATTGGCTTCATTGCTATAACTCATAGAATTGGTGAAAGGGAATATCCCTAGAAGATTCTTCTTTAGATTTTCTCATCTGTTTATTTTTTATCTCCTGCTATTAATTGCAGTTTCCAGTTTTCTATTATTATTATTATTATTATTATTATGGATTTTCACACCCACCTAAGCTTATGGTTCACTAGAATCTGAGTGACAGAAAGTCTCCTCAGGTCTCCAGGACTCTTCTGAGAATTCTAGCCGATTTGAACAGTGATGTGATTTGGATGGTCTCGATTCTTCGACGGATTTCTAATTCTTCCAGATTTTTTTCCAACCGTTGGGGACCGTTCAATGGCCCGAATTAAAATTAGTACGAGTTTTACCTCCATGTTTCACAGTTCTTTCAGCTCTCTGGCTACGCACAAGTATTTTTCTATCTTTTCATTTTATTTCACCTTCACTCTGTGATCCTCTGGGATGGCAAAATCCATGAGATGATACGTTTTCTTCTTTTTGTTAATCAATACTCGGTCTGGTCTCCAAGCCGGGATTTGCTGTTCCATCTGTATCTCAAAGTTCCAAAGAATTGTATAAGTCGCCTTGTCTACGACAGATTCAGGTTTGTGCATATACTGTTTAGTAGCATGGCGAAAACTGAATGTCTTGCACAATTCCCAGTGTATCACCTTTATTATTATTATTATGTTTATTATTATTATTGCTAGCTTTTTCAGGTCAGTTTTAACTGTTATTTTTTCACTGATGTCTGAAAGTCTTCTAATGTTTTCATGACTCTTCTAAGTATGCTAGCTGATCTTTTATTCAAACTTCAGTGAAAAAACACCATTAAAATCTGGTGTAGAAGAATCACATTGAATGAAAATGATCTACCGGATTTATTTTATCTCGATGTTCCAATGGATTATTTTCTTAACCAGACATTGAGCACGAATTACCACTGTTTTTTGTGGGTTTCCCGCGTCAAATCTCTCTCAATTTCTATTTCTACCTCTTTATATTTGGGTAGTTGTGAAGTTTTCCTGTGGGTGTTTCATCCCAGGAGGAAACACAGGGTAAGAAGCAGAATAGTTATCCCAGTGTTTTCTTCAATAACATATGTTATATATAAAGTTATGTTGGCCTAAATTTCTCAATTTCGATTAAAATGCCCGAGAGTATAGTAGCGTCATATTTTTTTTACACTTTTTGGCTCGTGCTCGAAATATTTGTAATTCATTTTATTCTCATAATGCTTACAGATTTCCCAATGGAAAGGTTCTGTTGTTTTGTTGAGCATTATATATATATATATATATATATATATATATATATATATATTGTTTCGCTCAATTCTGAGTATACAGATTAGATTGTATGTTGTCTACTGTGTTTTGTTGCGTATCGTAAACATTGTTTTAGTGCAGTTTTTCATGATTTTTTTTCGATTAATACCTCGTTTTTTAGCGTGCTGGACTGCGACATTGTAGTAAGCAAATTCAAACTCTAGTCGCACTATTAAATTCACTTTCAGACTAAACCCGTTGGGAAAGTATGAACCTACTAATTCCCCAGTAGTTAAGTCTACTGTTCTTCTACAAGGATGGCTTTGACGTTAAATAACCAAAAAGGTTGATATGTCATTAAATCAAAGAAACCACAACCAAAAAAACCTATTCTTAATCATCGCTTGATTCACATATTTATCGTTGATTTTCTAAAATAATTATCTTGTAAAGGTTTTGTGGCGAGAGAAACCACGAACGTAGTAGTTCGAAGCGTGCACGACTGTGTTTGGCATGCAGAATGAGATCAGAGGCGAGTGGGGAGATTGAACTCGCATTCTCCTGATCGTGAGTCGTGGCCTGACATTGGGAAATGCTAAACTATCCAGATTGACGCGTGCTGATTAGTGTCGCACGTGCTGCATGGGCAGGTCAGAGTAAGGAGCCCGGATGAACACTGTAATTGTGTATTTATTTGACTAGCCCTCACAAACCGGGGAGAAAGCTTGCAGTAGCATTTTGGCTGTGACGATGAGTGGATGAGAGACAAGATATTTTGATAGTGTTGGTGAGAAAAGTGCAGCATTGCTGGGAGAGAATTTTTCAGACTGAACGCTTGGTCAGAAAAGCGTCGGACTTAACTGAGCCCCCCCCCCCCGAGAGAACATTCTTATTAGAGGTTTTCTTCCCATTTAACCTTTAGTTGTTCAAACCTGGATATTTGGGCTTCACTTTTATTTTTCGGGTATAGCTGGTACTTGACTCATTTTCCGAGCTTCCTCTGGATTTGTCAGATCCATGATTCGTTAATCATATTCCCTGTGTTCTTT
The DNA here is from genome assembly GCA_023376005.1 of Doryteuthis pealeii. Taxonomy (NCBI): domain Eukaryota; kingdom Metazoa; phylum Mollusca; class Cephalopoda; order Myopsida; family Loliginidae; genus Doryteuthis; species Doryteuthis pealeii. The sequence continues at coordinate 134,929,667 of CM042140.1, read as the reverse complement.
CATGAGATCTGGCAATAATAAAGAGACAGTTCTCATTGGTGTTCAATTACGTGTAAAGACTGATGTGGATTGTTTTCTACATCATCTTTGGTGGAAAAGCCCATCTAAATCCGTTTTATGATGCAACATTTTGTTCATATGCTAGCAATTTGATGTTTTTCGGTCCAGTCCCATTATTTCTTTTCTTTTTTTTTCTAGTTAATGATGCAGCTATAGATGATGACCCGAACCCGGAAGTGTGTTTTTTGCATTTATTCCGTTGTTATTATTCAGCTGTAATTTAAGAACTACTCGTATTCGTCTAGTATTCTTTTCGAATTTATCAGTCATAATTGTATGATGAAGTTCATCCCCTTCATTTACACCAACATATTTGTTTGTGTTGTGGCGTTCTAGCTTATTCCAGCCTCTTATATCGTTGCAGTGTCCTCTAGTTCCAGATTTGGATGGTAGTATTTATGTCTTGCTATTATTTTCACTATATGCAACATTTTACTACAAGTTTTCACTGAAGTCTATGTGACAGCAAGTATCTTCAGATGTATTGAACTGATCTAAGTAATGTGTCTGATGTTAACAATGATTTTATTTTGATGGTTTTGATTCTTCCTCTTATATGCAGTTCCTACAGTCAGATTTCTAGGCCTAATGAAATATAATGAAAGAGTCTCCAGGACTGGTTTTTGCCCTTTGAATCGTATGTTTAACAATTCATTCAGTTCTCTGACACGACGAAACTATCATTTCAGCATGTCATATTCTTTCATTTTTAGTCTGTTCTATACCAAAAGAAACATTTATTCCTTCACTCATATACATTGTTATATTTTACTAGGATAAGTGATACGTTTAATACACAGTATACATCAAAATTTTGTATTTTATTTTCTAATATAGTTAATGGCATATATAACCCTGTAATTTCTTATGTTGGCAAATCAATTTAAACGATTATTCCAGAGCAATATTATTTTTAAAAATCTGTATTTACAAATAAAAATAAATTCAACCCCATCGACTTGGTATATTTTTCCAACTCACAAGGTTGCAAAAATTAGAAACAACACAAAAATACTTTGAAACATGAATAACAAAATAAAGTAAGAAGCTTGGTCATCTATTTCTTTTGTATCTAATTTTCTAGTTTTCCTCAACCGTCCTATCTTCTTTCCAAACTGGAAGCAGACACCCGTGCCCTGCATCGGTTACCAGATCATCTATCAATCCTTAGTCGGTCAACTCAGTCGGTCTGCGATCTCTGTCAATCTGCGACTTCTTTCAGTCTTCGATTTCCCCCGCTCAAATTTCATAGCCTATATATTCATATCTCACGTGGTCTTCTTTCTCCCCCATCCTGTACCATCGAGAGGTTATAAAACCAGGCTGAATATATTTTAATCTCAAGTACCTAGCCATACCGATTCAAAGATATGAAACATAAACATATTAGTTTACAAAGTTTCATCTGTCAAAAGCAATCTTTGCGTATCTTTATATCATTTCAACGGATCAGGTTTTATAAAACTTTTACTGGTAACAGGATTACACCAAAACAGAAAATTGTTTAAGAATGCAAGAGACAAGGTGTAACTCAATCGTTCCAATTCTTTTCTAATCTCTAATTTTTTGAGTTGTCTCGACACAACGAAGACTCGCATATATTGTATTGACTATTTTCAATATTTCCATTTGCTATCACGTTCTCTCATTAAGCCATCAGACTATTTCCATCAATTCTTTGCTAGATTCGGTTTTTTAAAATAGATTTCCGTTTAGCCAATGCAATTGTCGGTTATAAAAATGTCAATACAATCGACTTTTAATCAAGACCAAGGTTTTTATCTAGATAGGATTGTGTAAGCGTCATTTGTACAATGATGGTTGGTTGGTTGGTTTTATGGAATGTCAACTCTTGTTTTGTTACTTTATGCCTAGAAGAAAGTTTAACATTTATGGTCTTGAATTTTATTCAGTAGAAATCATTTCGGTTATGAAAACACTACATTATCCCAAAAAATTTATTTGACTCATAGATTGTTTTGTTTTTGTTTTGTTTTGTTTTACGGCATATCAACCTCAATGGGTCATTTAATGCCGATAAAGTTTTGAAATAAATCAATTCTTAATGGATAATACATTTTTTTTATAAATACATTTTCCTATTTAACCCATAGATGGGACCCTAACCGGTACAGAGTGGACCATGGAGCAACGGTGATGAAGGGGTGCTCCACATTACCCAAACCTCCAGAACTGGAACCTCACCATCAGATAGAGTTTAACGTCATTCCCAGGACATGTAGACCCGCAGCCACTGCTTTCTAGCACCCATATGATAAAAAGGGGCTGGGGCTTGCCATAAGGGCATCATATAATCATATAGGTACTAGGGCTTGACATGACCAGCCGATTGATCGGAGGGGGCCTCTCCGACCGCCCGTCTAGCCCAAGATTTAGGCATTTAAAAAAAAAAGAATGACAAAACTAGACTGCTTCAGTTCCAGTGATCTTTGAAAAAGAGATATTATCTCGAAAATTCAAGAATTAAATACAGGTTAACACACAACACCATTGTTACCGTATTATTTTTTTTCTTTACACCTGCATTGTGATAGCCTCCTAAATCAACCTACTAACCTATATATATATATATATATATATAATATATATATATATATATATATATATATATATATATCCACCTTTATGAATGGCTTGTAGCTTCATTCATACCAATATTTAGTCAGTGTGTACGGTATTCAACTTTGAGCTAAAGTTACTCTAGACATATCAGACAAGTTGGGGGATACACTGGCTGGTAACTATTTCTCTATTTCTGTCTAATTGCAGACTACTTCCTAAAACAGATTTGAACGGCTATAACTCTGCCGAATGTTCATACTTCGGCCCCAAATAGAGATTTCTCCACATAGGGATTTCTTCACTACAACCGAACAAATGCCAATGGAATTAAACCAATGAGATTCTTTTATCATAATCTATGGCGCCAGCTCGCGCCATGGCTTGATTTTATAACAGAAATATAAAAAGAAATCATTTTCTTCTATTTCAATTTCGGAAAATCCTTCTCTTTCTATTTTATGGTCGTCATTATAAAGCTTCAGTTACGCCTTCTCTTTCACTTCCCTTATATATATATATATATATATATATATATATATATATATATATATATATATATGAATTTATTGCGTATCGACTTTGTTCTTGAAAACGTTGTTTTGGGATATCAGGAAGCATGGGAAATGATCAAGTGAATAAACAACTGAGTATCAATACACATCGGTTGTTTTGTCCTAGCTTGCCTAATTCTTTCCAATATTTAGGGTGACCTTCACCCTTTATCGTTATTATATGACATCTATGACTGTGTAAAAAGTGAAAAGAAACAAATGCGAGAAAAAGATGAATTAATTTCCTATAAGTAATGATATATATATATATATATATATATATATATATATATATATATATATATATATGTATGTATATATATATAAAACAGCATCACCCTTATGATAATATATATTTTACCAACCCTACCGTCCGTGCTGTATATGACACAAAGTGGTCCTTCTCCTTGACTGGTTGCTTAACCAAGTGTAAAGAGCCCAGTCTGCTCTACAATTTATTCATAGCTGGAACGAGAATAATTGGATTCATACCTATTCTTTGGTATTCTTTGGCTTAATTTATTTAAACAATTTATTTATTTTTGTCATCCCTTTAAATAGGTGGAACATTCATTCTTGAATTAGAATTAGATTCATCAAACAAAGAAAAGGAACACGGTTAATTAGATCCTTCTTTCGGCATTATTAATTACAATAATAATATCCACCCAAAAGTGCGAAAGCAGAAGAAAAAGAAAACTGAAGAAATATATAAATCATAAGAAGTATAATTTACAAATTATGGAATAAGATAAAAAGAGGGAATATCAAAAATAGGGAAATCTAAGGGGAGAAGGAAAGTAGATCTCAAAGAAGGAAGTTGTGGGTATATAGATCAAACGATGACAAGAAAATATCTAAACAAATTATGAATAAAAAGAAAATTGAAAAAAAAAAAAAGAAAAAAAAAGAGAAATATGAAGGTGAGTAAAAAACAAATGCCATTTTTTTAGAACGGGTATAATTAACAACACCAGAACATGTATCCTACATCAGAATGAAGCTGGTCCTATGTGGATTACATCCCTACTTCTCCACATAGTCAGCGTTCCTTTCAATAGCAGTATTCCACTTTCGAATGGGAGCATGTATCCCTGTCCCATAAAATTCTGTTGACTGTTCTTTGAGCCACTTCCTCACTACAGATTTCACTTACTCGTCACTGGAATAATGTTTGCCACTCAAACACTCTTTCATGGGGCCGAAGAGAGGCAAACATTATTCCAGTGACGAGGAAGTGAAATCTGTAGTGAAGAAATTAACTTATTATTAATAACCTTTAATATTAAAATTGTAAGCATTGTAAGACTGCAGTTATCAAAATTATTTTCATTAACCTAAATTAGTTAATTGACATAATGTTAGCCCTGTCATCAGCGTTTTAGTATCTACACCAAAATGGTAAGATCCCCACCTATAGAGGGTCTTAGGGATAAAAATAAACTTCAGCTGCTAATGAGTCTCCGGTCTTGGATATCTGGGGAAATGTAGAATATCCCTTCATTGCCATTACTTCCAGGCTGACTCTGAACTCGGAGGTGAAGTATCTGGTATTATACCAAATATGGGACAAACAGATCAGTTTTTGATATGATCGAATGAAAGTAACGAATCCTTTTAGAAAAAAGATACTACACAAAATCGTAAATAAGAACGTACAATAATCCCTCTTCTTGGCACGAAATCACCCACTAAGGTTGATGTGCCTTTGAAAGTAATCAGTCAACTAATCTATCAGTCAACATAATGTTAAAAATGGTGACCTCGAAGTACACGATAGTAGCCTAGGGTTTTTTCCTCGAGTATCTACATTTCAACAACATATCAGTCCATAATTCAATTTGGAATAAATATTTTTTAGGAGGAATGCAAATGTCAAAACCAAAGAATGAAGAAGCAGAAAGTGACTGAGATGGAACGAGTGAATTTGCCCGAGCAAAAAGAGAAAATGGTTTATTCTGTAGCGGATATGAAAGGATATATCCCTTTCGTTCTATAAGACTAAACACACAATGAATTTCAAAGATACATACGAGAGGATAACAGTAAATCTCAAAGACAGAAGAATATGAAAAAATGTAGATCGTTTTATATTGATATATTGAAGATAACAATAACGAAACAGCCTAATGGACAACCATTACCTGACAAATCAGAGAACTGTGATACTTCGCTTTGTATGAGTTTTATAGTAGAACCAATCTTGAATATTTCAAAATAAGTGGTCAGCGTTTAGATATTCCCATCAGGAGAAATATCTCCCCAAAAGCACGCTATATATATATATATATATATATATATATATATATATATATATGTGTGTGTGTGTGTGTGTGTGTGTGTGTGTGTGTGTGTGTGTGTGTGTTTGTTTGTGTGTGAGTGTGTGTATAATGACTGACGTTTGCACAGCAGCATTGCTTCCAACAAAGGCCTTTTCAAATAACGAATTTGGGTTCTGGCATCGTTTCTGGACCAAAACATTATTACCCCTAGCTTAAAATGCCTCAGCAGTATTTTTACGATACTACCCGACTTTGATAGATTTTCCTTACTCCGAAGGATTGCCTTATCCACACTGATTTGAATAGAGCCTTAATTTTTCTCTTTTCGATGTATTTCATCTTGTCTGTTGGGGAAAATCCAAGATTAGTTAGAAATACAGAGGTTGAGTTCATAATGAAAAATCCACATCCAACAGAACAATAAAACGAAACACATGTCCACTTAGAACCATAAAACAACCACTCCCAATAGAACCTTAAAACGAGACTCTTCTCTTCCCTATAAAGTGCCCCTCAACAGTATATAAGGGCGACTGAAAACACTTGGATTAAAAATCCCATAAGCGAGAAACTGTCAGTCACCAAGTGAAATTGACTTCATGTCCAGGCTACCCTAACTTATTTAAAATTTATAAGATTTTTTGATGTGCTCAATGTTCTTATTAAGCAGAATTTATCTAACAATCTAAAATATTTTGATGTCTGCAAAATTAAAGTTGCCCATCACTCTCAGCTTCATATGTTCTGGACTGAGAGTAAATTATATGTGTAAATGTAAAATATGAAAAAACAAAATAGTTTGAGGATGCCATGTTTATATTGTATTTGCCAGCCTCACTATCATCCTTAGAGCAATGTAATTGCTGTTTAATGTTTCATCTGAAAAAATATGTTTAATTAAAAAAATAGAAACAAAATGTGAAAAAATGAAACGAAAAAAATTAAGAAATTAATCTAAAATATGAAACATTTTTTTAGGCGCTCTTCAACGTTTATCGCGTTCAATTAAAATGAAGACTGGCGTCACTTTTCTGGCATCGAATAAATATAACATATATATATATATATATATATATATATATATATATATATATATATATATATATGTATATATATATATATATATCAGAAAATAATATACAATTAAAAAGAGTTTGGATTCCTAGTAACGTGTTGGCCGCAAAATTCTAGATAGATCACTTTGAATTGTGACAACAAATTTTTAGTCAATTTTATATATATATATATATATATATATATATATATATATATATATATATATATATATACATATATATATATTATAAGTATGTGTGTGTAAATGGTTATCGTAATAGGAAATTCACACGGCATTACGAGTTCATATCTTTGCATTTCACATAGCTCTTAGACAATTGGGTCAGATATGAGTACAAAGATTATCCCTCCAGCAAGGGGTAAATTAGTCTAGAAGGAAAAAGTGAATTCAAACTGGTTAAACTCCGCTCAAATGATTAACTCTGTGTCACATTCTACTCTTGCGGTATATATATAGTAGGTTGTCTGCATACAAACTAGTTATTTTTAATTATTCATACCATCGAAAAGTATTAGAAGATAGAGCAGTCACGAAGAAATTGGATCAGTGTGGAGCGGCCATTATCAGAAGAAAACTTCGTACTAGAAAATGATCTTGCTTCGCATCCGGCTTGTGCAGGGGGCTTGTTATATATATATATATATATATATATATATATATATATATATATATATATATATATATATGTGTGTGTGTGTGTGTGTGTGTGTGTGTGTGAAAGACTGTATAATTTATTTGATACAACATGTATATCTAAGTTAAAGTAGCCCTTGACTTCCTGCCTTTGGTCATATAATGTACACATGCCCATCCACGTATATATATATATATATATATATATATATATATATATATATATATATATATATATATGGGAATAAAAAGGCCTTAAATACCATGGGTATCGTGATTATGGACCATTTCCACTCGAGAGCATGCTCAAGAGCTTCTTCAGATCACTGATATATTTTATTTAGACAGGCACATGATACACACTAGAAAGATTAAAGGCTGATAACCTTAATAAAATAAACTCAGATACCCCCACCCGCTGAGGAAAAAGACATACCTTCCCTGCTTTCCACTTGACCCAATTAGAGCGAAACGACATCTCGACCATAAATTAAAATCCTGTTGGTCAGTCAAAATAAAATTAGGAATTTACCAAAGAGACTAGCAGACAAAGGAAATAAAACACAACCAACCAAAGGAAAAAAAAAAAAAAATTTCCACCAATAAAAAAGACACTTGAATAGAAAGAATGCAATATGACCACCCTAAATGAGGGGGGAAATGTATGAATATAAAAAGAGTTTGGCCATGTGCCTGTCTAAATAAAATATATCAGTGATCTGAAGAAGCTCTTGAGCATGCTCTCGAGTGGAAATGGTCCATAATCACGATACCCATGGTATTTAAGGCCTTTTTATGCCCAAATAACTTTGCTCTGTTTACAATAATTAAACATTGAGCTCTCATACGGAATCTGAACTCTACAACAAACTACGGGTAGAGAATTAGGACCCACCTAGAATCACCTTGTACCAAGAAACTTGGTACCACACCAAAGTATATATATATATATAATATATATATATATATATATATATATATATATATATTGAAAAACCCTCTGCAATCAACGTTGCATGATCATTGTTCTGATGATTATTTACAATATCAATATGAATATTAATAAGTCTCAAGATATTATCATTATTCAAGAAAACAAAACACAAAATAGATTTCCAAAAATAAAAGAAGATTGCACATGGATTTACCCAATTCCTGCCTATTATTTTCTATTTATTAAATGATGTACGTTATATTTTATCACTTGTCGGCGAATTGACTATTTTGTCAATTGGTAATTTATTGCAGGCGTTTAACAAAGTGTAAATCATTTCATGTTTCAGCGATGATCAAGTAATTAATTACATTCCTTTGCCTTTAAGTCATCTGATTGAAATCCTATCCAGTTAGGATATTATTGTCTATCCTGAAGCAGAAAAAAGACAAAATGATAAGATCTGTTATGCGTATAGTCTGATATGAAGGCTGTTTATTTGCCAATAAATTCAACAATTATTATTACGATAGTTGGCAAGGATTTGTGGCGACTCGTCTTATAGAAATCATTTGTTTTCGCAAACCATTCAGATCTCTTTAATTATTTCTATCTATCTCATTCTGAGCATCTCTCCCTCTGTCTCACTCTCTGTCTATCTTTCTCTCTCTTTTTATCTATCTCACACAGACAATGGCACAGTCACACACACACACACACACACACACACACACACATATATATATATATATATATATATATATATATATATACTAATTATTCATATGTATTTAGTTATAACTCACACACATCTCCCTCTCTCTCTCTCTCTCTCTCCTACCCCCATATATATATATATATATATATATATATATATATATATATATATATATATATATATATATATTAATATTTTTCCGCAACCATTCAGATGATTTTATTTCTTTCTATCTCTTCTCTCTCTCTCTCTCTCTCTCTCTCTCTCTTTCACACACACTCTCTATCTATCACACACACACACACACACACACACACACACACACACACACACACACATACACACACACATACATGTGTGTGTGCCTGTGTGTGTGTGTGTGTGTGTAAGTTGAAAAATGGAAATGAATCCGAGACTATGTTGAAAGGATCAATAAATAAAACTAAGAGAATGTTGAATGGATAAAAATGGTTTAATGAAATGGCAACACGCATTTCGGCCGATAGTTTTTTCTCATCTTTATTACTACATAGTTTCGGTCATGTGTCCTCCGGCCTTCTTCGGGTGTTACTTTTTGAACTCGGGAACATCCTTATTGAACTTGGGAATCTTCATGTCGGAATCGAGAGCGTTCACGTTATTTCAAACCAAAATCTTTATTTGATTAACTGGGGTAGATTGTTTTCATTCTATAAACCATAAACGGGAACAAGAGCTAAATTACGTTATTTTCGCCGACAGCCTGGATTGAGCCTACACCTTTCTGATGATTGTCACTTAGAACCCAGTTAACGCCTATATCTAATGCGCCACGTGTCCTTACTCATTTCGAAAAATTTAAATAATACAAATCATGCCTCATAAATAAATTCAGACACATACTGCAGAGTTGTTCGTGCAGATATTTTCAATGAGAAGAATTGATTATTTTTGATTGACCTCGTGAAAGTTTTCCATTTCCTGATCTTTCTATTCTACTCTCATGATTTCACGAGGTCTCAAAAGGGCTATCATTAGAAGTAGTCCAAACATGTTTCTGTAAAACAGGTTTCAAAACCATGATATAAAATATATAATTCCATCAACATAGGAGAAAATGTTGCAATAAATCAATCATTTTCATTGTCAAACATAGTATTCTTTCTCAAATGATTGATATTCTCCTTCTAAAAACAAGGCCATCGTAAACAAGTTGACAGAATTAAATTTTACGGTTGTGAATTTAAACGTATGTCACGTCGTAGAAACACACATTTCAATATGCGTCGTGTTGGATTTTTATTTATTTGATCATCAGACAAATAATACGAGTCATTATGTCTTCTTCTGTAAATGTACAATTTAAAAGATTTTTGAAGTGCTCAATGTTCTTATTAAGCAGAATTCATCTAAAAATCTAAAATATTTTGATGTCTACAAAATTAAAGTTGCTCATCACTCTCAGCTTCATCTATTCTGGACTGAGAGTAAAATTATATGTGTAATTGAAAAACAAAATATTTGACGATGCCATGTTTATATTGTATTTGCCAGCCTCACTATCATCCTTAGAGCAATGTAATTGCTGTTTAATGTTTCATCGTAGAAACACACATTTCAATGTGCGTCGTGTTGTTGTTTTTTTTTAATTTGATCATCAGACAAATAATACGAGTCATTATGTCTTCTTCAGTAAATGTACAATTTTATATTTTCCCAACTAAAAGAATCAATCTGAGACTTGGACGATGTTTTCCTTTTGAAAGGATTTTGTGTTGAAAAGATTAAATCTGTGTTTACTGATTGTGAAGCATTGGCAACCTTGACTGATTTACTCATTGGGTTTAAAGGGAAACATGGGAACTGGATAGGGAATAGAAAGGAACAGGAGAGACAGTCGTAATAATCTTGTGTAAATCTTTTATTTTGGAATGAAGGCCAGATTTGTCACTTTGAGCAAAGAACTGAACTCTTTAAACTGAAATCAAAACTGAACGCAAATTAAATATTTCAAGAACCCGATCCTCTATAATTATCAGAGATACTGAATTGCCATCAATCCCTAAATATAAAGATTGCTTTACAACCACAGGGGCATTAAGTGCTTGGTTAAAATAACCATGGAATTTTAAAAATATTTACACGGATCTTAATTTTAGATGCAGACAGCAAAGTTTATGATAGCTTTTTAAAATTATTACAGGAACTAATCTTAATGATAAATACAAGGGATCAATAATTTGAACCTTGGCTTTCTCTGTTGATTGGTTGTTTTTTTACAGCATATCAACGGTTTTTGTGTCGTTTAATGTCGAATCTAGTAATTTATGGTAAACAAAGAAATCACGTTGCTTACAGTACCTGATACAATGTACGTCGTCACCCAATTATGTATTAAACAGACTCGTCGCTGTGTAAATTCGCTGAACACATCTATGAAAATGGACTGGTGCTGTTGTAACGCCGACTGTAGTTGTGTAGGGTTAGCTCTCCCGGGGAGGGTCTCGAGTACAGAGAGTGTAGCCCGATGTTTGCGGCCTCTACGATGGTAAAAATGGTAGGGTTATAAGAGGCAGCGCTAGTAAAAGTGCCCAATGGATGCCGGGCAATGGCGAAGGATGAATTTTGATGGCTCGATATTGTAGAGTAAAGCTGTTTTTACTTCAAACTCGTTATCTATTCAATTCTAAAGAACCCAGTCTGCCCTACTATTTACGTGATATCCAATAAGCAGAAAACTTAAAGGCCAATTCCTCCTCTTTAAAGTTGACTATAAGACTTTGTAAATTCCTCAAATTCTTTCATAGAACTAACAATGATTAAGTGATCGCAGTTAAGAGTCTAATGAAAGATTTCCCCGCTTCATCGCTGTCAGGAAAATTAAGTTTTATGTCTGAGTCTTGGCAGGAAAATCCCTGGAAAATCGAAATCAGCAATTTGATCGCAAATAAAATGTCAGATTTTATCTTGATTAACAACTGAAACTGACTAGTGCCACTTATTCATGAAAGAATAATGAAGTCGGTATTTATCTATGTATTTATTTTATCGCTGTAATCAACTTGAGGTGATGGATAACGGAGTAGGTCACGAAGATTTCTCTTTGGAAATGTGAACTATCATCACTGAGGTTGTTATTGTTGTATTCCTTATCTTGCGTTGTATTTAAAAAGAAGAAAAGATTGAAATTTGGTTATGTCTCAGATGGAGATTAAAAATATATTTCGTTAGCGTATAACTTATAAGAATTTTTTTTAGTGGGGTGCGCCTGAAAAACCTATGATATTTAGTGCAAACGTTTGATTGTATTATTTTCTCAAATAGATATATAAATACAATTATCGTACATTGTTTAAATGTAGGTTTAAATTTCAAATCTGCTGTTCAATAAAATATTACACTTTAATTAATATTACTGGTAGTTTTATTCGTGCTCTTTTAGTTGAAAAAATGAAGGATAATAGCAGACTTTTATAGGTGTATGTACATGTATGTACTATAAATATATACATATATATATATATGTATATTGAGAGAGAGAGAGAGAGAGGGAGAGAGAGAGAGAGAGAGAGAGAGAGAGGAAGAGATAGATCGATATATATATATATATATAATATATATCTTTGTATACCTGTTTGCGAAAGAGTGTAACTTATTTAATTAGAATACAATTCCACAAGTCATAGTAGTAATAACACATACACATACACACACACACACACACACACACACACACACACACACACATATATATATATATATATATATATATAATATATATATATATATACGTATGTGTGTGTGTGTGCGTGAGTGAGTGCGTGTGTGTGTTTGCGCGCGTGTGCGTATGTATGTGTGCGTGTATGTGTGTGTGTTTGACGTTGATGGTCGTAGATGGACGTAGATGGTGTATGCAATCTTAAACTTCATCTACGACAGTCAGCATCCACTTCGAACCAATACCCTGGTGACTGAATCAATCCATTTCTTTGGCCAAGTATAAGCAATTAGCAGATTAGTTTTAACCCTCTATCCCTGAAAACAACCAATTCCAACCGCGGAATTAGCATCCCGACTCCGTAAAAATCCTCAGTGTTAGAAACAATTACTCGCATTTCAAGGATTGTTCGAGAAACGGAGATGGAAATGTTTGTCTCATGCCTCAACCAACACGATAAAATAACCCTGCTAGATTTCCGGCACTAACAAGTATATTGCTCCTTACTATGAAGGAATTATATTGTCGTATACTAAATATTGAGTTCTACTTGTTGAGTTTAACATTGTAGTTGAACTTCATAGCCGGGACGCTAAAACCACATCCACCGCCTCCTAGCACATATACAATAAAAAGGGGTGGGGTTTGCCATAAACAATAGGATTGGGACAATCATATTGGTGACAGGGCTTGACATGACTAACCAATTGATCAATGGGGGCTCTACGACCGCCTGCCTAGGCCTAGAAGGACCAAAGTGGAGTATTGCACCAGGATTCCATCTTTAAGTAGCCCGGTTCGACATCAAAGGACAACAGGTGGCCTCGTTGGGGGTCTTAGCCCTCATCAGAGGTGTGGTCGGCGTATACATCCCCAGCCTCCAGTGCACGCATACATCGATAAGAGTTATTTTTGTGCTCAAGCATATACGTTGGAATCACGTTTAAGCGCACGTTTTTCACTTACATAAATGAAATGAAAATGAAAAATTGAAAAATGCGTCCTTTTCATCTGCACAGGCAAATAAACGAGACAGATTTGACAAGTAATAATCTAGGAATAAAATAAATATATATATATAACAAATAATCTAAACATTGAAGAATGAAAATAAATATAAACAGCGCATGATCAAAATTGTTTTAAAACACTAACATTTTTAGTTTTTCTCTTTTTTTCCCGGAACAAACTAATAAATACACATAACCCTAAAGGAAGTTATTGCGCAGTAAGTGAGAGTTTGTTTGTTGTTTTTTTGTTCTTCCACAATATGGTGGCAGGATTGAAGTGGGTGAATGTGGTAGTGTAGGAGAACGTTCTGTTTTTTTTCTTTGATGTGCAGCTCGTGGGTGACTAAAAGGATAAACGTCAAAGAAACATTGCAAGTGGAATTTTTACAGAACATGAAAGAAAGTGTGAAGGATTTCTCAAAGTTAAGAAGCAGTTAAAATGTACAATGTCTAATCTTTTTTTTTAACCACCGCTTTCTTTCTCTATGCATTTCGCATCTCGCTAGCTTGATAGATGTTTATCTACAGTTATGTTGTGTAATCTATCAAACTATCTCCCCTTTCTCTCTTTCTCTCTCCCTCTCTCTCTCTCTCTCTCTCTCTCTCTCTCTCTCTCTCTCTCTCTTGGTATATATATATATATATATATATATATATATATCCTTCGGAATTACGTGGCTCTTGACTTCATTCGATTTTGAAGAACATACCTTTCCTTTTTTCAATCAATCTTTCTTTCTTCTTTCTTCTTTCTTCGTACCACATAAACACATATAAGTATACACACACACACACACACACACACACACACACACACACACACACACACGCATTTTCTATCGCTATGCATACATATAAACACACTCTTGATAATACAATATATATATATATATATATATATATTATATATATATATATATATATATATATATATACGGTTAATTTTCAGAATACCTGGAGCCTGAGCAGATAAAGGAAAAATTAGTTAAAGACCTTAACTGCCAACAACTAAATTGTATTTTTAAAAATCCTGTTTTACAAGAAAACGTGTTGTATAATTAATGAAAAACACATACACATACACACATACATATACATATACACAGACACAGACACAGACACACACTTAGAATATATTATATATATATAATATATATATATATAGCTCCTCGAAATTCTTGAAACGCCTGAACATGATCAGGAAGTGTTGTATACCCTTTCTTTTCTTACTTCTATTATTTTTCTGCTCATCTTTGGTATCTTACATCCTTCTTCCAGCGTCTCGACCTAGTCTTGGGGACTTCGTGTCTGGTCTTCTATTTCTCTGTTCTTGGTGCTGGTCGTCCTTGATTTATTTCTTCTTCTAGGTCAGTCTTGTTGCCAAGACATTCATCAACCACAAAACCATATTATTTATTAAACCTTTATTTACTTAAATAAACATATTTCTCCAACTAACACAACGCGCGTGTGCAGTGGGCTCCAACTAACGCAGTACATCTTCTCTGCCTGACGTCCAAGCTTAAACTGAGAGCCAACCAGGTCCCACGTTACCTCACGTATTTTGCGGGCTTTCTGTATATTCCATGGAAAGTCCTGCCCGTGATATGAAAGCGGCAATCCCTTCAGGGGGTTGACGATAATCTATGCATAGACTATGTAACAGAAGCTTGAATTCAAAAATAATTTTTGAATCATTTGAGGACATATTTAGTAAACTTAAAATGGATTAATTTACTCTATTATATTTTCCCTTTAGATGACTTCTGGTTCTCCTTTAAATATTTATCTCTTACGATGGAAGACTTTGCCTAAGAATTTTGTACTCTAGGTTTTGGTATTGTTATTGAGATTTTGAAACTTCATGAATGCCCATATAGTTATCATTCTTAACTTTCTTCATTATGTCCGGTAAACTAAGTTGTTAGTAAATTAGTTGCTCAAAATTGATTAATTCCGAATAAGATTCTCAACTGGAATCATTTGGGAATATTCTGTGTCATCGTATATGTTGATTGATGTATTTCTTTTCTAATTGTCTTGTACACGTCGATACAGACAATTACATTTAGGGATAGCAAGTCACAAATATATCATCTGTATCATCATCATCATCATCATCATCATCATCATCATGTCGCCCAAGTAGCATGGATATCCATGACAATCTCTCGCCAACCTTCCTATCGTTCATTGCCTCTGGGCGCTCTTCTCGCAGCATCCAGCATCCTCACATAGTAGGTCAATATAGGTCCTGGCTGAGCGGCCTACACTAGCATGCCCACATGTTGGCTTCCACAGGAGAACGTCGCTTATGGGCTCGTCTTTGCTTCTCCAGCAGTGTCTCGCATGCCTAGTCCGTCTTACTTGTATGGTTTGGGAGATGGGAGGAAAGTGTCCATACAGCTGCCTCCTTGTGGGGTGCTGTTTCCACGACTTGTTTAAGACTGCATGCAGCATTCTTGTGCAGGTCTCATCTAGCTTATTCTCAAGGCGCTTCGTTGTGTGTGTGTGTGTGTGTGTGTGTGTGTGTGTGTGTGTGTGTTGTGTGATGTTCTATTAATAATTATTTTATTAATGGCAACTTCTCCCTATTGTATCCAATTGAGATCAATCTGATTAAGTGCGAGACCTTGCTACTAATACGAATTCAAGAATTGGATACTTCTAGGACTATATGGGTTACAACTCGGAAGATTTAATTTGTCACACCCCTAAACGAATAAAACCCGGCAGTAGGGAAGAATTAAGTTTTAGCTAAGGGCACCTTAAATCTAATCGTTGTGGAGTGTATTCGATTTCAGTCACAGCTAAAATATAACCATGTCTCTAACTTCCTTTTCAGCATGACTGTTTCACTATTACAACTGCGGTTCTTTCATCATGTGTTTATTTTCCTCTGTTTCAGTCTCAGTCATTCAACGTTAGGGGAAATTTAGCCTTTAGATTTTTGGTTTAGCTCAGTCAGTAGGGTGTTTGACTAGGAACCACAGGATTCTGGTTCAATACCGCCCACGCCAACTCAGCGTATGAGTAGCACAGGATCTCTGTATTAAAGTAAGGAGCTGATAGTAGGTGTGGCGCTCCAGCTCAGACGCAAAATTAATCTCCCTTGGTCTAGCGCTAGTGAAAACGGATATACTATCAGGCTGATACAGTCTTAAGGCCAACTGTCGACTTTACTTTAATTACTTTTAAAACTTCTCGGCGTTGCCCGGTATTTAAAGTTATAATAAAATTTCCTTATATATAGAAATCCCTTTTCTATATTTGTTTTATTATATTTTATTCTCTATATATATTGTTTTATATTTTATTCTCTATATATTCTTGCTTTTAATTTATTATCAAATTCACCCCTTATTTTGTAGTTTTTTATTTTATTTTGTTTAATTTATCTGTTTTACTTTTATCATCTTTATATAAACTAGTACAAAATAAAAAAATAAGTAAAATCATCAAATCATTAAAGGATTAAGAAATAAAAACATTTGAAACGTAAACTTTAAATATGTATTAAGATAAAACAAACTATATATAGATATATAATACCAGTCATGTATTTATTAAAACTTGTTTAAAAAACCCAGTGAGGACTGTCTAATGTTGCATGTCAAATTTTGAGTGAACTTATTCTATGTTTATGACGAACTTGGGTAATATGACGTAAGCAGTGACGTAAGTTTTGTTACAGACAAAAACCGGAAGCGAATCTCCATTATTAATAGATATTGTGTAATGTATCATTGACTTATGCCCTTATATTTTTTATTTACCTTTTTCTGATGGGAATTGAGGAGTAAACCATTTTTGAACTCCGCTCGAAAAAATAGTGTGGATTTTATTAAATCCTGGTGCTTGCACCTGGTCATTGTAATACAATATAGAAACAGACATTAAACCTTAGTATATAAGTCCCAAACTCAAATTAGCAATGCTAAAAACTGGTGTATTCAAATGAGAATTGTCTCTTTTAAGGAAATTTTCAAAGGTTGAACGCCCCAACTCCCAGTTCCACCCAGATGAATTAGCGCCCAGATCAGATAACAAAGCTGTGCTACTCATGCACTGTGTTGGTGTGAACCGCTATCGCACCAGAACATTTTGATTCCCTGGTGATGGTCTACTATAAAATCTATTTTATATCAATAGTCAGACTTTCTGGCTTCATAAAACAAATGAAGTAAACTAACTTATTCTAATCATAACTGAAATGTCCTTAACATAAGATAGAGGAAAACATCATAGAATTACTAAATCCTCCTAAATAGTCATAATAAACAATGCTTCATCCTATAATCCATATACATAATCTCTTCTCTTTAGTGAATGTATCTGCTATCTTATTTTATCTTTAATGTACATCTTATTAAAGCGGTTTGTAATACAAGTAAAAGAGCCCTTGATTCTTCAGACTTAGAGTCTGCCAGCAAGACTTCTCTTTTGATTTCAAAACCTGGTGAACTCGAATTTTAACTAAGGTTGGTGTTGAATTTATATTATACCCTTAATAAAAGCTGGCTAATTACATAAATTAAATATTCACTGATCTTCTACACTTAAGGTCTGGTCAGTAGAGTTTGTTTTATCTTCTTCTGGCCTCCACCAATTTTTCTTTTTTAAAAATCATTATCTAACTCATCCTGAACATGATAATATAAAAACAGTAAAAAGTCGCATATTTCGTAAAAGAGAGGAGTTTCTATTGCCACCAGAGCATACAATTATGTTTCCAATGATACCAACATGCCTGGGTACTTTTTTCCCGGTACATGTTTTTAGCTCTATTCACCAGACTATATGTTTAGCAGTTACAGCTGGTTCAATTCTTTCCCCAAGCGAAGCGAAAACGTGAAGAACTTTGTCAAGTATTCAAACTCAGGTTCCCAATTACATTTCGACAACGAAAACCTGTTACGATGAGCAAATTATATACAATGTTAAACTTTGTAGTTTCATACACCTGCTAATTTAACTTATCTATATAATATATGAGGGTGAATAAAAAATTAATGCCATTGTTTTTAGGATAGGTATAATTACCCAACACAAGAACATGTATTTACACATCAAAATGAAGCTGGTCCCCTGTGGATCACATCCGTACTTCTCCACATAGTCACCGGTTCTCTCAATAGTAATGTTCCACCTTCGAACGAGAGCATGCAACCCGTCCCGTAAAATCTGTGGACTATTCTTTGAGCAACTTTTTGACTACAGATTTTCACTTCCTTGTCAGGGAATAATGTTTGCCTCTCCAACCCTATTTTATGAGGGTAAGTCTGAAGTCACGAAATTTGATGAGTATGAAAGGATTCGGTAAAGTTGTTCATCTAATGAGCGATTTCACCCATATCCTGATGCTTGTGTGTGGTCAAAGCATTGTCATGGAGAAGGAGTACATTATTGATTGGCAAGTTGGATCTTACTCGTTGGATTCTTGCACAGCGCCTCGTTAGGGTCTCAATGTAAGCCTTAGTTTTATATTTTAAAAAATTACATGGAATAAAGAAAATGGCATTGCTTTTTGACTCACTGTCGTATATCTAATAATTCAATGGAGTGAATTGTTTAATATCTTTTGTAATAAATATGCGAGTGATGCTAAAAGTTATATAAGCATATTGGGGGCGGGTGTTGTAACGGTTCTCATTGTAGAAAATAGACTCAACGACTGAGTCAAACCGTAAATCGGACTGCTTTGCTAATACACTTGGGAAAATATGTTTCGAGTTAATAGTAGGAATACTAAGCTCTTAACATAGGGTAGACACTATTCTAGAAAAAGAAAACCTTTTAATTCAAACCTTTTAAACTCCTCATATGAAATTGATAGTGGAGATCATTTCATACTTATCCTACTATAGAGGGTTTTATTGAGGTTAGTGAGTCCAGTGTTTGCAGTTATTTTAAGCACAGCTTGGTATAGAAGCGATGATTTTTTTCCTGTTCCTAGGGGCAGTAGTGGCTGACATCGTAGTATACGACTTCGACTTCCCGGTAGCTCTATTATGTTCACTTTGGATTAATCCCTGGGAAATATATAAACTCATCTTTCAAGTTATGGGTAAATTGTACCATTACTTTCCTTCTCCAAGGATGGATTTGGTATTAAATAACCCACGAATGTTGATATAACATTAACCATGTAACGTGTTCGACTTCAGAAGCGGTGATTGTCCAATGGCATTCCCCTTCCAATATATGTTCCGTCGTACTACTCTACAAACCAAAGAACCCAAACTAAATCAAGGACATTATTTCTAAGTGAGAACAACAGCATCTACTTGGGTTTGAACTCGGCTCGGGGGTTCTCACTTTGCTTATAACCATTATATCAACTCGTGGGGAGGGTTGGTAAATATGTACATAAACGTATCGTTGTTGTTAATATATTCTTAGGATTGATTTAGTCCTATAACGTGCATAAAAATTGAGAGTCCTCTGTGGTTTAATCTTTTTTCTCTTTGAGTAAAGACCGAGCAGTATGAAATTAATGTCGCGTGGTAAATGTGTATGTTATTTCAAATTGTTATTGATTATTTTATAGAAAATTGAATTACTGTGACTTTCTCGCTGCAATGTATCTAACCTTCACCCAAATTTGAGATTTATCTGAATATTCAACTTGTTTTGAATCAAAGATGTAACAGCGGATCGATCCTTTTTAAAACAGCGATGTGATATTTTACATTAAGCTTCAGTCGTAGGTTCAATATCCAGTCAAGTAATAATTAATCAATCCTTTTGATATTCGGAACTAAGAAAGATAATTGCTTAAATTCCATTTCACTGTCGTTTAAGTATGCTCTTTCCCAAGGTTGCTTTTAGTTTCAAAATGAAAAACAATCAGCTTATGTATCGCATTCAGATGAATTTAAATTATGTTGAGTTGTTTTTATATATTAGTTTGAATTGGTGCCTTTTGCTAAGCGTCTTCAATATTTGATGGGAATATCTAAATGATTGCTAATCTATGCAGTGAAAATGAAGCGTTTTATTTGATTCGATAAGAATGTTGCTTCAATTCAGCCTCTTGATTACCTTGGATAGGTTTTAGGATCTGGACCATATGAAGAAGTTAGTTTGAATTTTTCTAAACAATATTTTTCGAGCTAAAAAAGATTGACTTAACAAAATGGAATGAGGGGTCGGTTTCGCTCTGTCAGTAGAGCATCTGCCTATGAACCACACTTTCAGGTTCGATACCGGTCCCCGCTAACTCAGCGTATGAGTAGTTAGTTTGGGTAATCTGATCTGTGCGATAAAGTAGGAGCTGATGGTAGGTGTAGCGCTACACTGTAAGCAAAAACAATCTCTCTGGTCTAGCGTTAGCAAAAAATGGGGATAGACTCTCTCACTGTTTGACTGATACACAATAATAAGCCACTCCACCAACTTTACTTATATGGTAAAGTAATCACACACACACACACGCGCACACACACATATATATATTATTATAATATTAAAATATATATAATATATATATATTTATATATTGTTGGCACCTTCCGTCTATTTAGACGATGGCGTAGTTTTTTGTATTATTGTTTTTTTGTTTTGTTGTCTTTTTGTTTTGTTGTTTTGTGTATTTTTTTGTTGTTTTTGTTTTGTTGTTTTTTCTTTTTGTTGTTTTTTTTTTGTTTTTCCTCACTTTACAGCCACGTGAGTGGCTGAACAGACCGATCCTCGGAAATGGCAGTCCTCTGGTGCAATGGTGCAAACAAAAGGTTGATGCTTCCTGTAGGTGTTGGGGTGCTGCCTGTTTCTCTCTCTCTCTCTCTCTCTCTCTCTCTCTCTCTATATATATATATATATATATAATATATATATATATATAGTATATTATAATATTATTCATTAGCAATATGTTTATGTTTACAAAACTTCTATAATTAGCGATCTCGCTTATTTACTCAATTCTGCAAAGCTTTCCATTTACACGTCGACATCATTTCAAATTCCATAGATAATTAGGAAATAAGAAATGATTCGACGCTGTAAAAAAGCCTTTCTACAAATTATTGTAAATCATGCTTTCAAATATGAAATGTTTTAAAGGGTATTAAAACTAAAAGTGAATTACAAAGTCGATTGTCGATATAGTAGTAATACAAAAAATCTAAAATTAAAACGAGGTACAATTTGTGAAACCAGTGCGACTATCGCACTTTTAATTCACTTTTTAGTTTAATATCCTTTAAAACATTCATAATTTGAAAGCGATGATTTACAATAATTTGTAGAAAGGCTTTTCACAGCGTCGCAATCATTTCTTATTTTCTAATTATCTATTGGAATATTGAATTGATGTCGACGTGTAAATTGAAAGCTTTTTGCAGAATTGGTAAAAAGCGAGATCGCTAAAATTATTAGAAAGTTTTGGTTAAACCATAACAGTATTGCTTAAATGAATATATGTATATTATATTATATATATTTATATATATATATATATATTATATATATTATAGAGAGAGAGAGAGAGAGAGAGAGAGAGAGAGAGAGAACAGCAGCACCCAAACACCTACAGGAAGCATCACCTTTTGTTTGCACCCATTGCACCAGAGACTGCCATTCGAGGATCGGTCTGTTCAGCCACTCACGTGGCTGTAAGTGAGTGAAAACAAAACAAAAAAACAACAAAACAGAAAAAACAACAAAACAAAAACCAACAAAACAAAAAATACAACAAAACAACAAAACAAAAAGACAACAAACAAAAAAACACTAATAAACAAAAAACTACGCCATCGTCTAAAATAGACGGAAGGTTGCCAAACATATATAAATATATATATATATATATATTATATATATATATATATATATATATATGTGTGTGTGCGCGTGTGTGTGTGTGTGATTACTTTACCATATAGTAAAGTTGGTGGAGTGGCCTTATTATTGGTATCAGTCAACAGTGAGGAGTCTATCCCATTTTTGCTAACGCTAGACCAGAGAGATTGTTTTTGCTACAGTGTAGCGCTACCCACCATCAGCTCCCTACTTTATCGCACAGATCAGATTACCCAAACTATACTACTCATACGCTGAGTTAGCGGGGACCGGTATCGAACCTGAGCTTGTGGTTCATAGGCAGATGCTCTACTGACAGAGCGAAACCGACCCCTCATTCCATTTTGTTAAGTCCAATCTTTTTTAGCTCGAAAAAATTATGTTTTAGAAAAATTCAACTAACTTCTCATATGGTCCAGATCCTAAACCTATCCAAGGTAATCAAGAGGCTGAATTTTGAAAGCAACATTACTTTATCGAATAAATAAAACGCTTCTTTCACTGCATAGATTAGCAATCATTTAGATATTCCCATCAATATTGAAGACGCTTAGCAAAAGGCACAATTCAACTAATATATAAAAACAACTCAACATAATTTAAATTCATCTGAATGCGATACATAAGCTGATTGTTTTTCATTTTGAAACTAGCAACCTTGGAAAGAGCATACTTAAACGACAGTGAATGGAATTTAAGCATTATCTTTCTTAGTCGAATATCAAAAGGATTGATTAATTATTACTTGACTGGATATTGAACTACGCACTGAAGCTTAATGTAAAAATACACATCGCTGTTTTTAAAAAGGATCGATCGCTGTTACATCTTTGATTCAAAAACAAGTTGAATATTCAGATAAATTCTCAAAAATTTGGGTGAGGTTAGATACATTGCAAGCGGAGAAGTCACAGTACATTCAATTTTTTATAAATAATCAATAACAATTTGAATAACATACACATTTTTACACGCGACTTAATTTATACTTGCTCGGTCTTTACTCAAAGAGAAAAAGATTAAACCACAGAGGACTTCTCAATTTTATGCACGTTATAGGACTAAATCAATCCTAAGAATAATTACAACAAAACGATACGTTTATGTACATATTTACCAACCCCTCCCCACGAGTTGATATAATGGTTATAAGCAAAGTGGAACCCCCGAGCGAGTTCAAACCCAAGTAGATGCTGTTGTTCTCACTTAGAAATAATGTCCTTGATTTAGTTTGTGTTCTTTGGTTTGTAGAGTAGTACGACGGAACATATATTGGAAGGGGATGCCATTGGACAATCACCGCTTCTGAAAGTCGAACACGTTACATGGTTAATGTTATATCAACATTCGTGGTGTTATTAATACCAAATCCATCCTTGGAGAAGGAAAGTAATGGTACAATTTAACCATAACTTGAAAATGAGTTTATATATTTCCCAAGGGTATAATCCAAAAGTGAACATAAAGAGTACCGGAGTCGAAGTCGTAACTACGATGTCAGCCACTACTGCCCCTAGGAACAGGAAAAAATCATCGCTTCTATACCAAGCTGTGCTTAAAATAACTGCAAACACTGGACTCACTAACCTTCAATATAACACCCTCTATAGTAGGATAAGTATGAAATGATCTCCACTATCAATTTCATATGAGGAGTTTAAAAGGTTTGAATTAAAGGTTTTCTTTTTCTAGAATAGTGTCTACCCTATGTTTAAAGAGCTTAGTATTTCCCTACTATTAACTCGAAACATATTTTCCAAGATTAGCAAGAGTACCCGATTTACGGTTTGAACTCAAGTCGTTGAGTCTATTTCTACAATGAGAACCGTTACAACACCCGCCCCCAATATGCTTATTAAACTTTTTAGCATCACTCGCATAATTTATTACAAAGATATTAAACCATTCACCCATTGAATTATTAGATATACGACAGTGAGTCAAAAAAGCAATGCCATTTTCTTTATTCCAATGTAATTTTTTAAAATATAAAACTAAGGCTTACATTGAGACCCTAACGAGGCGCTGTGCAAGAATCCAACGAGTAAGATCCAACTTGCCAATCAATAATGTACTCCTTCTCCATGACAATGCTTGACCACACACAAGCATCAGGATATGGTGAAAATCGCTCATTAGATGAACAACTTTACGAATCCTTCATACTCATCAAATTTCGTGACTTCAGACTTACCCTCATAAAATAGGGTTGGAGAGGCAAACATTATTCCCGTGACAAGGAAGTGAAATCTGTAGTCAAAAGTTGCTCAAAGAATAGTCCACAGATTTTACGGGACCGGGTTGCATGCTCTCGTCGAAGTGGAACATTACTATTGAGAGAACCGGTGACTATGTGGAGAAGTACGGATGTGATCCACGGGGACCAGCTTCATTTTGATGTGTAATAATGTTCTTGTGTTGTATTATACCTATCCTAAAAACAATGGCATTAATTTTTTATTCACCCTCATATATTATATAGATAAGTTAAATTAGCAGGTGTTATGAAACTACAAAGTTTAACATTGTATATAATTTGCTCATCGTAACAGTTTTCGTTGTCGGAAATGTAATTGGGAACCTGAGTTTGAATACTTGACAAAAGTTCTTCACGTTTCGCTTTCGGCTTGGGGAAAGAATTGAACCAGCTGTAACTGCTAAACATATAGTCTGGTGAATAGAGCTCAAAAAACATGTACCGGGAAAAAAGTTACCCAGGCATGTTTGGTATCATTGGAAACATAATTGTATGCTCTGAGTGGCAATAGAAACTCCTCTCTTTTACGAAATATGCGACTTTTTACTGTTTTTATATTTATCATGTTTCAGGATGAGTTTAGATAATGATTTTTAAAAAAGAAAAATTGGTGGAGGCCAGAGAAGATAAAACAAACTCTACTGACCAGACCTTAAGTGTAGAAGATCAGTGAATATTTAATTTATGTAATTAGCCAGCTTTTATTAAGGGTATAATATAAATTCAACACCAACCTTAGTTAAAATTCGAGTTCACCAGGTTTTGAAATCAAAGAGAAGTCTTGCTGGGCAGACTCTAAGTCTGAAGAATCAAGGCTCTTTTACTTGTATTACAAACGGTTTAATAAGATGTACATTAAGATAAATAAGATAGCAAGATACATTCAACTAAAGAGAAGAGATTATGTATATGGATTATAGGATGAAGCATTGTTTTATTATGACTATTTTAGGAGGATTTAGTAATTCTATGATGTTTTCCTCTATCTTATGTTAAGGACATTTCAGTTATTGATTAGAATAAGTTAGTTTACTTCATTTGTTTATGAAGCCAGAAAGTCTGACTATTGATATAAAATAGATTTTATAGTAGACCATTCACAGGGAATCAAAATGTTCTGGGTGCGATAGCGGTTCACACCAACACAGTGCATGAGTAGCACAGCTTTGGTTATCTGATCTGGGCGCTAATTCATCTGGGTGGAACTGGGAGTTGGGGCGTTCAACCTTTGAAATTTCACTTAAAAGAGACAATTCTCATTTGAAATACACCAGTTTTTAGCATTGCTAATTTGAAGTTTGGGACTTATATACTAGGTTTAATGTCTGTTTCTATATTTGTATTACAATGACCAGGTGCAAGCACCAGGATTTAATAAAATCCACACTATTTTTTCGAGCGGAGTTCAAAAAATGGTTTACTCCTCAATTCCCATCAGAAAAAGGTAAATAAAAAATATAAGGGCATAAGTCAATGATACATTACACATATCTATTAATAATGGAGATTCGCTTCCGGTTTTTGTCTGTAACAAAACTTACGTCACTGCTTACGTCATATTACCCAAGTTCGTCATAAACATAGAATAAGTTCACTAAAAATTTGAACATGCAACATTAGACAGTCCTCATGTTTTTTTTAAACAAGTTTTAATAAATACATGACTGGTATTATATATCTATATATAGTTTGTTTTATTTAATACATATTTAAAGTTTACGTTTCAAATTGT
Organism: Doryteuthis pealeii; assembly: GCA_023376005.1. Taxonomy (NCBI): domain Eukaryota; kingdom Metazoa; phylum Mollusca; class Cephalopoda; order Myopsida; family Loliginidae; genus Doryteuthis; species Doryteuthis pealeii. The sequence continues at coordinate 134,903,330 of CM042140.1, read as the reverse complement.
TTTATTTCTTTAATCTTTTAATGAATTTGATGATTTTACTTACTTTTTTATTTTGTACTAGTTAATATAAAGATGATAAAAAGTAAAACAGATAAATTAAAAAACAAATAAAATAAAAAACTACAAATAAGGTGAATTTGATAAATAAATTAAAAGCAAGAATATATAGAGAATAAAATATAATAAACAAATATAGAAAAGGGATTTCTATATATAAGGAAATTTATTATAACTTTTAAATACCGGGCAACGCCGAGAAGTTTTAAAAGTAATTAAAGTAAAGTCGACAGGTTGGCCTTAAGACGTATCAGCCTGATAGTATATCCGTTTTCACTAGCGCTAGACCAAGGAGATTAATTTTGCGTCTGAGCTGGAGCGCCACACCTACTATCAGCTCCTTACTTTAATACAGAGATCCCTGTGCTACTCATACGCTGAGTTGGCGTGGGCCGGTATTGAACCAGAAACCTTGTGGTTCCTAGTCAAACACCTACTGACTGAGCTAAACCAAAATCTAAAGGCTAATTTCCCCTAACGTTGAATGACTGAGACTGAAACAGAGGGAAAATAAACACATGATGAAAGAAAACCGCAGTTGTTAATAGTGAACAGTTATGCTGAAAAGGAAGTTAGAGACATGGTTATATTTTAGCTGTGACTGAAATCGAATACACTCCACAACGATTAGATTTAAGGTGCCCTTAGCTAAAACTTAATTCTTCCCTACTGCCGGGTTTTATTCGTTTAGGGGTGTGACAAATTAAATCTTCCGAGTTGTAACCCATATAGTCCCTAGAAAGTATCCAATTCTTGAATTCGTATTAGTAGCAAGGTCTCGCACTTAATCAGATTGATCTCAATTGGATACAATAGGGAGAAGTTGCCATTAATAAATAATTATTAATATGAACATCACACAAACACAACACACACACACACACACACACACACAGAAGCGCCTTGAGAATAAGCTAGATGAGACCTGCACAAGAATGCTGCATGCAGTCTTAAACAAGTCGTGGAAACAGCACCCCACAAGGAGGCAGCTGTATGGACACTTTCCTCCCATCTCCCAAACCATACAAGTAAGACGGACTAGGCATGCGGACACTGCTGGAGAAGCAAAGACGAGCCCATAAGCGACGTTCTCCTGTGGAAGCCAACATGTGGGCATGCTAGTGTGGCCGCCAGCCAGGACCTATATTGACCAACTATGTGAGGATGCTGGATGCTGCGAAGAAGAGCGCCCAGAGGCAATGAACGATAGGGAAGGTTGGCGAGAGATTGTCATGGATATCCGTGCTACTTGGGCGACATGATGATGATGATGATGATGATGATGATGATGATACAGATGATATATTTGTGAATTGCTATCCCTAAATGTAATTGTCTGTATCGACGTGTACTAGACAATTAGAAAAGAAATACATCAATCAACATATACGATGACACAGAATATTCCCAAATGATTCCAGTTGAGAATCTTATTCGGAATTAATCAATTTTGAGCAACTAATTTACTAACAACTTAGTTTACCGGACATAATGAAGAAAGTTAAGAATGATAACTATATGGGCATTCATGAAGTTTCAAAATCTCAATAACAATACCAAAACCTAGAGTACAAAATTCTTAGGCAAAGTCTTCCATTGTAAGAGGTAAATATTTAAAGGAGAACCAGGAGTCAGCTAAAGGGAAAATATAATAGAGTAAATTAATCCATTTTAAGTTTACTAAATATGTCCTCAAATGATTCAAAATTATTTTTGAATTCAAGCTTCTGTTACATAATCTATGCATAGATTATCGTCAACCCCCTGAAGGGATTGCCGCTTTTCATAACACGGGCAGGACTTTCCATTGAATATTACAGAAAGCCCGCAAATACGTGAGGTCACGTGGGACCTGGTTGGCTCACAGTTTCAGCTTGGACGTCAGGCAGAGAAGATGTACTGCGTTAGCTGGAGCCCACTGCACACGCGCGTTGTGTTAGTTGGAGAAATATGTTTATTTAAGTAAATAAAGGTTTAAATAAATAATATGGTTTTGTGGTTGATGAATGTCTTGGCAACAAGACTGACCTAGAAGAAGAAATAAATCAAGGACGACCAAGCACCAAGAACAGAGAAATGAAGACCAGACATGAAGTCCCCAAGACTAGGTCGAGACGCTGGAAGAAGGACGTAAGATACCAAAGATGAGCAGAAAAATAATAGAAGTAAGAAAAGAAAGGTATACAACACTTCCTGATCATGTTCAGGCGTTTCAAGAATTTCGAGGAGCTATATATATATATATATATATATATATATATATATATCTAAGTGTGTGTCTGTGTCTGTGTCTGTGTATATGTATATGTATGTGTGTATGTGTATGTGTTTTTCATTAATTATACAACACGTTTTCTTGTAAACAGGATTTTTAAAAAATACAATTTAGTTTTGGCAGTTAAGGTCTTTAACTAATTTTTCCTTTATCTGCTCAGGCTCCAGGTATTCTGAAAATTAACCGTATATATATATATATATATATATATATATATATATATATATATATATATATATATATATATTGTATTATCAAGAGTGTGTTTATATGTATGCATAGCGATAGAAAATGCGTGTGTGTGTGTGTGTGTGTGTGTGTGTGTGTGTGTATACTTATATGTGTTTATGTGGTACGAAGAAAGAAGAAAGAAAGAAAGAAAGATTGATTGAAAAAAGGAAAGGTATGTTCTTCAAAATCGAATGAAGTCAAGAGCCACGTAATTCGAAGGATTATATATATATATATATATATATATATATATATACCAAGAGAGAGAGAGAGAGAGAGAGAGAGAGAGAGAGAGGAGAGAGGGGAGAGAGAAAGAGAGAAAGGGGAGATAGTTTTGATAGATTACACAACATAACTGTAGATAAACATCTATCAAGCTAGCGAGATGCGAAATGCATAGAGAAAGAAAGGGTGGTTAAAAAAAAAGATTAGACATTGTACATTTTAACTGCTTCTTAACTTTGAGAAATCCTTCACACTTTCTTTCATGTTCTGTAAAAATTCCACTTGCAATGTTTCTTTGACGTTTATCCTTTTAGTCACCCACGAGCTGCACATCAAAGAAAAAAAACAGAACGTTCTCCTACACTACCACATTCACCCACTTCAATCCTGCCACCATATTGTGGAAGAACAAAAAAACAACAAACAACTCTCACTTACTGCACAATAACTTCCTTTAGGGTTATGTGTATTTATTAGTTTGTTCCGGGAAAAAAAGAGAAAAACTAAAAATGTTATTGTTTTAAAACAATTTTGATCATGCGCTGTTTATATTTATTTTCATTCTTCAATGTTTAGATTATTTGTTATATATATATATATTTATTTTATTCCTAGATTATTACTTGTCAAATCTGTCTCGTTTATTTGCCTGTGCAGATGAAAAGGACGCATTTTTCAATTTTTCATTTTCATTTCATTTATGTAAGTGAAAAACGTGCGCTTAAACGTGATTCCAACGTATATGCTTGAGCACAAAAATAACTCTTATCGATGTATGCGTGCACTGGAGGCTGGGGATGTATACGCCGACCACACCTCTGATGAGGGCTAAGACCCCCAACAAGGCCACCTGTTGTCCTTTGATGTCGAACCAGGCTGCTTAAAGATGGAATCCTGGTGCAATACTCCACTTTGGACCTTCTTGGCCTAGGCAGGCGGTTGTAGAGCCCCCCATTGATCAATTGGTTGGTCATGTCAAGCCCTGTCACCAATATGATTGTCCCAATCATATTGTTTTAAGGCCAACCCCACCCCTTTTTATTGTATATGTGCTAGGAGGCGGTGGATGTGGTTTTAGCGTCCCGGCTATGAAGTTCAACTACAGTGTTAAACTCAACAAGTAGAACTCAATATTTAGTATACGACAATATAATTCCTTCATAGTAAGGAGCAATATACTTGTTAGTGCCGGAAATCTAGCAGGGTTATTTTATCGTGTTGGTTGAGGCATGAGACAAACTTTTCCATTTCCGTTTCTCGAACAATCCTTGAAATGCGAGTAATTGTTTGTAACACTATGGATTTTTACGGAGTCGTGATGCTAATTCCGCGGTTGGAATTGGCTGTTTTCAGGGATAGAGGGTTAAAACTAATCTGCTAATTGCTTATACTTGGCTAGAGAAATGGATTGATTCAGTCACCAGGGTATTGGTTCAAAGTGGATGCTGACTGTCGTAGATGAAGTTTAAGATTGCATACACCATCTACGTCCATCTACGACCATCAACGTCAAACACACACACACACACACGCACACATACATACGCACACGCGCGCAAACACACACACGCACTCACGCACACACACACACATACGTATATATATATATATATATATATATATATATATATATATGTGTGTGTGTGTGTGTGTGTGTGTGTGTGTGTGTGTATGTGTTATTACTACTATGACTTGTGGAATTGTATTCTAATTAAATAAGTTACACTCTTTCGCAAACAGGTATACAAAGATATATATATATATATATATATATATATATATATATATATATATATATCTCTCTCTCTCTCTCTCTCTCTCTCTCTCTCTCTCTCTCTATACATATATATATATATATATATATATATATATATTTATAGTACATACATGTACATACACCTATAAAAGTCTGCTATTATCCTTCATTTTTTCAACTAAAAGAGCACGAATAAAACTACCAGTAATATTAATTAAAGTGTAATATTTTATTGAACAGCAGATTTGAAATTTAAACCTACATTTAAACAATGTACGATAATTGTATTTATATATCTATTTGAGAAAATAATACAATCAAACGTTTGCACTAAATATCATAGGTTTTTCAGGCGCACCCCACTAAAAAAAATTCTTATAAGTTATACGCTAACGAAATATATTTTTAATCTCCATCTGAGACATAACCAAATTTCAATCTTTTCTTCTTTTTAAATACAACGCAAGATAAGGAATACAACAATAACAACCTCAGTGATGATAGTTCACATTTCCAAAGAGAAATCTTCGTGACCTACTCCGTTATCCATCACCTCAAGTTGATTACAGCGATAAAATAAATACATAGATAAATACCGACTTCATTATTCTTTCATGAATAAGTGGCACTAGTCAGTTTCAGTTGTTAATCAAGATAAAATCTGACATTTTATTTGCGATCAAATTGCTGATTTCGATTTTCCAGGGATTTTCCTGCCAAGACTCAGACATAAAACTTAATTTTCCTGACAGCGATGAAGCGGGAAAATCTTTCATTAGACTCTTAACTGCGATCACTTAATCATTGTTAGTTCTATGAAAGAATTTGAGGAATTTAGAAAGTCTTATAGTCAACTTTAAAGAGGAGGAATTGGCCTTTAAATTTTTCTGCTTATTGGATATCACGTAAATAGTAGGGCAGACTGGGTTCTTTAGAATTGAATAGATAACCAGTTTGAAGTAAAATCAGCTTTACTCTACAATATCGAGCCATCAAAATTCATCCTTCGCCATTGCCCGGCATCCATTGGGCACTTTTACTAGCGCTGCCTCTTATAACCCTACCATTTTTACCATCTTAGAGGCCGCAAACATCGGGCTACACCTCTCTGTACTCGAGACCCTCCCCTGGGAGAGCTAACCCTACACAACTACAGTCGG
>CM042140.1:134887626-134892626 GCA_023376005.1 Doryteuthis pealeii | reverse complement strand
ATATATATATATATATATTATATATATATATTAATATATATATATATATATTTATAAAATTGACTAAAAATTTGTTGTCACAATTCAAAGTGATCTATCTAGAATTTTGCGGCCAACACGTTACTAGGAATCCAAACTCTTTTTAATTGTATATTATTTTCTGATATATATATATATATATATATATATATATATATATATATATATATATATATATACGTTATTTTTTTATTCGATGCAGAAAAGTGACGCCAGTCTTCATTTTAATTGAACGCGATAAACGTTGAAAGCGCCTAAAAAAATGTTTCATATTTTAGATTAATTTCTTAATTTTTTCGTTTCATTTTTTCACATTTTGTTTCTATTTTTTTAATTAAACATATTTTTTCAGATGAAACATTAAACAGCAATTACATTGCTCTAAGGATGATACTGAGGCTGGCAAATACAATATAAGCATGGCATCCTCAAAATATTTGTTTTTTTCATATTTTACATTTACACATATAATTTTACTCTCAGTCCAGAACATATGAATCTGAGAGTGATGGGCAACTTTAATTTTGCAGACATCAAAATATTTTAGATTGTTAGATAAATTCTGCTTAATAAGAACATTGAGCACATCAAAAATCTTATAAATTTTAAATAAGTTAGGGTAGCCTGGACATGAAGTCAACTTCACTTGGTGACTGACAGTTTTCACTTATGGGATTTTTAATCCAAGTGTTTTCAGTCGCCCTTATATACTGTTGAGGGGCACTTTATAGGGAAGAGAAGAGTCTCGTTTTAAGGTTCTATTGTGGGTGGTTGTTTTATGGTTCTAAGTGGACATGTGTTTCGTTTTATTGTTCTGTTGGATGTGGATTTTTCATTATGAACTCAACCTCTGTATTTCTAACTAATCTTGGATTTTTCCCCAACAGACAAGATGAAATACATCGAAAAGAGCAAAATTAAGGCTCTATTCAATTTGGTGTGGATAAGGCAATCCTTCGGAGTGAGGAAAATCTATCAAAATCAGGTGGTATCGTAAAAATACTGCTGAGGCAGTTTAAGCTAGGGGTAATAATGTTTTGGTCCAGAAACGATGCCAGAACACAAATTCGTTATTTGAAAAGGCCTTTGTTGGAAGCAATGCTGCTGTGCAAACGTCAGTCATTATACACACACAACACACACACACACACACACACCACACACATATTATATATATATATATATATATATATATATATATAATATATATAGCGTGCTTTTTGGGAGATATTTCTCCTGATGGGAATATCTAAACGCTGACCACTTATTTTGAAATATTCAAGATTGGTTCTACTATAAAACTCATACAAAGCGAAGTATCACAGTTCTCTGATTTGTCAGGTAATGGTTGTCCATTAGGCTGTTTCGTTATTGTTATCTTCAATATATCAATATAAAATGATCTACATTTTTTTCATATTCTTCTGTCTTTGAGATTTACTGTTATCCTCTCGTATGTATCTTTGAAATTCATTGTGTGTTTAGTCTTATAGAACGAAAGGGATATATCCTTTCATATCCGCTACAAAATAAACCATTTTCTCTTTTTGCTCGGGCAAATTCACTCGTTCCATCTCAGTCACTTTCTGCTTCTTCATTCTTTGGTTTTGACATTTGCATTCCTCCTAAAAAATATTTATTCCAAATTGAATTATGGACTGATATGTTGTTGAAATGTAGATACTCGAGGAAAAACCTAGGCCACTATCGTGTACTTCGAGGTCACCATTTTTAACATTATGTTGACTGATAGATTAGTTGACTGATTACTTTCAAAGGCACATCAACCTTAGTGGGTGATTTCGTGCCAAGAAGAGGGATTATTCTACGTTCTTATTTACGATTTTGTGTAGTATCTTTTTTCTAAAAGGATTCGTTACTTTCATTCGATCATATCAAAAACTGATCTGTTTGTCCCATATTTGGTATAATACCAGATACTTCACCTCCGAGTTCAGAGTCAGCCTGGAAGTAATGGCAATGAAGGGATATTCTATATTTCCCCAGATATCCAAGACCGGAGACTCATTAGCAGCTGAAGTTTATTTTTATCCCTAAGACCTCTATTGGTGGGGATCTTTACCATTTTGGTGTAGATACTAAAACGCTGATGACAGGGCTAACATTATGTCAATTAACTAATTTAGGTTAATGAAAATAATTTTGATAACTGCAGTCTTACAATACTTACAATTTTAATATTAAAGGTTATTAATAATAAGTTAATTTCTTCACTACAGATTTCACTTCCTCGTCACTGGAATAATGTTTGCCTCTCTTCGGCCCCATGAAAGAGGGTTTGAGTGGCAAACATTATTCCAGTGACGAGGAAGTGAAATCTGTAGTGAGGAAGTGGCTCAATGAATAGTCAACAGAATTTTATGGGACAGGGATACATGCTCCCATTCGAAAGTGGAATACTGCGATTGAAAGGAACGCTGACTATGTGGAGAAGTAGGGATGTAATCCACATAGGACCAGCTTCATTCTGATGTAGGATACATGTTCTGGTGTTGGTAATTATACCCGTTCTAAAAGAAATGGCATTTGTTTTTGACTCACCTTTATATTTCTTTCTTTTTTTTTTCAATTTCATTTTTATTCATAATTTGTTTAGATATTTTCTTGTCATCGTTTGATCTATATACCACAACTTCTTCTTTGAGATCTACTTTCCCTTCTCCCCTTAGATTTCCCTATTTTTGATATTCCTCTTTTATCTTATTCTATAATTTGTAAATTATACTTCTTATGATTTATATATTTCTTCAGTTTTCTTTTCTTCTGCTTTCGCACTTTTGGGTGGATATTATTATTGTAATTAATAATGCCGAAAGAAGGATCTAATTAACCGTGTTCCTTTTCTTTGTTTGATGATCTAATTCTACTTCAAGAATGAATTTTCCATCTATTTAAAGGGATGACAAAATAAATAAATTGTTTAAATAAATTAAGCCAAAGAATACCAAAGAATAGGTATGAATCCAATTATTCTCGTTCCAGCTATGAATAAATTGTAGAGCAGACTGGGCTCTTTACACTTGGTTAAGCAACCAGTCAAGGAGAAGGACCACTTTGTGTCATATACATCACGGACGGTAGGGTTGGTAAAATATATATATTATCATAAGGGTGATGCTGTTTTATATATATATATACACATATATATATATATATATTATATATATATATATATATATATATATATATATATATATATATATATATATAATTACTTATAGGAAATTAATTCATCTTTTTCTCGCATTTGTTTCTTTTCACTTTTATACACAGTCATAGTTGTCATATAATAACGATAAAGGGTGAATGTCACTCTAAATATTGGAAAGAATAAAGCAAACTAGGAACAAAACAACGGATGTGTATTGATACTCTGTTGTTTATTCAGTTGATCATTTCCCATGCTTCCTGATATCCCAAAACAACGTTCTCAAGAACAAAGTCGATACGCAATAAATTCTTATATATATATAATATATATATATATATATATATATATATTATATATATATATATAAGGGAAGTGAAAGAGAAGGCGTAACTGAAGCTTTTAATGACGACCATAAATAGAAAAGAGAAGGATTTTCCGAAATTGAAATAGAAGAAAATGATTTCTTTTATATTTCTGTTATAAAATCAAGCCATGGCGCGAGCTGGCGCCATAGATTATGATAAAAGAATCTCATTGGTTTAATTCCATTGGCATTTGTTTGGTCGTAGTGAAGAAATCCCTATGTGGAGAAATCTCTATTTGGGGCCGAAGTATGAACATTCGGCAGAGTTATAGCCGTTCAAATCTGTTTTAGGAAGTAGTCTGCAATTAGACAGAAATAGAGAAATAGTTACCAGCCAGTGTATCCCCAACTTGTCTGATATGTCTAGAGTAACTTTAGCTCAAAGTTGAATACCGTACACACTGACTAAATATTGGTATGAATGAAGCTACAAGCCATTCATAAGGTGGATATATATATATATATAATATATATATATATATATATATATATAATATATATATATATATTATATATTGGTTAGCAGGTTGATTTAGAAGGCTATCACAATGCAGGTGTAAAGAAAAAAATAATACGGTAACAATGGTGTTGTGTGTTAACCTGTATTTAATTCTTGAATTTCGAGATAATATCTCTTTTTCAAAAGATCATGGAACTGAAGCAGTCTAGTTTTGGCATTTTTTTTTTTTTTAGATGCCATAACTTATCAGATTTCAGATTTCCAAATGATCGACAATCTGTCTATAGCAGTTCATACCTTTCCTATGTTATATTGACATTGCCTTTTGTTGATGAGATATTACTACCTAGGTATGTGAACTTGTCTAGTAATTTCACAGTCTTGCCATCAAGTGGAGCTATCTTCATTTTGTTTAAAAGGCATGAACTTATATGGAGGACAATGATTCTTGCTGCCTTCTCTAGCCTATACAACAGTAATTATGATTTGTTTGTGTGTATTTGCTAGATTGTAATGCGCATCTGTGCGACTTATATCTGCGCTCTTTCTTATATAAAGCTAATGAAACCTCATAGAACACGGCGACTATATCCCAAGTAATCCCACCCCAACCAAAAACATAAGGTTCTCCAATATATGACTAAAATGAATCCAAAGACAATTTTCTGGAGCTCAGTGGAGTGTGAATGGTATTACGAAAGGCATCTCTTTTTTGTTCTGCTGGAGCCTGCCATAGCGGTCGTCTGTCGCTAGTAGCGCGGCTGTTGCGTTTGGCGAGGCGGTGCGCCGTCTCCGTTGGGCGTGGCTTGTCGTCGTTGCATACTTGACTTCAGGCTTCAGTGTCGTACTTACTATGAAGTGAAGTGATATTAACTGATGATTCTAATCTGAGTCACTTTGGCCCTATCTGGGCTAGACGGGCGGTCGGAGAGGCCTCCTCCGATCATCGGCTGGTAATGTCAAGC
>CM042140.1:134877596-134887526 GCA_023376005.1 Doryteuthis pealeii | reverse complement strand
CCATAGGGAGAGGCAGGATGAAGATCGCTGATTCCGGGTGCTTTGTTTAGAGTCTGGGAATCGAAATATTGACAATAAAAATGAGACGTTTACATTGGGTGTTCAATTACGTGTAAAGACTGATGTGGATTGTTTCTAATCATCTTTGGTGGAAAAGCCATCTAAATCTGATTTTTTAATTGATGCATATATATAAATAATATTTTGTTCATCGCGGTAGCCGAATATTGATGTATTGATGTTTTCAGGTAGGTCAAGTGATGCCATATGAGTTGGATAATTGATTCTTATTTTTTTGTAGTTTAAGTAGAATTGATAGACATTGATATAGATGAGTTGAGACCTTCAGACGTATAGACCTCGGGAATAGCTGATGGTGATGATTTGTATGGAACGATGTAGTAGAGATCATGAGGTTGATATAATTGAGTAGAGGTCGAGGGGAGAGTAAGACAATAGAATAGATAGATAGATTAGATTAGATAGAAACGTGATAGTAGAGAGAAGAGAAAGACGTACCTGCGGATTGCGGGGATGAGATAATTTAGTTTTCTGGATTTTAGATTCAAGTCATAAAATTTGTAGATGAAATAGATTCATATCCTTCTTTGTAACGGCAATCAATATTTGTATTTTGTTATGATTGTATAGCGTTTCATATTGCTTAGTACCAGCCTATCTTATATATCTGATTGCATAGTGTCCCTATTCAGATTTGGATTGATAGTATATTTTATGGTATATAGCGTATATATTTTATCATTTTAGAGTGATGGATAATTTGAAGAGACGAGAAGAGAGTGTAGTTCAGATAGACTGAAGAGATGAGTAAGAATAGAGGAGAGCGGTCGAGATGTAGTTAGAATTTAGGAGTGTGATTTGGGAAATTGATTAAGATAATAGCTGTCTGATAGATTAACATGATTTTTATTTATATAGGAATGTTTTGATGAATTCATATAACATCTTATAATGCGTGTGCTTACGTGATAATGATTTTCTAGGCATAATGAAGTATAATAAAAGAGTCTCCGGACTGGTTCTTTGCCTTTGAATCGTATGTTTAACAATCATTCAGTTCTCTGACACGAACGAAACTTTACATTTTCAGCATGTCATATTCTTTTGTCTTATTTGTCTGTGTGGTTTTTTATATCGAAAAGAGAGGCCATTATAGTATTGGGCCTCGCTTCGTTCATAGTTAATCATGGTGTTTTATATTGTTTGGTACGCTCATAGGATAGTTAATGGTGAGTACGTTTATTACACAGTATAGCAGCTCCTCTGCATATTTAATCTGAGTATTTTAGTCTATATTATTTTTTGCTAGATATAGTTATGGCATATTACGTACTGGTTATTTTCTATGTTGTCCATAATTTGATTATAAGCTCTCAGATTATTTCAGGAGATAGTAATAGAAATTGTGAGGAATCGTATTGATTGACGCAAATAAAAATAAAATTCGAAGCGCAGCCATCGGAGCTTGGAGTATAGAGAGAGAGAGAGAGAGAGAGATTGATTGCCAGCATACACTCAAGGCTTGCAAAAATATAGAAACACAAAACCAATACATTTGCACACAAGAATAACAAAATGTATAAAATAAGAAGTCTAGGTCATTCTATTTTTTTTGTATTCTAATTTTTAGTTTTTCCTCACGTGCTATTCTATTTCCAAACTGGGACGCAGACACGTGCCCTGCGATCGTGTAGCAGATCATCTGTCTATCCTTGTACGGGTCCAATATTTTCGCGAGTCGGTCTGACGTTTCTCTAGTCAATCTGCGACTCTCTTTCAGTCTTTGGATTTCCCCAGATTAATTTCATAGCTATATATACATTCTGTCGTGTTCTTTTCCCCCATCCTGTACGATCGAGAGGGTTATTAAACCAAGGCGTGAATATATTTATATCTCAAGTAACTAGCATACACGTAATTCAAAGAATGACACATACCATATTAGTTACATAGTTTCATTGTAAAAGCAATTTTGCGTATCTTTTATTTCGTTCGATTTCCAAGGGGGATCGGTTTCTATGAAACTTTACTGGTATAAGGATTTCACGGAAAAAAGAAATTGTTTAAGAATTGGAAGAGATGATGTTGTAACTTCAATCGTTTCAATTCTTTTCTATTCTAATTTTTTGAGTTGTTTTGATAGGCAACGAGACTCGCATATATTGTATTGAACTATTTCAATATTATCGCATTTGTTGTCAGTTCTCGCATCATTAAACCCCATCAGACATTTCAATCAATTCTTTTGCTAGATTCGGCTTTTTTATAAATAGATTTCGTTTAGCGGCAATGCAAATTGTCGGTTATCTAAAAATGTACATACAATCGACTTGTTTAATCGAAGAAGGGATGCTCCTTTATAGCTTATAGGGGGTTGTGTAAGCGTCTTTGTACAATGATGGTTGGTTGGCTTGGTTTTTGGACATGTTACTCTTGTTTTGTTTACTTTATGCTTAGAAGAAGTTTAACATTCATTTGATCTTGAATTTTATTTCATAGTAGAAATCATTTTGTTATGATAAACAACTACAATTTCCCAAATGTATTTGACTCATACAGATTGGTTGTTGTTTGTTTTGTTTTTGTTTTTTGTTTTACGTGCAATATCACCTCAATGGGTCTGGTACTGCGATAAGTTTTGATAAATTCAATTCTGAATGGGGTATAATTTTGTTTTTATAAATACATTTTCTCCTATTTAATCCATAGATGGGACGGACTAAGCGGTACCAGATTCGGACAATGGCAGCAACGGTGATGAGGGGTGCTCACATTCAAGGGAACCTCCAGAAGGGAACTGCAACATCAGATAGAGTTTAACCATTTGTCATTTGCGGACAGGTAGGCCAGCAGGCCATGCTTTATAGGCATCGCATATGATAAAAAAGGTGGTGGGCTTGCATATAGGGATAGGGTTGGAAAATATCATAGGTACTCAGGGTTTGACATTAAGCCGATTGATCGAGGACGGCCCTTCCGAGGCCCGCCGTGCTAGACAAGATAGGGCGAAGTGACTCGATTAGAATCATCAGCTTCATTCACTTTACTTCATAGAGTTTAGAACTGAAGCTTACGTCAAGTATGAAACGAGTTGTTACAGCAAGCCGGGAGCGGAAGACGGCGCACCGCCTCGGGAAGGTCGCGCACGCCGCGCTATAGGACGAACGACTGTATGGTAGGCTCCAGCGAACAAAAAGGAGATGCCTTTCGATAATACCGATTCACAAACTCAATGAGAGATCCAGAGGATTGTCTTTTGGCATTCATTTAGTCATATTGGAGAACTTATGTTTTTGGTTGGGGGTGGCATTGATGAATGGGATATAGTGCGTGTTTTATGGAGGTTTCATTAGTTTATAAAGAAGAGGCAGTATAAGTCGCAAGATGCGCATTACACCAGTTAAGGGCTCAATTTAGTACCCACGAAAACAATCATAGTAATACATTGTTAGTATAAGGATTGAGTAAAGGCAGCAAGATCGGAATTGGATCCGATGCATAATTAAAGTTCATTGGATGGCTTTTAACAAAATGAAGATGCTCAGGCAAGGGTCTTGATAGGGCAAGACTGTGAAAGTTTACTAGACAATTCGTTCACATACTAGGTAGTAATTCTCATCACAAAAGGCAATGTAATCATAACACATAGGAGAGGTATGAACTGCATATGGACCACACAGGAGATTGTACGATCATAGTTTGGAATTGATTTGATAGTTTTTATGGATCTAAAAAAGAATGCCAAACTGATGCTTCATTCAGTATTTTTGAAAATGAGATATTATCGAAAATTAAGATTAAAATACAGGTTAAACAACAAAGACAATTGTTACTCAATGATCTTTGTATTTTTTTTTTTAATACGACGCTGGCATTGTGATATGACTTCTAATAACCGTTGCAAGGCTGCTAATATATTATATAGGTAACGGGTATATATATGACTAATAATAAAGATATGTGCTATCATGATGTAGTATATGTATATAGGTTATATTATACCTTAAATATTCGATCCATCCTTTGTTGTATGAATGGCTTGTAGTTCATTCAATACACGAATATTTAGTAGTGTGTACGGTATTAACTTTGGAGCTAAAGTTACTCTAGACATATAGCAAGTTGGGGGAATAGCACTGGTGGTATTTTTCTATTTTTGCTGTCTAATTGCAGACTATCTAAAACAGATTTGACAACGGCTATAACTTTCTGACGAATGTTCATACTTTGGCCAAGATATAGAGATTTTCGCACATAGGGATTTCTTACTAGACCACATGCCAATGGATTAAACCAATGAGAATTCTTTCATAATCTAACTAAGGGCCAGTGCGCGCCATAGGTTGATTTATAACAGAATATTAAAAGAAATATTTTCTTCTATTTTAATTTCGGAAAATCTTCTCTTTCTATTATGGCGTATTATAGAAGCTTCAGTTTAGCGCTTTTCTTTCACTTCCTTATATATATATATATACTATATAATATATCCTATAATATAATTAGTATATATATTATATTATTTATATGAATTTATTGGCGTATCGAGGCTTTGTTCTTTGAATTGGGACTGGTAATTGTGGAGGGCAACGACCAGATGGGGAAAAAGGATGAAGTTTGGGCGGAGACATTTCCGATTTCACTTTCATTACTTTCTTTCATTTTATCCGTCTTTTTTTTCTTTTTTATTAGGGTTTGTTTCTTGGGTTTATTTGAGGCTTTTTTTGTTTATCATTATCTCTCTTCCTCTCCTCTTTATCTCTCTTCTCTCCCTCTCTCTTATTCTCTTAGGACCTCATCTCTTTTTCTACTTCATCACTTTCTTCTCTCTCTCCTTGTCGTATTTATTTGTCTGTTACTTTTTTTACACTTCCTTGACTTTTTTCTTTTTCTTTTATCTTTCACCTCTTTTCTCTCTCTATCTCATAACCGCTCTCTCTTCTTCTTATCTTAGACACTCAATCTCTCTTTTCTTCTCAACTTCTCTCTATCTTCTCCCCTTCCTCTCTCTCTCCATTTATCTCTCATTATGTGTGTTCGTATTTTATTTGTCTGTTTCTTCTTTTCTTTACTTTCTTGACCTTTTTTCTTTTCTTTCAAATCTTCTCTCTTTCTCTCTCTATCTCATACGAGAATACTCTCCTCTTCTCTTCCACTTCTTCTTCTCTCTCTTCTCTTCCTCTCTATATATATTAATATATATTTTGAACTCTCCTCTCCTTGATCCTCTCTTTCTTCAACGTTACCTTCTTTGATCTTCTTGCTTTTTAAAAATCTTTCTAGATTATCTGTTTTTTCCGCTCTGAGAACGTTGTTTGGGATAATCAGGAAGCATGGGAATTGATCAACTGAATAAAACAGATATGCAATTACACATCGTTGTTTTGTTCTATTTGCTTTATTCTTTCGCAATATTTAGAGTGACAATTCACTTTTATCGTTATATATGAAATATGACTGTGTAAAAAGTGAAAAGAAACAAATGCGAGAAAAGATGAATTCCATTTTTCCCTATATAGTTAATCGATTCATATTCATACTTCTACTCTTCATATCGTTACTACAGACACAATATATATATACTAACCAGAATCAAACTACATATAATATATTATATATATATCATATCACTTACCACATACAACATAGTGTGTATAATATGTAAATAAAACAGCATCCCCTTATGATAATATATAGTATTTTACAAACCTTAACGGTGCCGTGATGTATATGCACAAGTGGTCCTTCTTTCTTGACTGTTGCTTAACCAAGTGTAAAGAGCTCAGTTGCTCTCTTTATTCAACTCAAAGACTGGAACGAGATAATTGGATCATATCTATTCTTTGTATTTCTTTGCTTATTTAATTTAAACCATTTTTATTTTGTATTCCTTTAATTAGATGGAAATTCATTTCTTGAATGTGAATTAGATACATCAAACAAAGAATAAGGAATCGGTTAATTAGATTCTCTCTTTCGGGATTATTAATTAATTATAATAATAATCTACCCTAAAAGATGCGAAGCGAAGAAACACGAAAACTGAAGATATATATAAATCATATCAAGGAAGTATAATATTACAATTTATAGAATAGTTAGATAACAAAGAGGGAATATAAAAATAGGGAATCTAAGGGAGAAGGGAAAGTAGATGCTCAAGAAGAAGATTGTGGGTATATAGACTCCAACGATGACATGAAAATATCTAAACAAATTATGAAATAAAAATGAAATGAAAAAAAAGAAAGAAAGAATATAAAGGTGAGTCCAAACAAATGCATTCTCTTTTAGAAGGGTATAATTTACCACAACCAAGAACATGTATCCTACATCAGATGCAAGCTGGTCCTATGTGGATTACATCCTACTTCTCATATAGTCAGAGTTCCTTTAATCGCAGTATTCACTTTCGAATGGAGCATGTATCCTGTCATAAATTCTGTTGACTATTCAGTTGAAGCACTTCCCTCACTACAGATTTACTTCATCGTCAATTTGGAATATGTTTTGGCCACTCACAACCCTCTTTCATGGGGCGAAAGAGAGGCAACATTATTCAAGATGACGAGGATGTGATCGTAGTGAAGAAATTAATTATTATTATAACCTTTATATAAATTGTAAGTATTCGTAAGACTCAGCTTATCAAAAATTTTTTCATTAACTAAATTTAGTTAATTGACATTATGTTAGCTCCTGTCATCAGTTTTAGTTCTAATCATACCAAATGTAAGATCTCCCACAATAAGGGTCTTTAGGAGATAAATAAACTTCAGCTGCTAATGAGTTCCTCCCGGCTGGATATCTGGGGGAATTAGATATATCCCTTTCATTTGCATTACTTCCAGGCTGTCTGAAATCGAGGTGAAGTATTGGTATATACCAAATATGGGCAAAACCAGATCTCATTTTTGATATGATCGAATGAAAGTAGGAATATTTTTAAGACAAAGATACTACATACAAACAAAATCGAATAAGACGAGAATATCTCTTTTGGCAGAAATCCACCCACTAAAGGTTGATGTTGCCTTTGAAAGTAAATCAGTACTAATTAATCAGTCAACATAATGTATGGTGACCTCGAGTAACGATAGTGGCTGGGTTTTTCTCGAGTATCTACATTTAACAACATATCAGTCCATAATTCAATTGAATAATTATTTTTTAGGAGGAATGCAAATGTAAACTGATCCAAAGAATAGAGAAGCAGAAATGACTGAGATGGACGAGTGATTTGCGCGAGCCAAGAGAAAACTGGTTATTTTGTAGGGATATTTGAAAGGATAATATCCCCTTTTACGTTCTATAAGATAAAACACAATGAATTTCAAAGATACATACGAGAGGATAAAGTGAAATCTCAAGACAGAAGTTATGAAAAAAATGTAGTATTTTATATTGATATATTTGAAGATAACAATTTAACGCAAACAGCTAATGGACAACATTACTGACAAATCAGAGAACTGTGAATATTCAGCTTTGTAATGAGTTTTTATAGTAGAACCACTTGATTTTAAAATAATGTGGTCAAGGGGTTTAGATATTCCATCACGGAGAAATATTCCAAAAGCAGGCTTATATATATTATAATTATGATTTTATATATATATATATATCTATTGTGTGTTGTGTGTGGTGTGTGGTGTGTGTGTGTGTGTATAATGACTGACGTTTGTCACAGCAGCATTGCTACTCCAAAAAGGCTTTTTCAAATAACGAATTTGGTGTTCTGGTATGTGTTTCTGGACAAAACATTAATTACCGCCTAGCTTAAACTGATCAGCAAGTATTTTTGTTAGATACACTGATTTTGAATAGATTTTCCATCATTCTCGAGAGAATTGGCCTTATCCACAAAATTGAAATAGAGCCTTATTTTTGGACTCTTTTCGATGTATTTCTTATCTTGTTGTTGGGGAAAATCCAGATTAGTTTAGAATACAAGGTTGAGTTCATATGAAAAAATCCAGATCAACAGAACAATAAAACGAACAATGTCACTTAGAACATAAACAACACCAAATAGATCTTAAAACGAGCTTCTCTTCTATAAAAGTGCCCTCAACAGTATATAAGGGCGATGCAACATGGATAAAATCCCAATAGTGAGAAACTGTCAGTGCACCAAGTGAAGTGACTTATGTCAGGCTACCCTAATTATTTAAAAATTTATAAGATTTCTTTTGAGATGTGCTCATGTTATTATTAGCTAGAATTTATCTAAAATCTAAAATATTTTGATGTCTGCAAAATTATAAGTTGCCCTCCATCATCAGATTCATATGTTGCTGGCTGGAGTAAAATTTATGTGTAAATGTAAAAATATTGAAAAAAACAAATATTGGTGAGGATGCATGCTTATTTGGTATTTGCCAGCCTCAGTATAATCCTTAGAGCAATGTAATTGCTGTTTAATGTTTTCATCTGAAAAATATGTTTAATTAAAAAATAGAAACAAATGTTGAAAAAATGAAATGGGCGAACAAAATTAAAGAAATTAATCTAAATATGAAAAATTTTTTTAGGCGGTCTTCAACGTTTATCGCGTTATTAAAATGGAGACTGGGCGTCATTTTTCTGGCATCGAATAATAAGTATATATGTATATATATTTATATATTATATATATATATTATTTTTATAATATATCAGAAAATAATAATACAATTAAAAAGAAGTTTTGGATCCTAGTACTGTTGTTGCCGAAAATTCTAGATAGATACTTTGGATTGTGATAAATTTTTAGTCAATATTATAATTAATGGTATATATATATATATTAATATATATCTATATATTATATATATTATACATATATATATATATTATAATATAATATTATAGTATATATATAGTATAATTATATTAATATGAGAGTTTCATAATTGCTTGAAGCATTGTGTATGTATTGGTTAGGGGTAGATTTAGAAGGCTATCACAATGCAGTTTGGCATAAATAAAAAATAATATACGGTAATGGTGGTGTGTGTTGACCTGGTATTTTTTTATTATTTCTTGAATTTTCGAGGTATATACCTCTTTAAAAGAATTGAATGAAGCAGTCAAGCTTGGGCAATTTCTTGCCTAAATGAATTTTTTTTTCAAAAAAAAATTCATTTAGGAGAAATGCCTATAGTGTAGCTGCTTCAGTTCAATTTCTTTTGATAAAGAGGTATTACCTGAAATTCAGAAATAATAAAAATACAGGTCCACACACCACATTGTTTTTACCGTATTATTCTTTTTTTATTTATTCCAAATGATTGTGATGGCTCTAATTACCCTAACCAATATACATATATCTACTATTAATACATATATAATATATAATTGTAAATATAAGTCTATATATTTATAAGTAGTTGTGCTATAAAGACGAGTTTGTGTAATGGTTATCGTCATAGGAAATTCACACGGCATTACGAGTTATATTTTTGCATTTCACATAGCTCTTAGAAAATTGGGGTCGAATATGAGTTGCAAAGATTATCCTCCAGCAAGGGGTAAATTAGTCTAGAAGGAAAAAGTGAATTCAAACTGGTTAAACTCCGCTCAAGAATTAACTCTGTGTCACATTCTACTCTTTGCGGTAAATATATAGTAGGTTGTCTGCATACAAAATAGTTATTCCTTATTATTCATACCATCGAAAAGTATTAGAAATAGAGCAGTCACGAAGAAATTGATCAGTGTGGAGCGGCCATATTATCAGAAGAAACTTGTATTAGAAATTGATTTGCTTCGATCCGGCTTGTGCAGGGGGCTTTGTTGTATATATATATATATATAATAATATATGTGTTAGGGTGGCTTATATATATATATATATAAATATTATTATATATATATATATATATACTATACTATATATATTATCTATATATACCCATACGAGGGTGG
>CM042140.1:134865096-134875096 GCA_023376005.1 Doryteuthis pealeii | reverse complement strand
AAATATATAATTCCATCAACATAGGAGAAAATGTTGCAATAAATCAATCATTTTTATTGTCAAACATAGTAATCTTTCTCAAATGATTGATATTCTCCTTCTAAAAACAAGGCCATCGTAAACAAGTTGACAGAATTAAATTTTACGGTTGTGAATTTAAACGTATGTCACGTCGTAGAAACACACATTTCAATATGCGTCGTGTTGGTATTTTATTTTATTTGATCATCAGACAAATAATACGAGTCATTATGTCTTCTTCTGTAAATGTTCAATTTAAAAGATTTTTTGAAGTGCTCAATGTTCTTATTAAGCAGAATTCATCTAAAAATCTAAAATATTTGATGTCTACAAAATTAAAGTTGCCCATCACTCTCAGCTTCATCTATTCTGGACTGAGAGTAAAATTATATGTGTAATTGAAAAACAAAAATATTTTGACGATGCATGTTTATATTGTATTTGCCAGCCTCACTATCATCCTTAGAGCAATGTAATTGCTGTTTAATGTTTCATCGTAGAAACACACATTTCAATGTGCGTCGTGTTGTTGTTTTTTTTAATTTGATCATCAGACAAATAATACGAGTCATTATGTCTTCTTCAGTAAATGTACAATTTTATATTTTCCCAACTAAAAGAATCAATCTGAGACTTGGACGATGTTTTCCTTTTGAAAGGATTTTGTGTTGAAAAGATTAAATCTGTGTTTACTGATTGTGAAGCATTGGCAACCTTGACTGATTTACTCATTGGGTTTAAAGGGAAACATGGGAACTGGATAGGGAATAGAAAGGAACAGAAGAGACAGTCGTAATAATCTTGTGTAAATCTTTTATTTTGGAATGAAGGCCAGATTTGTCACTTTGAGCAAAGAACTGAACTCTTTAAACTGAAATCAAAACTGAACGCAAATTAAATATTTCAAGAACCCGATCCTCTATAATTATCAGAGATACTGAATTGCCATCAATCCCTAAATATAAAGATTGCTTTACAACCACAGGGGCATTAAGTGCTTGGTTAAAATAACCATGGAATTTTTAAAAATTTTACACGGATCTTAATTTTAGATGCAGACATCCAAGTTTATGATAGCTTTTAAAAATTATTACAGGAACTAATCTTAATAATAAATACAAGGGATCAATAATTTGAACCTTGGCTTTCTCTGTTGATTGGTTGTTTTTTTACAGCATATCAACGGTTTTTGTGTCGTTTAATGTCGAATCTAGTAATTTATGGTAAACAAAGAAATCACGTTGCTTACGGTACCTGATACAATGTACGTCGTCACCCAATTATGTATTAAACAGACTCGTCGCTGTGTAAATTCGCTGAACGCATCTATAAAAATAGACTGGTGCTGTTGTAACGCCGACTGTAGTTGTGTAGGGTTAGCTCTCCCAGGGGAGGGTCTCGAGTACAGAGAGTGTAGCCCGATGTTTGCGGCCTCTAAGATGGTAAAAATGGTAGGGTTATAAGAGGCAGCGCTAGTAAAAGTGCCCAATGGATGCCGGGCAATGGCGAAGGATGAATTTTGATGGCTCGATATTGTAGAGTAAAGCTGATTTTACTTCAAACTGGTTATCTATTCAATTCTAAAGAACCCAGTCTGCCCTACTATTTACGTGATATCCAATAAGCAGAAAAATTAAAAGGCCAATTCCTCCTCTTTAAAGTTGACTATAAGACTTTCTAAATTCCTCAAATTCTTTCATAGAACTAACAATGATTAAGTGATCGCAGTTAAGAGTCTAATGAAAGATTTCCCGCTTCATCGCTGTCAGGAAAATTAAGTTTTATGTCTGAGTCTTGGCAGGAAAATCCCTGGAAAATCGAAATCAGCAATTTGATCGCAAATAAAATGTCAGATTTTATCTTGATTAACAACTGAAACTGACTAGTGCCACTTATTCATGAAAGAATAATGAAGTCGGTATTTATCTATGTATTTATTTTATCGCTGTAATCAACTTGAGGTGATGGATAACGGAGTAGGTCACGAAGATTTCTCTTTGGAAATGTGAACTATCATCACTGAGGTTGTTATTGTTGTATTCCTTATCTTGCGTTGTATTTAAAAAGAAGAAAAGATTGAATTTTGGTTATGTCTCAGATGGAGATTAAAAATATATTTCGTTAGCGTATAACTTATAAGAATTTTTTTTAGTGGGGTGCGCCTGAAAAACCTATGATATTTAGTGCAAACGTTTGATTGTATTATTTTCTCAAATAGATATATAAATACAATTATCGTACATTGTTTAAATGTAGGTTTAAATTTCAAATCTGCTGTTCAATAAAATATTACACTTTAATTAATATTACTGGTAGTTTTATTCGTGCTCTTTAGTTGAAAAAATGAAGGATAATAGCAGACTTTTATAGGTGTATGTACATGTATGTACTATAAATATATATATATATATATATATATATATATATGTATATTGAGAGAGAGAGAGAGAGAGAGAGAGAGAGGAAGAGATAGATCGATATATATATATATATATATATATATATATTATATATATATATATATATCTTTGTATACCTGTTTGCGAAAGAGTGTAACTTATTTAATTAGAATACAATTCCACAAGTCATAGTAGTAATACACATACACACACACACACACACACACACACACACATATATATATACATATATATAATATATATATATACGTATGTGTGTGTGTGTGTGCGTGAGTGCGTGTGTGTGTTTGCGCGCGTGTGCGTATGTATGTGTGCGTGTGTGTGTGTGTGTGTGTTTGACGTTGATGGTCGTAGATGGACGTAGATGGTGTATGCAATCTTAAACTTCATCTACGACAGTCAGCATCCACTTTGAACCAATACCCTGGTGACTGAATCAATCCATTTCTCTAGCCAAGTATAAGCAATTAGCAGATTAGTTTTAACCCTCTATCCCTGAAAACAGCCAATTCCAACCGCGGAATTAGCATCACGACTCCGTAAAAATCCATAGTGTTACAAACAATTACTCGCATTTCAAGGATTGTTCGAGAAACGGAAATGGAAAAGTTTGTCTCATGCCTCAACCAACACGATAAAATAACCCTGCTAGATTTCCGGCACTAACAAGTATATTGCTCCTTACTATGAAGGAATTATATTGTCGTATACTAAATATTGAGTTCTACTTGTTGAGTTTAACATGTAGTTGAACTTCATAGCCGGGACGCTAAAACCACATCCACCCCCTAGCACATATACAATAAAAAGGGGTGGGGTTGGCCTTAAAACAATATGATTGGGACAATCATATTGGTGACAGGGCTTGACATGACCAACCAATTGATCAATGGGGGGCTCTACAACCGCCTGCCTAGGCCAAGAAGGTCCAAAGTGGAGTATTGCACCAGGATTCCATCTTTAAGCAGCCTGGTTCGACATCAAAGGACAACAGGTGGCCTTGTTGGGGGTCTTAGCCCTCATCAGAGGTGTGGTCGGCGTATACATCCCCAGCCTCCAGTGCACGCATACATCGATAAGAGTTATTTTTGTGCTCAAGCATATACGTTGGAATCACGTTTAAGCGCACGTTTTTCACTTACATAAATGAAATGAAAATGAAAAATTGAAAAATGCGTCCTTTTCATCTGCACAGGCAAATAAACGAGACAGATTTGACAAGTAATAATCTAGGAATAAAATAAATATATATATATATAACAAATAATCTAAAACATTGAAGAATGAAAATAAATATAAACAGCGCATGATCAAAATTGTTTTAAAACAATAACATTTTTAGTTTTTCTCTTTTTTTTTTCCCGGAACAAACTAATAAATACACATAACCCTAAAGGAAGTTATTGTGCAGTAAGTGAGAGTTTGTTTGTTGTTTTTTTGTTCTTCCACAATATGGTGGCAGGATTGAAGTGGGTGAATGTGGTAGTGTAGG
Organism: Doryteuthis pealeii; assembly: GCA_023376005.1. Classification (NCBI taxonomy): domain Eukaryota; kingdom Metazoa; phylum Mollusca; class Cephalopoda; order Myopsida; family Loliginidae; genus Doryteuthis; species Doryteuthis pealeii. The sequence continues at coordinate 134,871,163 of CM042140.1, read as the reverse complement.
AGAACGTTCTGTTTTTTTTCTTTGATGTGCAGCTCGTGGGTGACTAAAAGGATAAACGTCAAAGAAACATTGCAAGTGGAATTTTTACAGAACATGAAAGAAAGTGTGAAGGATTTCTCAAAGTTAAGAAGCAGTTAAAATGTACAATGTCTAATCTTTTTTTTTAACCACCCCTTTCTTTCTCTATGCATTTCGCATCTCGCTAGCTTGATAGATGTTTATCTACAGTTATGTTGTGTAATCTATCAAACTATCTCCCCTTTCTCTCTTTCTCTCTCACTCTCCCTCTCTCTCTCTCTCTCTCTCTCTCTCTCTCTCTTGTATATATATATATATATATATATATATATATATATATATATATCCTTCGGAATTACGTGGCTCTTGACTTCATTCGATTTTGAAGAACATACCTTTCCTTTTTTCAATCAATCTTTCTTTCTTTCTTTCTTCTTTCTTCGTACCACATAAACACATATAAGTATACACACACACACACACACACACACACACACACGCATTTTCTATCGCTATGCATACATATAAACACACTCTTGATAATACAATATATATATATATATATATATATATATATATATATATATATATATACGGTTAATTTTCAGAATACCTGGAGCCTGAGCAGATAAAGGAAAAATTAGTTAAAGACCTTAACTGCCAAAAACTAAATTGTATTTTTTAAAAATCCTGTTTACAAGAAAACGTGTTGTATAATTAATGAAAAACACATACACATACACACATACATATACATATACACAGACACAGACACAGACACACACTTAGAATATATATATATATATATATATTATATATATATATATATATATATAGCTCCTCGAAATTCTTGAAACGCCTGAACATGATCAGGAAGTGTTGTATACCCTTTCTTTTCTTACTTCTATTATTTTTCTGCTCATCTTTGGTATCTTACGTCCTTCTTCCAGCGTCTCGACCTAGTCTTGGGGACTTCATGTCTGGTCTTCCATTTCTCTGTTCTTGGTGCTTGGTCGTCCTTGATTTATTTCTTCTTCTAGGTCAGTCTTGTTGCCAAGACATTCATCAACCACAAAACCATATTATTTATTTAAACCTTTATTTACTTAAATAAACATATTTCTCCAACTAACACAACGCGCGTGTGCAGTGGGCTCCAGCTAACGCAGTACATCTTCTCTGCCTGACGTCCAAGCTGAAACTGTGAGCCAACCAGGTCCCACGTGACCTCACGTATTTCGCGGGCTTTCTGTAATATTCAATGGAAAGTCCTGCCCGTGTTATGAAAAGCGGCAATCCCTTCAGGGGGTTGACGATAATCTATGCATAGATTATGTAACAGAAGCTTGAATTCAAAAATAATTTTGAATCATTTGAGGACATATTTAGTAAACTTAAAATGGATTAATTTACTCTATTATATTTTCCCTTTAGCTGACTCCTGGTTCTCCTTTAAATATTTACCTCTTACAATGGAAGACTTTGCCTAAGAATTTTGTACTCTAGGTTTTGGTATTGTTATTGAGATTTTGAAACTTCATGAATGCCCATATAGTTATCATTCTTAACTTTCTTCATTATGTCCGGTAAACTAAGTTGTTAGTAAATTAGTTGCTCAAAATTGATTAATTCCGAATAAGATTCTCAACTGGAATCATTTGGGAATATTCTGTGTCATCGTATATGTTGATTGATGTATTTCTTTTCTAATTGTCTAGTACACGTCGATACAGACAATTACATTTAGGGATAGCAATTCACAAATATATCATCTGTATCATGTTATATATCATCATCATCATCATCATCATCATCATGTCGCCCAAGTAGCACGGATATCCATGACAATCTCTCGCCAACCTTCCCTATCATTCATTGCCTCTGGGCGCTCTTCTTCGCAGCATCCAGCATCCTCACATAGTTGGTCAATATAGGTCCTGGCTGGGCGGCCCACACTAGCATGCCCACATGTTGGCTTCCACAGGAGAACGTCGCTTATGGGCTCGTCTTTGCTTCTCCAGCAGTGTCCCGCATGCCTAGTCCGTCTTACTTGTATGGTTTGGGAGATGGGAGGAAAGTGTCCATACAGCTGCCTCCTTGTGGGGTGCTGTTTCCACGACTTGTTTAAGACTGCATGCAGCATTCTTGTGCAGGTCTCATCTAGCTTATTCTCAAGGCGCTTCGTTGTGTGTGTGTGTGTGTGTGTGTGTGTGTTTGTGTGATGTTCATATTAATAATTATTTATTAATGGCAACTTCTCCCTATTGTATCCAATTGAGATCAATCTGATTAAGTGCGAGACCTTGCTACTAATACGAATTCAAGAATTGGATACTTTCTAGGTACTATATGGGTTACAACTCGGAAGATTTAATTTGTCACACACCTAAACGAATAAAACCCGGCAGTAGGGAAGAATTAAGTTTTAGCTAAGGGCACCTTAAATCTAATCGTTGTGGAGTGTATTCGATTTCAGTCACAGCTAAAATATAACCATGTCTCTAACTTCCTTTTCAGCATAACTGTTCACTATTAAAACTGTGGTTTCTTTCATCATGTGTTTATTTTCCCTCTGTTTCAGTCTCAGTCATTCAACGTTAGGGGAAATTAGCCTTTAGATTTTGGTTTAGCTCAGTCAGTAGGGTGTTTGACTAGGAACCACAAGGTTTCTGGTTCAATACCGGCCCACGCCAACTCAGCGTATGAGTAGCACAGGGATCTCTGTATTAAAGTAAGGAGCTGATAGTAGGTGTGGCGCTCCAGCTCAGACGCAAAATTAATCTCCTTGGTCTAGCGCTAGTGAAAACGGATATACTATCAGGCTGATACCGTCTTAAGGCCAACCTGTCGACTTTACTTTACTTACTTTTAGAACTTCTCGGCGTTGCCCGGTATTTAAAAGTTATAATAAATTTCCTTATATATAGAAATCATTTTTCTATATTTGTTTTATTATATTTTATTCTCTATATATTCTTGCTTTTAATTTATTTATCAAATTCACCTTATTTGTAGTTTTTTATTTTATTTGTTTTTTAATTTATCTGTTTTACTTTTTATCATCTTTATATTAACTAGTACAAAATAAAAAAGTAAGTAAAATCACCAAATTCATTAAAGGATTAATCAAATAAAACATTCATTAAAGGATTAATCAAATAAAACAATTTGAAACGTAAACTTTAAATATGTATTAAGATAAAACAAACTATATATATAGATATATAATACCAGTCATGTATTTATTAAAACTTGTTTAAAAAAAAAACAATGAGGACTGTCTAATGTTGCATGTTCAAATTTTCAGTGAACTTATTCTAAGTTTATGACGAACTTGGGTAATATGACGTAAGCAGTGACGTAAATTTTGTTACAGACAAAAACCGGAAGCGAATCTCCATTATTAATAGAGATTGTGTAATGTATCATTGACTTATGCCCTTATATTTTTTATTTACCTTTTTCTGATGGGAATTGAGGGGTAAACTATTTTTGAACTCCACTCGAAAAAATAGAGTGGATTTTATTAAATCCTGGTGCTTGCACCTGGTCATTGTAATACAAATATAGAAACAGACATTAAACCTTAGTATATAAGTCCCAAACTTCAAATTAGCAATGCTAAAAACTGGTGTATTTCAAATGAGAATTGTCTCTTTTAAGTGAAATTTTCAAAGGTTGAACGCCCCAACTCCCAGTTCCACCCAGATAAATTAGCGCCCAGATCAGATAACCAAAGCTGTGCTACTCATGCACTGTGTTGGTGTGAACCGCTATCGCACCCATAACATTTTGATTCCCTGGTGAATGGTCTACTATAAAATCTATTTTATATCAATAGTCAGACTTTCTGGCTTCATAAAACAAATGAAGTAAACTAACTTATTCTAATCAATAACTGAAATGTCCTTAACATAAGATAGAGGAAAACATCATAGAATTACTAAATCCTCCTAAATAGTCATAATAAAACAATGCTTCATCCTATAATCCATATACATAATCTCTTCTCTTTAGTTGAATGTATCTTCCTATCTTATTTATCTTTAATGTACATCTTATTAAAGACGGTTTGTAATACAAGTAAAAGAGCCCTTGATTCTTCAGACTTAGAGTCTGCCCAGCAAGACTTCTCTTTTGATTTCAAAACCTGGTGAACTCGAATTTTAACTAAGGTTGGTGTTGAATTTATATTATACCCTTAATAAAAGCTGGCTAATTACATAAATTAAATATTCACTGATCTTCTACACTTAAAGTCTGGTCAGTAGAGTTTGTTTTATCTTCTTCTCTGGCCTCCATCAATTTTTCTTTTTTAAAAATCATTATCCAACTCGTCCTGAAACATGATAATATAAACAACAGTAAAAAGTCCCATATTTTGTATAAGAGAGGAGTTTCTATTGCCATTCAGAGCATAAAAGTACGTTTCCAATGAGACCAAACATGCCTGGGTAACTTTTTTCCCGGTACAGGTTTTTTGAGGTCCATTCGACCAGACTATATGTTTAGCAGTTACAGCTGTTTCAATTCTTTCCCCAAGCCGAAGCGAAACGTGAAGAACTTTTGTCAAGTATTCAAACTCAGGTTCCCAATTACATTTCCGACAACGAAAACCGTTACGATGAGCAAATTATATACAATGTTAAACTTTGTTGTTTCATACACCTGCTAATTTAACGTATCTGTATAATATATGAGGGTGAATCAAAAATTAATGCCGTTTTGTTTAGGACAGGTATAATTACCAACACAGGAACATGTATCACACATCAAAATGAAGCTGGTCCTCTGTGGATCACACCCGTACTTCTCCACATAGTCACCGGTTCTCTCAATAGTAATGTTCCACCTTCGAACGAGAGCATGCGACCCTGTCCCGTAAAAATCTGTGGACTATTCTTTGAGCAACTTTTTGACTACAGATTTCACTTCCTTGTCACGGGAATAATGTTTGCCTCTCCAACCCTATTTTATGAGGGTAAGTCTGAAGTCACTAAATTTGATGAGTATGAAGGATGCGGTAAAGTTGTTCATCTGAAAAAGCGATTTTCACCCATATCCTGATGCTTGTGTGTGGTCAAGCATTGTCATGGAGAAGGAGTACATTATTGATTGGCAAGTTGGATCTTACTCGTTGGATTCTTGCTCAGCGCCTCGTTAGGGTCTCAATGTAAGCCTTAGTTTTATATTTTAAAAAATTACATGGAATAAAGAAAATGGCATTGCTTTTTGACTCACTGTCGTATATCTCATAATTCAATGGAGTGAATGGTTTAATATCTTTTGTAATAAATTATGCGAGTGATGCTAAAAGTTATATAAGCATATTGGGGGCGGGTGTTGTAACGGTTCTCATTGTAGAAAATAGACTCAACGACTTCAAACCGTAAATGTGACTGCTTGCGTGTCACATCAAGCTAATACACTTGGGAAAATATGTTTCGAGTTAAGAGTAGGGAAAACTAAGCCCTTTAACATAGGTTAGGCACTAGTCTAGAAAAAGAAAACCTTTTAATTCAAACCTTTTAAACTCCTCTTAAGAAATTGATAGTGGAGATCATTTCATAATTATCCTACTATAGAGGGTGTTTATATTGAGGTTAGTGAGTCCAGTGTTTGCAGTTATTTTAAGCACAGCTTGGTATAGAAGCGATGATTTTTTCCTGTTCCTAGGGGCATTAGTGGCTGACATCGTAGTATTCGACCCCCAGTAGCTCTATTATGTTCACTTTTGGATTAATACCCTTGGGAAATATATAAACTCATCTTTCAAGTTATGGGTAAAATTGTACCATTACTTTCCTTCTCCAAGGATGGATTTGGCATTAAATAACTTACGAATGTTGATCTAACATTAACCATGTAACGTGTTCCACTTTAAGAAGCGGTGATTGTCCAAGGGCGTCCCCCTCCAATATATGTTCCGTCGTACTACTCTACGAACCAAAGAACCCAAACTAAATCAAGGACATTATTTCTAAGTGAGAACAACAGCATCTACTTGGGTTTGAACTCGGCTCGGGGGTTCCACTTTGCTTATAACCAT
>CM042140.1:134837596-134860096 GCA_023376005.1 Doryteuthis pealeii | reverse complement strand
TTGATTCATCCAAAAATATATTTGACTTAAAAACGCCTTTTCAATTTTGTGAATAGCATTTCTATAACTTAGAATAAAAAAGAAATTGTATTATTTAGTCTTTTCAGACTGATGTTCTCATCTTTATTTTATATTCACAATTTTTCAGCCGATTTGACGATCAACCTTCAGGTGTTTTTTTTTTTTTTTTTTTTCGATCTCGGGAACTTCCTTATCGAACTCAGGAGCCCTCATGTTGTAATAGGGAGCCTTCACAGAACTTCGAACCGAACCCTTTAATCGAATCTCTTGTTTCATTCCTTTAAACATGATCGAGTACATGTGTTAAGCTATGTCAAATATTCTATGTTATTAAAAATCTATGTAAAATTAAAACAAAATAATTTAAGATGGTTCTACACATACCGTTAAAATTTTAGATCATTTGAACAAGAATTGTTGAAGATATTATATGACAAAATTTTATTATTTTTTAAACACCCTAAAAACTCCTTAAACATAAAAGTAGTTTCTGATCAATTATATTCAGATAACACTTCAAGCTGTACACATATATAATTAGTATTTGATTAAAATACCATCTGCATCTCTTTTTTAATTTTACTAATTAGAAAGCTGTATTCTAATTTTTGAATTACTTTCATCCATCTTACTTGAAGTAATTTCAAATATTTGTATCTGCATATATGTGTATGTATGATTGCGTTTATGCATTGTTGTCAAGATTCGTAAAGTGAAGCATGGCAAATTCATCTTTGTGCAATTTTCTCACAATATGTCGATAGAATAATTAGAATTGTAGACTTACAAAATTATATATCGTACATTATTAGACGACGAACAAAAGAGTTGGAAATATGTGTCAAATAATATGTATATTTAATGAAATATAGTTTGGCTGGTTGCTTAAATTTTACGGCGCGACAACCCTTGGGTTATTTCATGCCATAGACGTGTTGATTTTATTCATTATTGATCAGTATTGTTTAAAAAGAAAACTCTTTTCTGTTTGAAACAAATCTTTAAACTTATTTTCTGATCTCTTTAACCCATAGATGAAGATCCCAACAGGTACTACCAGTTAGAGTCAGAATGGACCTGGGAGTAATGTCAATGAATGGGTACCACCACACTCCCCAGAACTGAAACCTCAGCACTAGATGCAGTTTAACGTCATACCCAGGACATTGACCCTCACCCACCGCCGTCTAGTATATATATGATAAAAAGGTTTGGGTGTTTAGTATAAGAGCAATTACTCAGGTCAATCATATTGGTACAAGGGCTTGACGTGACCCGCCAATTGACAGGAGAGGGCTTCTCTGACTGCCCCTCTATCCCAAGTAAAGGAAAAAGTTGAATGTTCCGGTCATTGACTGCTCAACCCTCAGAATTGAGTCCTTAAGAAACATCGGCCACCACGCATGGCTAATAGGTAACCCCCATTATGGGGAGAAATTCTTACCCCTTTCCCTCAGTTTATTCTTCATCCCTCACCGTCAGGGTGGAGGGAATATAGGATGAAGGAAATATAGGATGATTAAAAGTAGTGATAAAAAGAATTGGGATGAACCTCGTCATTGAACAGTTGTTAATGAGGTTAATTCAATGTATTCACAGTATCACGAGATCAATACTCTCAAAGCTAACAACTATCGTTAACTGGAATCCAAATAAACTCGATGACTACGATATAACCAACCCTTGTGGATAGTTTTCTCCCTTACCACTGACTATGCTTCTCCCCAGAGAAAGTGCTTTTCCTTCCAGATTAAAGCTGAAAAGTAGAAATAATTTAATGTTATATTCATAAAAAAACAATATTTCTTAGAAGGAACGTTCATTACATTAGAAGTAGAAGTAGCATAAATTTGCATAACAATGAAGAAGGTTGCTTTTGTTGTTGTTCATTGAATTAATATAGCCATTCTTATTATATTACTTGTTTATGCTAAAAATAAGATTTTGTTTTCTATAAATAGGTTTTATCAGTAAAGTTAGTACCCAAAAAGTTTTTTCATGAATTAGTATATATAAACCAATGTATGAATTTGTTTATTTTAGCTCACTTCGCATCTTCCTACTTTTTTCTATCTTTTCCCATCGACCTTTAAAAAATAAAAATAAAAATTTACACATTGATATATATATTATACAATATTAATACAATATCTATATACAGATCGAATCTTGTTAAGTGATCCACCAATAGTTCCCTCTCGAAATATTCTTGTAACCATTTTTTTTAAATCAACCAAATGAATCTTAAAAGTGTGTAAATGTTTGCTGTTTTTTATCTGATTAAGTATTTTTCCAAAAAATATCCAATTCGTTAATAGAGGTATTTTGTTTAAAATCTTCATTGACAGTACGTTTCTCTTCGAGAAGAAATATCAAAATTTGTCTGCCACTATTATAAATTTCATTTGATATTTTGAAAGTTTGAATTAGATTACTTCTTCATTTTTTGAGGAAATAGTTAATCCTAATTTCTTATTATTCTCTCCGTATTTCCATAATCTATTACTCTGTTTTTGTTTGTTTGTTTTTTTTTTACTTTTCTTTGTATACTCTCCATTATCATTATTATTCTCTAATTTCCATGTTTAGACACTTGAGACAAGGTCTGAGAATAATATTGTGTATGTGGTCTTATCAGGGTTTTGTATATTTTTGAAAACAGCATATGCCTCGCTTGTATATACTTGGAACCGAAGGAAAAAGAAAAAAAAATCTACAACGTCTCGGCTTACAATTAAGCTAAGTCTACAACTGCAAAAACAAAGGAATTGCTCAATATGTCTAATTTGATGCATGTACAAAATTAGTTCTATTTCACCCGCCAGTTAAATTGGGTGTAACTTGCTGGTGTTTGCGTTCAGATAATTATCTCATTTCCTATAGCGCTCAATAGAACATTAACTCGCTTCATTTATGGGTCATGACTCTGTCTAGTATTAATACTAATTAGATAGACATTATATGAATTTTATTTTCATATACATTTTTGTGCATTATAGACTCCTACTTTAAATACTCTGATGAGAGAATTTATAACCATCAGATATTTTATCGAGATCATGGATTATAAAATGGGTGACATGTATGCATGTCTGTATTCGTATATGAAAAGAATATGAGAATACTGCACTTACCGACAGTAAAGATAAAGGTTAATTAAAAATATGGAGCCGGTTGAGCTCAGTCGGTAAAGCATCAGACTAGAAATATCAAGGTTCTTGTTTTGATACTAGTCCACCACTAATTTAGCGCATGAGTAGTGCAGATTGGGTAATATGATCTTTGCGGTAAAATGGGGAGCTGATGGTTAGTGTGGCGCTCCACCTCAGCAAAAATCCTAGCGCTAGCGAAAAGAGGATAGACTCCCTCGCTGTTCGGTTGATACCGATAATAGGCAATTCCGCCGCCAACTATATACATAGGTGTAGCAATAAATCCCAATGATTTAATTATTAACTGAATCTTGTATCTAAAGATTTTACTACATAATATTTGATATGATTTAACAGAGTTGCTTTCAGTGTCTTGACTAGGAATAGATACATTGAAAAGTAGATATACATTGTACAAAATAATCAATTCTTATAATTTGGTTGATTGATTGATTTTAACGGCATGTCAACCCGTCTAGGGTTATCCCAGGCCAAAATCACTAAGGAATCACTCCCATTGAAAGTTCGGATCACATGACTTGAAAGTTATTTTTAGCATATTGAATACAAATAATTTCAAGAAGATCCATGTGACCCAGAGATGGGAACCTATTAGTTACTACTAAGAAGCAATGAAGGGGTACTCCACACTTCCCAGATATGCACTACTATACAATCATCATCAGATGCAGTTTAGTCTCATACCGAGGACACTGTAATTATTTTTCTATGGATTACAACTCACACATGACCGATGGCCAATTTCACATGTTTTCGAGTCCAACTGAGCGGAGACATTTTTTTTTGTATTTAATCAATCCTCTCACCACGGGTAGGATTCGACAGAAAATCAAATATTAAGCAGTGTAAAACTGGCTTGAATTCAGAGATTGTCTGGTTGCTTAACAAAGGATAATGAACACATAGTCTGTTCTACTATATTTCCATATCTGATTGAGAGAACATAACCATAGCAGTTTGATTTTCCTCTGATTTCTCCACGCCATATTGGTTGTTTAGTATTTATTAGCTAAGTGGCCGAACTTTTTTTTATTATCTAAGATAAGGAGATTTGCGACCCCAAATCTTCTTTCCTATGTTGTCTCTCACCACTGACTTGTTAATCCCCAGCGAAACATGAATATACATCAATATTTTACTCGATTTCACATCAAATTCAGGAAATGAAAGGTGAAATTATATAAGTTTATATACATTGATAAAACCTGGAATAGTCGTGTTTATTTTAGTTTCATTCGATTGCCAAATACGTCAGTTTGAAAACTATTCGTATAGAGTTGTGTGGAAATTCTTATGATTACAAGGGAAAGTTACTTCACAACATATATTTACATAAAAAGACTGACCACAGTAAAAAGTGACACAAGAGGAGTTGAGGCATTCTAAAACCAAGGAACACACCTTCTAAAGAAATGGAGTTTCAACAATACATTATCGCTGTACTCTACTAGGTCATCTCATCGTGGTTTAATGTTTTCAGTAAGTTAGACTAGCAGATTCATTACTATTGAATAATGAGTTCTAGATGGATGATCTATACACATCCTCTCGTGGCGAATATAAGGGGATTTTACTCCTCTTCAGAGGTGCAGGATTCATATGTTCAGTGACCAGTTACGGTAAGCAAAGTATGTCCCTTGTTGATCAAAATGACCTCGTTCGGCATTAAATAACCCGCAAAGGGTTGATATGTCGTAAAACCAAACAAGATAACATACGTTTATTATCATATGCTTATTTATTTTGATGAGAAAAAGCGGTATATCAACTGTATTGCAGATTAGGATTATAACATGGAAATTCAAGCCTGTATTTCAGTTTTGACCCGCTGTGCCTCTCCCATTATAAGTAGATTCCCTTCGTCCGTCGGTTTGAGACTTCTGTCTTAGATGAATAAATCTACTGGTTTATCAATTATCGGACAGTTATTGTCTTGTAACTGTAATACAGCTTTGCATATAGAGTGTCACTTTTTTCTATCCTGTTCGTCTTATTCGACCTCTCGGCTGTCATTCGCTTCCTCTGATTACTGAATCTGACAAACAAGTCAGTATAACCACTTTTGTAGATGCATGTAATTTAAGCAACGTTGCGTGTTCCTAAGCATGTGAATGTAAAGGCCCGAGGAAATATATTTTGTTATTTGCGTGCTGAAATCTAGAGACAGTAATGGAAAGGCGAGGTTAACCGCTTTCATCATGCATATCTTCGTTCACGATTTCCAGGAAGTTGTTGATTACTCCCTTTCTCATTAACGATTTCGTTCATTTAATATAGCGCTTCGCTTCGCTTCACCCGTCTACTTCTCGCGAAACGAGCACCTTTGGCCGACCAGCAAATCGCGTGGATCAGCCTGAGAAGGATAGAGCTGAAACGAGAACGGACAAGAAATAAGCGTCGTTATTTTATTCGATATCGTTATTTATGTTACACACGTGCTAAGCGCGCATTGAATCAAGGTCGGCTAACCGCCACTTGCATTACCAAAATATAATCTCATTTATCCATTCTGCTCGGCTGCGATACCTAATTCCGTCAACTACATCGACATATCGCTATTCATTCGATACACTACTGATTGAAAATATGATACGTCTATCAAGACGATTCGTGTAACTGTCTGTAGTAAAATCCTATATCTAATCTAATCAGTTGAGATATGAAATCGTAAGATTACACTGTACGAAACATTTAAATAAAAGAGAGCTGGATTCAGGTCACTAGGCTTTTAACTGCATTGAATCAAGGAAACTGTCTCAGCTAAATTGGAGACACCATTAAGAAATTAGGGTTAGAGGTGAATAGTCCCTATATTATTTGAAGACTATTTACATTTCCTGAGCTTCACTTATATATAAATGGAAGCGCCTGTAATCTAATGGTTACCCTCCTCGTAAATGGACACCATTAGAATTCTGGACGAGGTTGTTTGCATTTCCCATTATGTTAAAGGCATGAATTCAACTATTTTCCATCCAGCTATGGCTAAGTAGTAAGCCAGACTGGGATATTTAACGTTGGATAGGCAAGCAGTCGCAATCTTGGAGAAAGAAAACTCTGAATTCAGACCTGTTAAACTCCGCTTAAGAAATTGAGATTGTGTGTGTGGGTGGGTGTGCCTGTATGTGTGTGTGTGTGTGTGTGTGTGTGTGTGTGTGTGTGTGTGTGTTTGCATTTTACATGTCGCTAATACTCGTGGGAAAGGTATGTAAATAGTAGAGCAGACTGTTTTTTTTAAAAACTATAGCTAGGTAACTAGTCTAGGAGAAGGAAAACTCTGGATTCAAACCCGTGAAATTGATTCGGGGGTTGGTATATATATATATATATATATATATATATATATGGGAAGGGGATTGAAAATTAAGGAAATACGGATAAAACAAAAAAAACAACTTCATTCAATTGGTATTTTGTCTCGGTATGAAACGAAGCTTCGTTAGATTTAGTCTGTTGGTTTAGAGATTCACATATAAAATATTACATCCTGTCAATCTAGTTGGACTAAAACTGACCGTATGGTCAAATAAAGTTAACTAAAATGGTTGTTTCAATTAATTTGCACAAAGGTTATTGATAAAAGTTGGTAAAATTATCCTGTGATGTTAAATTTTAACTATTGTGAATCCTCCTGTTTTGATAATCAACATGCGAAATCTTGAGGTTAGCAGAAATCACAACTACTATCCCATGTCATATCCCATGCCATTATTTTTTCTATGTTGGCTATTCGTTCCATTTCCAACCAATCTTATTGATTTCCAAACTTTCATTTTCAGGAATTAATCGGAATGTCTGATCGTTGCCAATATATTTTTTCTCATATGATAATTTTAATCATCTCGTGTTCAATAATAGCAGACGTTGATTAGGCGGTAAGTTTGAGTTACACATATGTACAAGTCTTAGTTGCACATACACCACCTGCAGATTGTTACCAACACTGAATATATAATGTATGTAGGAACAAAAATATTCACTAATTGTCTTAAATTACAAGCAAATATTGATTGTTTCCGAATGGGAATTAATGGCAAAATATTTTTTTTTTTATGTTGGTTATATATAGGTAAGGCATAAAAGAGGTAAAGGAAGTTAGATTTTGTGTACGATTTATGCTTGTCCATTTCCGCTTTAATTAGCGAAAATAATCTAAATAAAATCTATCTTAGTTACGGGTTATGAAAAATGATCTAGTTTAGTTACTGGTTATCCATTTATTTATAAGATGCACAACATTTCTTTGTAAAGTTAACCCTATGATGTACACCAACAACAATGTTTTCTTTTAAAATCTTCACAAAAAATAACATTTGAATTAAATACCCTTCTATACCACAAACATGAGGGGTAGAGATAAAGCTTTTTAGTTAAAAGCATGCATTTATTCAACACCTCCAACACGGGTAGGATGTGACACAAGGTCAATTCTTAGCGTAGTTAAAGATGCTTTGAATTCAGACTTTTATTTTTTTATTGCATATATAACGATACATGCAATAGGATTTCGCAAGAAATCTTTCTGATGAAAAATGGAGAGGCGTTGAGATGCCATTTTTCTTGGGGTTCATTAAAAATTTCGGGTTTTTCAACATCGTATTTTCTCTCGCAGGTGGGTCGTCTGGGATAGAAAATAGTCAGGGCTGATCGAACCCTGATGTTCCCTCCAGCAATAAGATTCCATTTTGAAATTGGTACAAATTGGTATTGAAGTTTAGTTTAACTGCTACTTGTATAGGAGTCTTTTAAATTTTAGCTCGGTTTTGGTACTTATCTGAAATATAACCAACATGAATACCAGAAAAGTAATGGCTGTGGTAATATGTAAAAAAAAAACCCTCAATTGATCAATTAATTATTGCTCTTTTCCTCCATAAGGTATTTACTATGGTAAGGCACCAAAAGAAGAGAACGGATAAATGTTGTTTCTCTCACCCCAGAAATCTGGAAGAGCCATCCTGATCTTGGTGAAATAATGTGTTAATTAATTATAATCTAATGCAGATATGGAAATGGAGATTGGATTATTTGCTAAATATTGCAATGACAGCTACAGAAACATCAGATTGCTTACAGTAATTACTGGTCATTTATTTAAATGTGCGCCCTCGGGTCTGATAATCGAGTCATGCTTAGTCTAATAGGATGTTGCATGCGCGCAGTCATTGGCAAGGTCATGAATAGCAATAACCCCTGAGACGATTGTCTATCTGGCCACGAAATCCTCCAAACATGCCTTTGGTGCCAGAAGAAATATGTTACCACAGGGTTGGACTTTCAAGCAATATGCTTCCCTCGAAATTTCCTGTAACGATTTTAAAGACAGCATAAAGTAAAGAACATATACCCAGCAGAAATTCCGGGTAAATACGAACTAAACAGGCACATTGCTAAGTAAATCTGGTAAATCTAATCATCAGGTTATGCTAATTGCAAGGATACCCACGACTTTCTCTCCCGCCGTCTCTATCGGGCATCGCCACTGGAAGATCCCCCGCGAGGCATCCAGAATATGTATAAAGCTGATTGATGTATTTTATTTGCTGGTAGCCCTACACTGATGTGTCCATGTGTAGTTGTCTACTGGAGAACGTCACTTATGAGTTCGTCTTTGCTTCACAAGCAGTGACCAGCATGTTTGTTTGTGTTATTCAGTGAGTTTGTGTGATGAAAGGGAATATAGTCGTACATCTACTTCCTTCTGAAGTGCTGTTTCCAAGATTTATTCAAGACACCACACAGCATCTTTGTCTAGTTAGAATCTAGATATTTCTCTTGGCGTTTGGTTATAGCCTAAGTTGTGCAGCCCTACAATAGTACTGATCTAGTCAGGTCCAAATAATAAATAACATATGAAATCTCACTTGTTCCTTTATGCATTTTGACATTTACCCTTAATTTTTATAAAATGTATCACTATCTTCAATTGGCTTACACATGTCCGTCAGCCCTGTCAGTTAGGGCTTTAGAATACACCGACTGTACCTCTGAAGAGGGGCAAGACCCACCAAATGGGGTCACCCGTTGGCTGTGGGTGGCGACCCTTGATGATTAAGGACGGGATTCTTGTGCATGAGCAGTTCATAAAAGGCAACACCCCACTTAGGCCCTTAGGCCCTTAGGCTAGACGGGAGGTCGAAGAGGCCTCCTTCGATCAATCAGTTGGTCATGTCGAGCTCTAGCACCTATATGATTGTCCCGAACCTAATGCCCTTATGGCAAACCTCAACCCTTTCACATGGGTGCTAGAAGGTGGTGGCTGAATGTCTTCATGTCATGTGTATGAGGTTTAACTCTAATGGAAAGGTGACGTTCCTGTTCTGGAGGTTTGGTGAATGTGGAGCGCCCCTTCATCACCATTGCTCCCTGACCTTGAGTAGTAGTACCTGTTAGGGTTCCACCTATGGGTTAAATTGAAAATTTGTCTACAAAAATAATTAAGTTAAAAAAATGATTCTAAACTATCACTACGAATATTTTCAAAACTTTGCCAGCATTAAATGACCCACCGTGGTTGATATGCCGTAAAACAAAACAAGAAGACACAAAAGATGTCCGTTTGCATCTTAAAGATGATTGCTCAATAACAAGAAGATATACTACACATTTGTTAACATTTCATAGTATTTATAAATCTAATATTTCTAATTGAATTTAATGATTTAATGAGTGGAATTTGTTAGTCTGTAAAATATCATTGTTAATATTGTATAAGGTTATAGAAAATATTGGACAATACTGACGAAAATCTGTAAAAACGAATGATCTGTGATCATGATATCATGAGAGAAATATTTAGAGAATATAATTAACATGTGCATAATACATAATTTATAATAACACGTATGTCATGTACATATCAGTACTTTTTCAATGGGATTCATATATATCTTAACCTCGGAAATGTCCATTGAATGATGGCAAATAACAATTTCGTAGACGAGTTGGTTTTCACCGGTGTAATAACTAAAAGATCTACTTAATGTCATTCAACTATTCAATGTCCATTTGACGGACGATATTAACTGAGAATATGAAATGCTATATTATATCGTAATATACCTGTTGTATTTCAATTGTGAATAAAACTATGGCCTATCGACATCTTACAGACGATCGGGGTCCTGACAGGTGAGACTAATGCTATGAAAACTGATATCAGTATATTTTCTTCAGGCAAATGTCATATCTAACTATAATATAAATGGTACCACTACTGTTCTTTGTCATTAAATAACCCACGAAGGCTGATATACCATTAAACGAAGAAATCAAACCAAATTAAATGTCAGTTCTTGGTTACAATAGCCTAATGTCGGACTTATATAAATATGTATGACGACAAACGGTTTTATATCAAGATGAATTGCATAAACTAAGTACGAAGTAGTACTCAAGAAACAATACATAATTTGCATAAACACATTATCGGATTTTATCCATGAAACCATATATAATTAGCATAAACATAACCCAGGAGATTAATCATGGAAACTATTCATAATTAGAATAAACATAACAAGAAAAATAAACAATTAGCATAAAAAAAACACTAGAATATTTATGACACCATACGTAATTAGCATAAACCTTACACACGAAAGTATTCACATAACCATAAATAATTATAACTTTCTTGTTAGTAATGCCTCGAATAAGAAGAACTGAATTTTATTGTTTTATTGGAATACCACAGAAGCCACAAACGTTACTGAAATATACTGGTTTACCTGGAAATTAAATTGATTCGGCAATGTTATAGTTATTGATTTTTTATTTAATTGATGAATGAAATATTAATTTAAATACATTTATATTCAGAGAACGAAAGAGAGAGAGAGAGAGAGAGAGAGAGAGAGAGAGAGAGAGAGAGAGAGAGAGAGAGAGAGAGAGAGAGAGTAAAATGATTCTGATAACAAAAATAAAACGACAAGATTATGTTAGTGCAGGTGTCTTGTAGAAAATACTCGCAATTACAAATCTAATATTTGCACTAGGAAAATATAATGAATATACTTTAAGTAAATAGCTTCGTTGTTAAGTTACCAGGTAAAGAATAGAAAAATACAAACTCACACACACACACACACACACACACACACACACATATATATATATATATATATATATATATATATATATAAGCGAATTCACTTGTATTGCCAATCACATAGGCGAGAAGATGACTGTTAACAAACGTGGTTGACTTTATGTCTTCATGCTCTATAAATGATATGGATCACTCTTTATCCATACATATACCAAACTATATTATCAATATATGTACATATATATATATAGCACTAAAAGTGGAGGAATCATATGTAATTAGGGAGAATATTTTATTAAGGAATAAAATATAAAATAAAGGGGGGGATACACGAATGCCTTTTGAACCGGTACTTTTCAAGTGATACATCGGTGACGAATAAAAGCCAGAAAATTCACGGTGTATGGGAAAAATCCCGGATACATAAAAGTGTTTTCTGTTTAATTCACATCGACATACTTCTTGCGCACAGGGGCGCGAAAAGGCCTTCGTGTATCCCCCCCCCCCCATTTATTTATATTTTATTCTCTAATAAAATATTCTCCCTAATTACATATGATTCCTCCACTTATAGTGCTGTACAAATTCTCGTGTACCAAAAACCTATTCGTACACACACACACACACACACACACATATATATATATATATATATATATATATATATATATATATATGCGTGTGTGTGTGTGTGTGTGTGTGTTTGTCTGTAAGTCTATCTGTGCCTATGGCTCTGTGTATGTATGTATCTATGTATGCATGTGTGTGTGTGTGTGTGTGCGTGTGTGTGCACGTGTGTGTATGTGTGTGTGTGTGTGTGTGTGTCTATATATATGGGGGTGTCATTTTTCTTGTAAAATACTTAAAAGTATTGTATAATGAATAATATTGCATTCCTCACACTGATGAATTGATTTTAATTACTATTACTGAGACATCAAAGTTATCAAATTAACTACTCTGATCGTGGTAAAATCTTATTGTTATTTCGATGATCTTGAAAGCATTCATAATCATCAAGTCATACTCGCTGGATGGATATCTGTGAATTTCCCCCTCTCTCTCTCTCTCTCTCTCTCTATATATATATATATATATATATATATATATATATATAAAGATAATCTAATGAGTCAGACGAACCTACTATTAGTTTCGCATAAAGCTCTTCAGGGCTAAAGTCCGACTTTAGAGTCGGACTTTAGCCCTGAAGAGCTTTATGCGAAAATAATAGTAGGTTCGTCTGACTCATTAGATTATCTTTATTACTTGGCTCTACTTAGGTATCGAGCACTTTTTACATATTAGCTGCTCCTAGCGGTTATATGAATATGTATATATCTTATATACATATATATACATATAAATTGTTTTTCTTTTGGCCAAATACTGTACCAATAGATTATTTTTTATTGGTACGAATATCTTGGTCCTTTCTTTTTTTCAAAAATCTTTTTCTTCCTGGTTGATGTTTGGTAGTATATTTTTACAATCAAACTTTCTGCTGTTTTTTTTTCTCTCCGCAAGGATCTACCAACACGCTTGGTATATTATATATATATATATATATATATATATATATATATATATATATATATATATATATATATATATGAAAAGAAAATATTTTTAAAATATAACAAACACAGGATGTTACGATCAGGAAACAATTTTTAGTGTCAATACTTAAGTATTTCGGTATTTTATACCATCTTCAGGACACTGTTAGGTGAGGAACAAAATGAAAGATGTTAAGTGTATAGTGGTTGTGTGAATCTGATGCTATTAAGCGTTAATTTTCATATGCGCGTTTGTTTACGAAAAGCAAATGACGTGATCAATGCATGTGCAAAAATGGAAGGCGACGAAAATATAATGGCGCATGCTTTAACGTGAATAAGCGGAGAACGAAAAGTTAATAAATTGTTTCCTGATCATAACATCCTGTGTTTGTTATATTTTAAAATATTTTCTTTTCATATTGTCGGATTAATTTCCTCATCGTATTTCATATATATATATATATATATATATATATATATATATATATATATATATATATATATATGGAGATTGTGTGTTTTTCTGTCTGCAACCGAAACTATATTACTACTCAAGTCACAATTCCCTTAATTATTTACGTCAAATTCTCCACGATTTTCATTCTTTTAAACCTTCAGTTATTAATAAAAATTGTTTTACATTATCAATACTGCTGACCATATCTACGTACTAATCAATTGTATTTATATATACAACAAATAGCGGTTTACAGTTTGAACGAGAAGGCTAATTTGCATATTGATATTTAAAATTTTATTTTAATAAATATGTGCTTGGTATTATTGATTTCTAATTGTTTGGTTTTATCATAAGAAATATAAACAAAAATCTCGTGGATAAATCTTAAAAGAAATTTATTTACAAGAAGAAATAACTGTAATATTATCCTTTACTTCCTATTTTAACTAAATAGTTAAATTAGGAAAATTTACCATTGAAAGAGGGAGTAATGGAAAATGATGGAATAGTTAGTTTCAAAGTTGTTCTATTTTTTCGATTATACCCTCTGTTGCAGATCTTTTTATCTGCATTCTTAGTCAGTTTCATTAGCCTTTCTAATTTAATATGATATTTTATTATATCAACTTAAATACTTGCACCGGAGGGTGCATATATTTGCTAGTATATATATATATATATACAAACGTTCCTATCCGTGAACGCCCCTTGGCTGGTCCTTGCGTTCTGCTTAACACAACGGATCTTTTGCTTGAAGCCTGAAGAATGGCCACACAAATCTTAACAACTGGTTTATTCACTTGTAGGTGTCCACAGGAGAACGCCGCTTATGAGATTTTCCTTGGTCCATAAGTATCCAGCGTGTCTTGTTAGCTTAAGTGGGATATAGAAGTAGCAATACAGCTGATTTCTTGTGGGTTTCTATTTCCAGGATATGTTCAAGCCAACACATCGCATCCTTATATAACTTCCATTAAACAATTTCTCACGGTGCTCCGTTAGAATCAAAATGATGCCACCGTACAGTAGCATTGATACGGCTATGGCTTGGAAGAATTCTCGCTTTTTCTTATAAGTCATATATTACTTACAACAAATTGATCGAACGGAATCTATTCAAAGATTCTTTGGCTCTGTGTTGGAAAAGAAAACACCGGTTTTGTGTTTGGCGTTGTTGAGAATTTTTGGATATATATATATTTACCAACCCCTCCGCAAGAGCAGGATGCAACACAAGGTCAATTTCTTAAGCGGAGTTTAACAGGTTTGAATTCAGAGTTTTCCTTCTCCTAGACTGGTTACCTAGCCATGGTTAAAGAGCCCAGTCTACCCTGCTATTTAACCATAGCTGCAGGAAGAATTGGATTCATACCTTTCCCAAGGGTATTAGCGCCATGTGAAAAGCCAACAGCTTCGTCCAGGAATTGAACTCGGGTAGACGAGTCCATTTCCCACGACTCTAACCATTAGACCACGCGCTTTTTGGATATAAGTTGTGTGGTAAATGCCTACTCTTATTTATAGACTCGGCAATAACCATGTGACCAACCTATTGGCCAACCACTGGCAGTGCTCTGTTGATATTGTTATTTAAACTGGCTGTTCATGGACGACGGAACATAGGGTTATATCACTTGACCTTTTACACTACGTAGTATTCCAGAACTCGGGACTTATTCACTTACCAAAGGATTCTATAACTCAAGACTTACTTACTTATTTACGTTAAGTTCTTTACAACTGGCCATGGATGGCGGCCAGATACTTAACAAGCGTTTTATATCCTTTTTTTTTCTTCAAATAATCATTGGCCAAAAAATTCACGGTGTATGGGAAAAAAATCCCGGATACATAAAAGTGTTTTCTGTTTAATTCACATCGACATACTTCTTGCGTACAAACTGCGTCTTTATGAGAAACAATATATTTATGGGAAAGTTTGTTTTTCTGTAAAAAATGGCTTCCTCGAAAGCGGCTATTTTCTATGTGTGCATATGTGTGTACACGTTTGTGTGTATAGTTTGTGTTTCCAGCTTTTTTCTGATTTATTCATTTAGCTATTATCTTTCGTTGTCACTTTTTTTCTCCATTTTCATTACCTGGCTTAGTCTTGTCTTATTGATTTGTTTATTTTTGCAGCTTATCCTATTTATTTGTCCATCAATATCATTAGCTATTTTATTTTATTCTTAGTTTTTTTTATTGTATATTCTTTCCTTATCACGTTAAGGTATTTTCGTTTGTTTTTTTTAGCTTTTTTAAATGTTTGTTTCAGAAACTTTTCTCTTCTCTTTGTCAATCTCTGTCATACATTCATTTTGTGTACCATTTCCGTTTTTAATAAATCATACTTTCCCTACCAGGACTTTTTGCTGTTAGGCTTCTATATGGTTAGCCAAGTAAACAACCAAATGATTTGAGATGTAATTGTTAGCAAGCTAGATATATAGACCCATTATTACTGAGTAGTGGTTTAATCTTAAGTAGGTCACTCTTGCTGTTGGATACCCAATCAATTACTCAGGTATAATATATATATATTATATATATATATATATATATATATATAAGGAGAGAGAGGGGGAGGGAGAGAAAGACAGACAGATAGACAGACAGATAGTAGAGATGATACAATGATGGTTCATACTTGTTACATTCTACTTACTTGTTCCTGCTAACTCGACCACCATGTTCTTCAAACGATCTAGTGGGATTTCATTAAAGGGTTGGTTTTACTTCTTGTTGATTCTTCTTCGGGTTAGCTAGTCATTGCTTGTTTTAATATCAACTCAACAAACACTACTTGGTTGTTTTCTGATAAAGCTTTTATTTCGCAACCCAGCCCATATTGATTCCGCCGCGGGAGAGTTGCCAACCCTCGGAGCGAGCAACTTCGAGTCCACTCGATCTCACATCTGCATTGTACTCAAGCTAATTCTCTCACGCCTAATCGCCCGCATTCAAGGGGTCAAGTAAAAAGGTTATTACCCGTCAATAGCTGGTGAGTAACGTTCCACTGGAGACCGTCATTCTGAACATAACGGACCCTATTCAAATTGATAAGTGATGAACATTTATGCATAAAAATATAGTTTTACATTACTATTCATCGAATTGTAACGAATGTGTAGAGTACCAGATAGTTAGAGAGGTTAAGTTTGTAACAAACACAGACACACATAAACACATACATATATAGGGTCGACGAGAGACGTATTCACAGTTGAACCGTCAGCCAGACTCTGTCTAGAAAAAAATTCGGGATGGCTATAAAGTAACCCGGACATCCACGCAACTTTGTGTGGTTCCCCCTCTTCCAGCACAACGCCTACGCAAATTAGCGACTCCCGGAATGATGTCTACGGTCTTCGGTCTGGCTACTAGCACATCGCGTCCACCCAGCCACCGGTCAATTCTTTGCTCATGTAAACCCGCCTACGCATCGACGCAGCGGGAAAAAAATAAAAAGCCTTCCACTCAAACAATATAGAACAATAGTTGTAGTCTAATAAATAATCTAAATAATAATTTAAAGTTTGAGTTCGATTGTCACAGGGTACTCCATACTTCAATTCTTGTACTAAACTGATAAGTAAACGACTAACTACCACTTATTCATGGTCCATTCATCACTTGTTGTACCATAGATTCTTTTCTTTGTAACAAATTTATACCGTATACTTACTTATTATAATGGAGATTGTGTGTTTTCATGTCAGTAACCGAAACTATTCCACTATTCCAAGTCACAATTCCCTTTAGTCACTTACGTCACATTCTTCATGATTTTATCTTTAAACCTCAATTATTAACACAATAATTGTTTTACATTATTAATATCGTTGGCCTTATCTACATGTATTTACCACGTACGGGTTAGGCACAAGGCCCTATTAATGTGGGACCACCCACGAACGGAAGCTCATGGGTGGCGGGTGCAAAAATGCGTTGATCCCATCGGCATTTCCCCTCAATGGGGCGGCTCAGGCACTGGGCAATAAACCCACCCTGTCCCTTTAAATCAAGGGGGCAGATGTTGCTTGGGGGGTCCTCCTGGGGTCAACGATGTTAGCTTGTAAGGTTCAGGGCCGAAGCCACTGAACCCCTGTCTGGGCCGGTATATTTGCCACATACCCCACTTGTATGGGCTGGGCACAAGGTCTCGTTTTAATGTGGACCCACCCACAAGCCGAAGCTCATGGGTGGGAAAGAACAAAAATTGCGTCGATCCCGTCAGCATTCCCCCACAAGGGGGCGCCTCAGACGCTGGCAATAAACCTAGCCCTGCCCCCCAAGAGGGGCTGGTATTGCCTGGGGGGAAATCCCCCTAACCCTGTCTGGGCCGGTTCGGAATACAAATAACATGCAATTGTATTTATATATACAACAAATTAGCGGTGTGACCGGGAAGGCTAATTTGCATATTGATATTAAAAGTTTGATTTTAATAAATATGGTTTAGTATTATTGATTTCTAATTATTTGGTTTTATGATATTGAATATAAACAAACATTTTTTACATAAATCTTAAAAGAAATCCATGAACAAGAAGAAATACCTAATTTTTCTTTAGTTCCTATTTTAACTAAATAGTTGAATTAGGAAAATTTAACAATGAAAGACGAGAGTGATGGAAGAGTAAGTTTCAGTTGTTCTATTTTTCGATTATACGTCCTCTGTTTCAAATCTTTTTATCTGCATTCTTATTTAGTTTCATTAGCCTTTCTAATTTGATATCATATTTTATTACTTTACAAATTAAATACTTGCACCCGGGGGTGCATATATTTGCTAGTATAATAAATAAACGTAGCCACCTGGCATGATGCAAATGTAGTGATTTCGATCTTTCGAGGACACCCCATAGTTCTAGCCTTGTGCCAAAATTAAATTGAACGGAGTTAATAGTCAATGCCTCAAACAAGTAGATTATCTGATATTATACATTTTTATTTACGTTTTAAACAGTCGTTCATTCTATTAACTTTTCTTTTCTTTCTTTCTTTTTTTCTTTCTTTTTCTCTTTCTAAATACATATTCTTATCTTTTCTCTTACGAACTCATGTAAATATCGACCTTATCTAATGTGACCAGCTTTAGATTTCCTAAAATTGAGTTTTAAAATCGTCTTGGAAATTCAATTGTTCAGAATTTATATATAACGAATTAGACTACTTTTCTATGTATTCATATATTTTTCTGCAATTTATTTCAAATTTACGATTGTGCAGTAATAATACACTAGAAAGACACCAACCATTTTAACAAAGAATACAATGTTGACCGAATAGTATGGTGTGAAAGAAGTATACAAAATATAAATAAACAAACAAAACATATATAATCTATTTAACCGTTTCCGGAATAGTGTGTAGTGAGTTTGTTGTATAAAAGCATTTGAAGTAAGGTTAATATTATTCGAACAACCTGGCCAATTTTTTCTCAACGATTTTGTGTTCTTCTATTGTTATGGTTATATTTTTTCCGCTTTAATTCTAAACTCTCAAATATGTAACGGTCACATTAATCGGTGACGTTAACTCTTTGAATGAATAAGCAGTCTCCCCAAAATCAAAATAAATATGTGTATATTTTCATGGCACAAGTACTTATCTTTTATTGTCTAAACTTAGCCTGAATTGATTAATTTTAATATTCACCTTTATGTAATTTATTAGTATTATCACGAAAAACATGTAAACTGTTCTTTAAAAATAACAATATTTCAGTTTTCGGCTTCAATACACTAATGTTTTGGTTTTTGATAATGGGCAAACCAATGTTCGAAAATGCTTGATCTGAAAATTGGATTATTATTCACCCAAAATGTTCACTATTCTTTCAGTATTTTTCTCATGATTATTGCTATTGTTTGTTTTATCATAAAACCATATTGATCTCTTTCAATCTTTAATTCTTTTCTTTCTTTGTTTAATGTCTAATAAACCTTTAAGGGTTATATAACGCGCATTGGAGGCGCATGGTTTTATGGTTAGAGTCAGAGGAAATGGACGCGTCGCCCAGAGTTCAAATCCTGAACGAAGCTACAGCTTATATAGCGCTAATACCATTGGGAAAGTTATGAGTCCAACTACTCTCGCTCCAGCGAGGGGTAAATAGTTGGACAGATTGGGCTCTTTAATCTTTTTTAGGCAACCAGTCTAGGAGAACGAAAACTCTGAATTCAAACCAGGAAAACTGCACTTGGAGTGGTCATTACTAGAATAGTCCCTAATTAGTGATCTATTTCACTAATTTTTAACGTCAAATCAACCCTTGTAGAATAACAGTAGTCGTACTATAGCCCAAAAACTGAGCAATGAGGGGATTCATAGAATAATAGTCCGAAAGTAAATGTAATAACACGACTGGTGTTTCAACTCGTTTACTACAATGTCAAAAACCAGCATGTTAACAATTACACCACGAGGACTTCCCCCTTTTATATATCTAAGTATTATTCTTAAATAAAGTTGTTTTCAGTTTTTGTTTTTTCTTGTGATTCATTTAATTTCATGTATAACCTATGTCAAAAGTGACATTTCGCTTACGTTATTCATTTATTTTATATACTTATATATTTAATGCGTCCTGTTGGTGGGGCTTCGAATACAATGACCGTACCCTCTTGTTAGGAATAAAACTAAATATTCTTTGTATGACACTAAACTTTAGCTGGTGGCGAGAATAGAGCACTCGAAATTTGGGGGGAATGAAGTACCCCTTCATTTCCATTATTTTCAGCTCCACTCTAAGGTTGGGGTGTTAGTATCTGTGAGAATCCCTTCTACGTGCTAAAAAGATATGTTTGTAAAATCAATTTATTAGATAGCAATACATGATATGATATAACCGTGTTCAAAACTTTAAAAAATTACATCAGAAGTATAAATTATAAACGTCCAATGAACGCACAATTTCTATGCATAATTAACCCATGACAGGTTGGCACGCCGTTAAAATTAATCAACCAATCATTTTAATCCTTAGTAATAAAAGTGTTTTTCATTATGATGATATCATTAGTAAATGCTTTTGACTAACGTCATTTTATTTAGTTTCCTATTTCTTTAATTTCCGAATCTGTCCTACGTAGTTGTATTTTTAGAGCGGGTTCATAACTCTATCCTCCATTTATCCGAAATCTATCGGAGTGTAAACTCTTTGCCTACTTTAAGCCACCACAGCAGTTCTCCAACCTCTGTGATCCCACCGTAAACCGCTGACCGCGGCTCACGCACGTATCACTTGTTCACACTGAATAATCACTACGTGAACACTTTATTTGAATAGAATGAGTTCTGAGATGGATAGATAGTGGACTTTGAAATATCCCATTATACAGCTAAAAAATACCACGAAAATTTGGTACAGCCGTCGGGAAAATTTGGTAGGCAAAAAGTTAAATTTAATTTATTTCTATTAATCTATAAGCCATACTGTATATGATTATGGCAGCGCGTGGTCTAATGGTTAGAGTCGTAAGAAATGGACTCGTCGACTCGAATTCAATTCATCGACGAGACTGTTTGGATTTCACATGGCGCTAATACCCTTGGGAAAGGTATGATTCCAATTCTCCCTCCAGTTATGGATAAATATGCAGGGCAGACTGGGCTCTTTAACCATAGCTAGGCAGCTAGTCTAGGGGAAGGAAAACTGAATTCAAACCCGTTAAACTCCACTTGAGAAATTGACCTTCTGTCGCATCCTGCTCGTGCGGAGGGGTTGGTATATATATATATATATATATATATATATATTATATATATATATATATATATATATATAAGCCATACTGTATTCAAGCCCTATGGTATAGTTATAGCCTGCCTGACTATGTGATATTTATAAAAGGTTTTAAACGAATATGGTTCACATTCTCCATTGATGTTAAACTAGCAGTATTTACTCATACTATATATTATGCAGAGTAGTTGTAGTATTAGTAGTTATAGTATTAGTAGTAATAGTAGTAGTAGTATTTGGAACATTCATGAATTACTGTAATCAGTGATAGAATGTGAAGAGGAGTTAATACTCCTCTTCTATCCCTTTTTCACTGAAACCTATTCTATTTCGTCCTCCATTGTGAAGATGCGTTTAAAGTTTCATTATGATAGGATCACTGGTGGAGGAACCAACTAGTTATAAACAGACAGCCAGAATTGGCTATTTATGTAGTAAATTCTATTCCATCTGCAGAATGTTCTACAAAGACGTTTGCCAGTCAACAAATGTCAAACAAATTGGATTGTTTTATTTCTTTTATTTTCCAATTAGTTGATTTGCTGTTAAGTTAGCACTCCTTAAATCTTTCTCTTTTCTATGTGATGTTGATCTAGAGTTATTGTTAGTCTGTAAGTAAATCTGAAAATAATTTGTATTCGTCAATAATGTGATTGGCCGATAGTTGCCAAGTTCTTTATAATCTCCTTTCTTTTAAAGAAGAGTTACAATAACAAGAAGTACATTTTGAGGCATGTTATTTTGTTCATACATGTATTTACCCAAACACTCCACACAAACTGGATGTGACACAAGATTATTTTTAAGCGAATTTGAACATGTCTGAATTCAGAGTTTTCCTTCTCCTAGACCATTTGCCATACCTAGGTTAAAGTTTTGTTCATATAGCTAAGTGGCATATTAGTGATTGGTCATTGTAAAATATATTCTCCTGTACTTTAAAAGTACTATATGATATATATTTGCCTGAATCTTTAGACGAGGCTTGATGATATTTATCATTTATATTTTTAAGACTTTTGTACCCAGCTATATTGTAACATGCTCACGCATGTGCCCTCTAGCATTCTTTAGGTATTGCTTGTCGAACTCAGGAACCCTTCTATTGAATAATTCACTCCAATGAATTAAATAATTGGTTCGGTTCGAAGTACTGTGAAGGTTCCGGATTACGACTGTAACATGGGAAGGGGGCGAGCAGAGGATAATGGAATTCTCATTATCTTCTGTGACTCGGTTCGATAGCCAGAAAGTCTAGTCATACTGAGGATTTTGAGACTTCTTGGCTGTTCAAGTTTATTTTGATCGATTTGTCAGATGAAGGGATGGTTGACCCGTGGACCTCTTAAGGGACACGTGGAATAATATCTAAACTGGTGGAATTTGTGGAACAGTTAGAACATTCTAAAGGTTCCACGATCTTCTAGAAGGTTCCACACGATCTCTATATAACGAGGGAGAATTGGATTGTAAGACAGTCGGGC
>CM042140.1:134812596-134832596 GCA_023376005.1 Doryteuthis pealeii | reverse complement strand
AAATATCCACCATGAATGAATAAAACAAAAATATATTCGGCATAAAATAACCTAAGGATTGACATGCCGTAAAATCCAACGAATGCATCTTGAGAAGAACTAGTAATTGTACTATATGTCTGAATGTTTTAGATTATAATCGTTCTATTAATAATGGAGATTCGCTTCCGGTTTTTGTCTGTAACAAAACTACGTCACTGTTTAGTTATATACCCGAAATCGTCATAACATAGAATAAATACACTTAAAATTTGAGCATTCAAAATTAGACAGTCCTCATTGTTTTTTAAAACAAGTTTTAATAGATACATCCGCAGTATCATATATTTATATATAGTTCGTTTTATTTTAATAGATATTCAAAGTTAATAGAACTTAGTTTCGATTTCAAATTGTTTTATTTTTTTTTTTTTTACTCCTTTAATGAATTTGATGGTTTCATGATTTTTGGTTCAAACTCTCTGACATTTAATTTTTAACTTCCACCCTCAAGCAATATCCTTCAAAAATTTATTTTTACATCGCCTGGAGGGTGTTTTTTTTTAATTTGCTAGTGTGTATTATGTAGATTTTTCGGAATGTTGTTCTCCACTGTATTTTTATATCACAACTTTAGGTACATGGCGCAACAGATGTATAGGCTAAGGTATTACAGTTGTAAGTGACAATCATTTGGAGTTAGCAGCTTCAATCCTGACAACAGGCGAAAATAACATACAGCACGTAGCTTAAAACTTGTACCCGAGCATAATTAACAGAATCAGAAAAATTTATCCCAATGGATTAAATAAAGGGTTCGGTCCGAACTTCCATGATGGCTTCCGATAACGACATCAAGTTTCCCGAGTTTGGTAATAAAATTCCCCATTTCGGAAAGACATAATTGAAAAATGCTAGGAGGTACATCGGCTGAAACATTGTGTATAAAGATAAGAACAAAAGTTCAAACATCTAAATGATACAAATTAGGAAGTATAGAATTATAAATACACAAGCGAGTCCTGAAACTTGGAAAATAAAGGCAATTAAAAGTTGCAAGCACAATTATGAAATTAAATATTCTTTCTTTGTTTTATATTGTTTTTTGATTGACATAAAGATTTTTTAATATTATGCAATAGAATAGTAGTAATATTTGTTTAATAAGTTTTGCGTTGCTTACGTATTTTGGAAGCCTGGGAAAAGCTCTGTTCTCTGCTGGTTATATTTACGGATTCAATTTCTCTGTTATGAATCTGGCATTGTGGCCTTGGTGGAGAAACCTAAAATTAGCGTTTTTATTAATGCAGGATCAGTGTGAAGAAAATACATGGATTTCGTGCCGAATTCCACTGAATAATAACAACTATTTATTTTTAACCTCGTGCGAAATTTTTTGACGGAATAAAAAGTATTTGTGTATTCAAAGATATAGAATTTTGCTTAAGCATGCATGCCTTGAATATGACATTTGACTTTTATGCTAATATATTTTCTTTTCGTTTCAGGTAAGAATATGGTCCTTGATACGTCTATCTGGTGTTTTTGAATGAAACATTTCACGAAGGATAATAACGGTATTTAAGGATATATATATATATATATATATATATATATATATATATATGTGTGTGTGTGTGTGTGTGTGTGTGTGTGTGTGTGACCCTATAATATATTTTTTCTGGGTTTTATACCTGCTCTTTGCTCATAGTGCCGAGGATTTTTTCTAGCAAATTTTTTTCACTTTTTAAAAATCTTTTTATAGTAAATATAATGATCAGCAAATAGGAATATTTCTTTTTTGTTATGTTCTATTTTATATTGTGCCAATTATCTTCGACCTTAGGCCATCGCTAGGAGAGATGTTTTTGTAATAAAACATTTCTTTAGTCCAAATATCAATAAGTGTCTTAACTGATAAACTGATAAACGGTTATACCCCCTACACACACACACACACACATATATATATATATATTATATATAATATATATATATATATATATATATATATATGTGAATTTTAACATTTGAAAAACATACCCACTTTACATTTTTATATATTTTTACAACAAACTCTTTTGAGTTTTACTATAAACTATAATGCTTCTGATTTTTAAAAATTAAAAATAAAATTTATTTTATTTTTAAAACAGAACATGCATTTTTTCAAAATTTTCAGCGGTTGAATTCAGCGTTCGTTTTTTGTAAACAGTCTTTTAACGTATCTTTCTTCCCATCTATGTCGCTCTTTGATGAAGACCAACTTATCGATTTGGTCGAAACAGATCTGTCAGCAATCACATAACAAACATCATATGTTTTTTCAAAATGTTAAATTTCATACTGTCGGATTAATTTCCATCTATTTTTCATATATATAAAGCATCTTACAAAGACTTGAAAGACTTAAAGAGGCATGATATGTCGTAACAGGATATATATATATATATATATATATATATATATATATATATATATATATATATATATCCTGTTACGACATATCATGTATCTTTAAGTCTTTCAAATCTTTGTAAGATGCTTTAAGCCGGAATCAAAACTTTAGGCTTTTTATCAGTCATGACCACTACCCACTGGGCTATCGTCACACCCACAAACAGGAAGGGAATTTTTACTGAAAAATACATGCATATGGAAATGCTACTGAAGAGAAATCTATCCGTTTTAAAGAGAGCCTTGAAATTTCAGCATAAACAGTAAAAAAGTAAGTAAAGTCAACGGGGCGGCCTGAAGTCGGTATCAGCCAGTCAGCGAGGGAGTCTATCCCCTTTTCAATAGCGTTAGACCAAGGAGATTGTTTTTAGCATCTGAGGTGGGGCGCCACACCTACCATCAGCTCCTTACTTTACCGCACAGATCCCTGTGCTACTCATACGCTGAGTTGGCGGGGACCGGAATCGAACTAGGAAACTTGTGGTTTCTAGCCGAACGCTCTATCGACTGAGCTAACCCGTAAACAGTAGCCGTCAGCAAAATTCATTTCCGGAGAGCTCAAATTACCGGGGCGGTGAGCGTATGTATAGTTATCCATATACACTCCTGTTTCGACGGATTACGCCTCTTCATTGCGGCTAGACTTTGTAAACTGCTTCAAGCCAGCAACTAAACTGGAGGGATTTTTCATCAGTCAGAGCCTCTAAACATCAAGCAATCTGAATCCCTACTATGTATATAGTATTTAGGTTGAATAACTAAACACCTAACATGATAAAAATACTTATGAACTAAAAAGATTCTAAACCCGAATGTTATCATTTGTACAATTAAGTCATATGTTATTAGTAATTGAAACTATGTCACTATATATAAATAATAATGGCAAGAAATTTATGAGGCTGATGTTATTCTGTATTTCTTTTAAACCACAAGAATTGTGTACAAACATTTAAAACAAGTAAAATAACATTGAAAATGGCGTTTATAGCATGCTCATATGCAGTAACACTATATCTAATATTTTTAAAAATAAGTGTCTGTGTTAAAACCTAATGAAAGCATGTCAAAAGCGATCAATTCTTACTACGTATTTATTAAAATAAGCAAACAATGTGTGTATAAACATTTAAGACTAGTAAAGTAAAATTGATAATGGCATGTTTCTATACATTACAACTATATCTAATAAGTGTCATGCTTGAAACTTAAATTTTATGCATTAATCCTAATTAATTCATCTTATTTCAAATAATACATAATTCAAAATGCCTTAAAGCAAATATAAATTATTGATGTTAATTCTCATAATTTCCCAAAACCTGAAACTGTATAATATCATCTTCGGGTTAGCTCAGTCGGTAGAGCGTTTGGCTAGAAACCACAAGGTTCCTAGTTCGATACCGGCCCTCGCCAACTCAGCGTTATGAGTAGCACAGGGATATGTGCGGTAAAGTAAGGAGCTGATGGTATGTGTGGCGCTCCACCTCAGACGCTAAAATAATCTCCTTGGTCTAGCGCAAGTGAAAAGGGGATAGACTCCCTCGCTGATTGGCTGATACCGACATTAGGCCGCCCAAACGACTTTACTTTACTTTACTTTTTATATACTGGATACTTTTAAAAGTGTAATACGGTTTTTATAACATAACAGGGAAATGATCAATATACATACCTATTTATTTTAAGTCAGTTTTAATAGTAATTCTTTTACTATTATGCAATGTTATGTTTTTCTGATTATCATTTAAATACATAGTCATATATATTTATGAATTGGTAGGCCCCTTATGTTTACATTATTTGAAAAGAAGCAACTACATTCGAAATAATAATTATTTATCTCAAAATGTAAAAGTTATTTACAGTCATCCATATTAATTGTTGTCAAAATATATCTTCCCGGCGTATGAAGAAGCTAATCTGTCAAATGTATTATTCCGTCGGTAGAGCACCCGCCTGGGAACCCCAAAGTTCCGGGTTCGATACTGGTCTTGCCAACTAAGCGCATGAGTAGCACTGCGCATGATTCGCTCAGCTGTGCTGTAAAGTGAGATCTGATGATAAGTGTGGCGCTCCGCTTCAGGCACAAAACTTATCTTCCTGGTCTAACGCTAGTTTAAAGGGGATAGACTTCATTGCTGTTTTGGCTGAGACCGAGAATCGGCCACTGCGCCTACTTTACTACTTTTAAAATTAGTTAGTATAATATAATATATAGTATCATTAATTGTGATATATAATGATAATGATATAATATTCTATTTCATTTTCAACTGCTTATTTCATGTAAACGGGGCCGGGTTAGCTCATTCGGTAGAGCGTTCGGCTAGAAACCACAAGGTTCTTGGTTCGATACCGGTCCTCGCCAACTCAGCGTATGAGTAGCACAGGGATATGTGCGGTAAAGTAAGGAGCTGATGGTAGGTGTGGCGCTCCACCTCAGATGCTAAATAAACAATCTCCTTGGTCTAGCGCTATTGGAAAGGAGGTAGACTCCCTCGCTGACTGGCTGATACCGACTTTAGGCCGCCCCGTCGACTTTACTTTTTACTTATGGGTTATATTCAAAGGATCTTCGGACCGGCCTATATGTTTGTTACTTTACATTGGTGAAATGAAACCTAGATTGATTTCCGCTTTCGTTTCCCGCCTAAACTGCAAAACGATATCTCCATACCTGAATCATATTCCGCCATTTTATCATTTATATCAAAGCAGCTGCACTTAGATTGAAATGCGACAAAACGTTCATTTCTTTCGTTGTTTTGAGTTGTGTTGCCATGGAAATGCCTTCGTAGAATGAGATATATGTCAACGTTCTGTAACGCGAAAGAAAGAAAAAAACCTTCCTTAAAGAAAACATTATGATTTATGTCAGTGATTGTAGATTCAGTTTTAGATATACGCTGTTTAAAAAAAGGAAACGATCCATCAATGTGACATTTTTTTTTTCCTTTTGCAAAATTAGGGCCTTTAAATGGGATTGCTGGTTTTGAGGTGAGAGTGTATAGTGCAGAATCGAAATTATTATTTAGTTCAACAAAGCAAAGAACATAGAACTAAAGCTGTAGTTTAACAGGAGGAGAAGGAAAATATAATTTTCTCAGGAAATGTGAATATTACCTCGTGCAAAAAAGGAAAAGAGAAAGAATAAGAAGGAATGGCATAAATAGCGTTGAATTTTATAATAATGTTCGTTTAAACATAAAAAAAACTATTATAACAACGAGATACAAACCACATTTCGGAATCCAAGAAGATTACAATGAACAGAGTAAACAGAAAAGGAAAAAAATCCATGTTATCTATATCTCAAAAGGCAAAATAAATAGGTTTCTACTATTAACCTGTTGTGTGATATTGGACCGCATTTTTGTGTGTATATTTACATGCTTATATATACTTACATATATCTATCTCCACTTCTCTCTCTCTCTCTCTCTCTCTCTCTCTCTCTCTCTATATATATATATATATATATATATATATATATATATATATATATATATATATATATATATGAGATTAACAAACAGTGATAAGACAAACAGGAATATTTCTTTTCTGTTTATATTTTTTATTATGCTCAAATACTTTAGTCTTTAGATCATCGCCAAGAGAAAATCTCCTGTTAACGAAATTGTTTTTAATATATATATATATATATATATATATATATATATATATATATATATATATATATAATATTATAAAAAGAAGGTCCGCAAAATAGATTATGTTTTTAGAAAGAAAAAACATTTTTCTTACAAATATAAAATAATTTAATAAAGAAAAATTTCTAAAAACATAATCCATTCTTTTGTATAAAATGTATTTTTCTCCCGTTGGACTCTTAACAACACTTTATATATATATATATATATATATATATATATATATATATATATATATATATATATATAGATATAGATATAGATATAGATATAGATAGATAGATAGATAGATAGACAAATTATATATATATATATATATATATATATATATATATATAGAGAGAGAGAGAGAGAGAGAGAGAGAGAGAGAGAGAGATAGTTCAAAGTATTTGATAAGCCCAAAAACCTGGGCGGAAAATAGAGTGGTAAACGTGACAGGTCCATTTGTTTAGCGAAAAGCATCTGGTTAAATTCGCTTGGAGCAGAAAAAAATTCTCACGTAAAAAAAGACCTTGTGTTAATACGGCCTCGTTTGAGCCCTTCGCGAATATAAATCAAATATTCGTAATTTTTGCACAAAAAGAACCAGTAATATTTACAGTGTATATATATTTACTTTGTCATTAATCGTTTTATTTGCGTCGTTTCATCCGGACATACATACACAGCAATTACCCTTTATATATGTATAGAAGGTTTGGGATCCAAAATACAGAACCCATTTGTAAATATTAATGCCTTCATATTGATACAGAATATTTGTAAGTCGTTTACAATCCAGAAATTTTAATTAACTTTGCACATATACGACCTCACCGTTTCATTTATTTGTCACATTGTTCCGGTGTCATTGTGTTTCATTCTTCCTGGAGTTTCTTGCCTACTATGTCATTGTCATTGTCATTGGTTTCCTTCGCCCTTATATTATTGCAATTAACGACGATAGAGAATTAGAGATCGGTGTCTTATGCCATCACCTCGACGTTTAATATTTGGAGTTTTTACTGTATGTTAAATTACATAACCTTGCAAATACATAGGTGCCAAGAACGAACAATATTCTGTTCAATGATATACTTATACTATGGCATTTATATTACAATGTCACCGACTGCTACGCCATAGAATATGCGTCTCATCAATAGTTTAGCATATTCGGAATTAACTGATTTTCTCACACATTTTGGAATTGAAGTATCATCTTTACTCACTCTGACATAATGATTGACATCAGGGCCAACCAAACTTATATCCATTAATGAAGAGTACCTTTTCACAAATTACATCGATCCACATACTGTGTTCGTTTGTAAAGTTTAGACGAGAATTTCGGTCTTTTTAGTGCTGAGATGTTTGCGACGAAAGAACACGAAACACTACATAAACAATTAAGCTCATTAACCTCGCATTCTCTCTGTTATTCTATGTGTCTTCAACTCTTGGATGACTTGTCTTGTGTCGTTGCTTAGTTCTTATTTAACGACCACAAAACTTGATGGTGTAGTTTTTTTAAGCTCTTTATTTCATTTTGACCCAAGTAAACGCCCTCCGAGGATAAACCCTTGTCTTGCGTCTGTCCTTTGCAAACATCCAGAAAACTCTTTGCGCCCGTCTCCTTGGAATACCATAGCCAGACTCCATCCTCCGCCCCCTTCGAACACCTCAGCCATACTCTGCACGTTCTCATTATTTATTTTATTTTTCGCACTTTAGTGTTAGCTCGGCCAAACAGAAGGTTAGGGATGCCTATGTCATCACTCATACATCTACTTATTCTGATTCATTTCCATTATTATATTTTTGAATTTTTCCACAATCCGAATAAATACATACATATGTAAAGGTTATATATAGCGTTCGGCTAGAAACCGCAAGGTTCTTAGTTCGATACTGGCCCCCGCCAACTCAGCGTATGAGTAGCACAGGGATCTGTGCGGTAAAGTAAGGAGCTGATGGTAGGTGTGGCGCTCCACCTCAGATGCAAAAACAATCTCCTTGGTCTGGCGCTAGTGAAAAGGGGATAGACTCCCTCACTGATTGGCTGATACCGACATTAGGCCGCCCCGACGACTTTACTTTTTTTACTTTATATATATATATATATATATATATATATATATATAATTAAAAAATATATTTAGTATTATGGTGTTTTTGGAGGGGTGTGGTCACTCTTAAACTGTTTATTGCTTTCGTTTCTTTTTTCTCTTTCGCTTCTCCTTTTATTTGGGAACATTTATTTTCACGTTTAGAACGAAATATATGATATCGTTTTCCTGGACGTTTGTTCTTTCCAACAAAAGATTAATGGAACATACCTGGATTTAATCCATTTTGAGCATCGGGTGGCGTTTCAGGGCTTCCCACTTTTCTGCAAGTGAGAAACCATTTGCTTGGATTCCTCCTTTCTTATGGGAGGGAAAGAGTCCAAAGGCGTATTTGATTTGGGTTTTCTCTGGCTTTACACATGAGAAAAAAGCCTTCAGTCCGGTCGTTCTTTGTTCGGTGCAGTTAGAAATCTCATTAACTGTTCAAAATCCTGTGCTTGATCAACACGAGCTGTGTCATCCAGGTGAAGGTGTAAGATGCTGGAAGACCCTTAATACCTTGTGATCCTTGGATCACATTATTGACGATATGGTCAGATGCATTTTCCAGATGAATTTGCTAATACGTAAAAGGAATTAATTTTGAAATACTAAAGGGATATATTGGTTACCTCATATAGGATGCTGCATCAAATTTCTCATCTTAACATTGTCAACTGTATATTAATATAATAATAATAATAATAATAATAATAATTTGTAGACTGAACACTGATGCGTATATATATATATATATATATATATATATATATATATATATATATATATATATATATATAGAAATAATACATATAATATATAAAAAACAATATATGTACGTACACACACACACACACACACATATATATATATATATATATATATATATATGTGTGTGTGTGTGTGTGTGTGTGTGTGTGTGTGTGTGTGTGTGTGTGTGTGTGAAAACAATTTCTCCCTCAATAAATTTTCTCTTGACGATGACCTAAGGTCGAGACTAGTTTGGGAAGGATTCAAAAATAAATAAAACTACTTTTGGTCGCTGAACATTCCCTGGCATCCAACACTCCACTTTGGTCATTACTTAGACTAGATGTATGGTCGGGGATGAAACCGCTGAACATATCAACCCCTAGCACCTATATAACTGTATTGACCGTATAACTCTTATAACAAATCAACAACCCATTGTATCACGTATATGCTTAAACGCGGTGGCTGAAGTTCTGAGTTTCCTGGATATAATATTAAACAGGATTTACTGGTGAGGGATCAGTTCTGAAACTATGAAGTGTGGAGTAAACTTTTATTGCCATTACTCCCAGGTCCACTCTGACCCGGTATGTTAGTACCTGTTAAAATTCCATCTATACATTAAGTAGATTTTTTAAATAAGTTTTAAAATGGGTTAAAATTCTTTAAAAACATGAATATTCAACACGAATGAATGAAATTTATGGGAGCCCCCTATTTACGTGCATGTGGAATTGGATACATTAAAATAATTAAGTTTTCTGAAACAAGTAATTTTACAATTGTATAAGTTAAGTTTAGAATTATGTAAACAAAAGATAATCAAATAAATATTAGTTTAGAAATATTTTAGCAACGACATAAACAATGGTTTAAATTCCATAAAAAAATATGTACGCCATCGGAATGTAACAAAATCATCCGATAATTTATGTCCTCAGAATTCCACAGATACCAAAATCATTCGATATTGCATCATTGCAAATCACCTGATATTTGATGAATATTTTAGCTTAAGGATCACGTAGACACTTACAAAATTAAAATGGCCCATTTAGCTGAAAAGCTTCAGTTGGGGCGAATGCCCCCTAACTCGACAGACGGAGCGAAAGCTCTCCCTAACTCGACACAATTGGGAGAAGTCGGTGTCCGAAGACACAAAATGTATTATATCAGGTCTGTCTCTTATTTTGTTTCCTATTTTCCCTCTCCCTCTCAACACAACAAGTTTCAATCACAGACATTGTTTTAAACAAAACTGCTACAAATTTGACAACTCCAAACGAACAAAATATAAACTAAAGTTACGCACTCAGCAAACACAACTACCATAGACACATACAGTCAGCAAATCAATGAAATAACAATTGACTATCACTATATTAATTGTAATATCTTGTATATAAAGTTGTTTCTTTTATAAATTTTATCTTGTTTTGTTTTCTACGGAAACTACATTTCCGTAGTCTTATACATTTATTTGCCCGTATACATTCAATTCCGTAGTCGTATACATTTAAATTGTGGGAACCAAAACTCGGACCTTCTTCACACACACAAATACCAAGCAAACAAAATTAATCGTCTTCGGTATTAAAAAGTGTTGACCTGCCTAACCAACCAACCAATTTAAGAGGTCTCTTGCCGAATTTCATTACTACTGTAATTATTTTGATCATTTGATTGCTTTTTATTTGTGGCCATGTGTCCAACTAGACCTTCCCTATTCGGATATTATTTACCTCTTTTTTTATTAGTTTTATTTTACATTAACATATCTGTTATTTGTCTCTATATTTCTGTTTGCAAAACTCATTGGCCCTTTTTTGCATTCCTATTCGCGCCTTCTAAGAACTTTTTTCTTGTTGTTCTATCCATCTGGTTGAATCATCTATTTTACTTCGTTGTTTTTCGTAATTTGTTTTTCATATTTTCCCATGATATAAACAGTCTGTTGATTTCAGTTTCTTTTTAATTAATGTTTCTAATGTTCCCTTCATCCACTTTCATGTATCCTTTTTAAAAAGCTTTTTAGTATTTTTATTTATTTTTAAACGTTTACTCTTTTATTTCTACAAGTATTTCCCTTCTGTTTGATTTTAACCTTATTATTTTTACGATATAATTCGCTATTTTCTTTTTAATCAATATTTCACATAATCTATTTGTTAATACATCCATGCGTTCGTTTTAAGTTCTTTTTGAATTGTTTCTTTTCTATCTTTTTCTTCTTTTTCTTTCTTTTAATCTTTCATTTTTACACTTCTATTTAAATTTTATCTGTCAATCCATATATTTTTATCTATTTATCTTTATGACTATATCATTTTTGTTTTTCTATTTTTCATTTCATTCTTTCATTCTATGTCTTTCATTCCTTCTTTCCTTCTGTCTTCCTACTTTTTTTTATTTTTGTATGATCTTTTACTTCTCTCTGCCTATATTTATGTCTATCATTATCCATTTATTTTTCCCTCTATATTTCTTTTTTTATATCTCTATTTCATTTATTATTTCTTGTATATATTTCTTCCTATTTTTCTTTCTTTCTAATTGTTATTTCTCTCTATTTTATATATGTCTGTATTTCGATTCTTTCTTCTTTTATTTCTTTCTTTCTTGTATTCTTTCTTTCGTCCTATTTTACTTTCTTTTTCTTTTGTAAGCAT
Source organism: Doryteuthis pealeii (assembly GCA_023376005.1). Taxonomy (NCBI): domain Eukaryota; kingdom Metazoa; phylum Mollusca; class Cephalopoda; order Myopsida; family Loliginidae; genus Doryteuthis; species Doryteuthis pealeii. The sequence continues at coordinate 134,820,974 of CM042140.1, read as the reverse complement.
GCCTATCGCTCTTTTTTATTATTATTTTTCTTCTTGTCTTTCTCTTCTCTTCCTGTCCGTATTCTCTTACATTTATATCTTCTACATTTATGACCCCATAGAATATTCATTTATTCCCTCTCTCTCAGTCTCTCTCTCCACACACACATTATCTATCTATCTATCTATCTATCTATCTATCTATATATATAATATATATATATATATATATATATATTGTCTGTTTGTGTAGGTGGTAATATGTGATCATTCAACTTTGTTTAATCTTATTAGATATAACACAACCTTACTTCTCTTTTGTGTAATCATCTCTCACTCTTCGGTTTTAATGAACCTTTCTCGGCGTATTATTTTACTTCTAATGTTTATTATATTCTGTAATTTCTGCTTTTTCTCTTTTCACCACTTCGGCAATTTGATACGATCCTTTTTTTAAATTCTAAATCCCCATTTGCGTTTTAATTAAACATTCTACTTTCATTTTTTCTATACTTTTTTATTGGTTTGATGTCATTTTATTTTTTATGTTGATATTTTAATTATTCCCTTCTTCGTTTTTACTCTATTTTCTCTTTGCGCATGTTTTTTCTTGTCTGCCATCATGTCTTTTCTGGTAAACATTCCAGAATTTTATGTCTTTTTGTCAATTATTCCTGACTTTTCTAAAAAAGAAAGACATTCTAGCGTAAAATTGACTGCTGTTTTGATTCCCTTATTTTTGCCAGCGTTTCGTATTAACTTTTAACATTTTCCCACGACCTTTACAATTTCTTTCTGTTTTTGTTTGAATCAATCTTCCATTGCCTGTATTTTCTATGTCCAGGCCATTAATATGTTTTTATTTTCCTTTGGATATTCTTCTTTTTTTCTTCTCATCCACCTTTTTTGGTTTCATTCAACCTTTCCTTCCAAGAAGAAGAAACATTTCTTGATATTTTTTCGCATCGTGTTTTTGTTATTATTACAACTGTTCACACCACCAAAAAATCTGACTCGGCCTCGAAAACCGTAAACAACTTCAAACATGTCTTAACAAAAATGTATTGACCATCACCTTATTTGATCTTTTAAAGAAATAGTCAAAAAAAATAAAAAAAAATTTATGTTATTTTTCTCTAGCAATTATTAACTCTTTGCCAACCAAATTTTCTTCGCATTTTTATCTGATGGGTTTCACTATCCTTTCACCTCAGAACTCATTCTATTCAAATAAAGTACTATTATTATTGTAACTGATTCCTTCTGCTAAATTATAATGAACAAACCATCAGTTTGTGTTGTTTGCTTGTGTATGGTATGCGTAGAAACACTTCTTACACATAGATTGAAAGCCGTTGTGAACTATTTAATGTTGGCAAAAAGTTAAATTTTCAAACCCAAATCAAATATAAGAACATTTGATAGAATAAATCTAAAAGGGAAGAAATATTTACCTTGGTATGGCAACTGGTTTAGTAGAAGGAAAAGTCTAAAGTGAAACCATTTGAGTTCCGCTTAAAAATGACTTTGTATCACATCCTGCTCGTGCGGAGGGGGCGATAAATATGTATATAGAAACTATACATACCGTGTCACTATTATTATTAATTGACAGGTGCTTTATGGTCGCAAGTTTTTCAACTTTAACTGAATTTTACATCATGTTTATGTCATGTACACAGCTAAAGTTTATCTATCACTTCTATATATTGGTTGGATATATGTAACCGTAGTTTATTGAAATAACAAAAAGTAGGCTATAGTTGTATATTAGCCGGTGACATGTTGTAAATTAATATATTTATGTTTCGAAATAACCATGTAAGTAAGCCTCATCACCAAGTTAAAACAGTGACATTGCAGCTGCATCTTTTGTTCATTCTATAAGTTTCAGCGTTTTACTAAATCACAATATTTCATGTATCAGCACGGCTCTAAAAACTAATTATATAGCAATACAGTGTAACCCAGTTCTCGAATATAATTTGTACCAAAATTATGATTTGTTCGAAAACCGAAACAATATTTCCATTAAGAAATAATGTAAAGTAGATTTATGTGTTCTTGATCATCAGATCTATTAATAATGAAGATTGGCTTCCGGTTTTTGTCTGTTACAAAAATTACGTCACTGCTTACGCATTACCCAAAATCGTCATAACATAGAATAAAATTTATTCTACGATTTTTGGCATGTTCAAATTTTGAGTGTATTTATTCAATAAATACACTCAAAATTTGAACATGCAACATTTGACAGTCCTCATCGTTTTTTTTAAACAAGTTTTAATAAATACATGACTAGTATTATATATCTATATATAGCGTGTTTTATTTTAATACATATTTAAAGTTTATATTTCAAATTGTTTTATTTTTTAATCCTTTAATGAATTTGATGATTTTACTTACTTAGGTTACAAACTCGCTGACATTGAATTTTTAACTCCAACCCCTTTGGCAATATGTTTAAAAAATCTATTTTTGCATCGCCCGGAGGGTGTTTTTTATTTTGTACTAGTATATATAATATGGAAATACGTGTATTTAAACCACAGATAACACATTAGTGGAGTGGCATATTGTTGATATTAACCAGACTGGGAGGAAATCTTTCCCCTTGTCACTTTGACCAAGGAAATGTTTTTTTTTGTATGACATGGTACGACACACCTACCATCGGTATCAAACCCGGAATGTTGTGGTTTCTAGGCAGATGGTCTAGCGACAATGGAGTGCCATATTGACGGGATCAGCCGGACAGGGAGGAACTCTATCCTCTTGTCACGAGTGCTAAAACAGGGAGATTGTTTTTGCATCTGACGTGTGGTAGGGGTTCCTAAAAAGATGGTCTACTGAGTGCGCTAAAAATATATTGAGCGATAATTAGATAACATTTTATGCTTTCAAATATTGGTTAAGATACGATTATTCTTGGTTACCTGTAATTTTCTCCTCGATTAATTGTATTCAATTCTATCGCTGCTTGACAAAATTACAGTGCTGTTTAGAATAACAAATAAGCAATGAAGAAAAGCAAAGAGTGTAAGAAATCAAGGCAAAATGCAGCAGATCAAAAAGGCTGTGAAAGTGAAGAGTGATTACAGTCAATATAGGGGATGAGATTAAAGAGCATTGGAAAAGAACATGTGACACTGAGAATGAGGCTGTATGTAAAACACACACACACACACACACACACACACACACCACATATATATATATATATATATATATATATAATATATATATATATATTAAAGGAAGAACTCAATACAGTAATCCCATAATAAATTTATTTCGACAATTGGGGCCCATATAAATCTAAGTTGATTTAAACCGGCTCCCAAGTTTTTGCCTCATCAGATGGGTCTCAATTCCTTATGAACAAGCATATCACAAACCCCAAAGAGCTGAATATATTAAATTCAAAAAAACAAAAAAATAATAAAAAAATTATATATATTTTTACAGTGTGGGAAACCATAGAAACAGGAAGTGAATGAAAAAAAGAGATACATCTCAAATTGATTTCTAGGGTGTCCAGACAGACAAAAGGTGACATGACAAAAAAAACAGAATATATTAAATATAAAAAGACAAGTAAAATAAAAAGATTTTAAATTTAAACATTAGAGTATAATGATGTTAAAAAGAAATACTAGGAAGATAATAAAATAAAAAAAAAATATATAAAAAAAATAATAATAAATAATAGAAAATAAAATTATTAAAAAAAAATAATACTAATAAAAATAAAAAAAATATATATATATATATATATATATATAATATATATATATATATATATATATATATAATTTTTGGGGGTTACAGAATTTTATTAATGCTTTAAAACCTAAAAGATTCTTTGTATGAAAAAGAAAATATCTTTTTTTTTACAATAGAAGGGGGAGGTAAAGGAAAATAAAAACGAGTTGCATGCTGACGGGTTTCGATCCTCGCTCAACAGAGTTAAATATAGGGAATAATATAATAACCGGTAAATGGGACGAGTAAGAAAATAAAAAAGAAGAAAAGAACAATTTCTTTTCTTTACCTCAAAAGGGGGAGGGAGAGAAGATCTATAGATTGATAATATTCATACCAAGTAAGCCCTCTCTTTGTTTACAAAGAGCAGGCTTATTGGTCAGAATATACAATGTTTCCAAAATTTTGAGGTGGTAAAGAGTGTGACTTGCTCTCAACTGAGAACCAGTCAACACTAAAGGAATTGGCGCAATTGGGATTATTTATGAAGTGCTCGCCTATAGAGGAACCATCCGTATTCCTCAGTACATCGTTCGGACCGACGATTCCATTTCTAATCTTCCTGGGGACATGCTGCTTAAATAGCTGGTTTGTTCTTCCTATGTATTGCAAACCGCAAATACATTTGTATGCATAAATTAAAGAGTTATTATGGTAAAAAAAAAACAATTTTTTTCCATAAATAGATATATGAATAGATATGAGTAAACTTAAGATATATATAGTTAAATAGAAAGACAATGAAAAAACTGTGATATATAGATACATAGATAGATAGATATACTGATTGCTTGAGTGATTGATTAAGAAGATAATATCTTGCTTAATTCGTCCTCATTGAGTGTCTCTATATATAAATTGACAGGTTTAAATTGCTGAGAGTAGGAAACCGAATCACTAAAATTATCGTAAATTTAATTAATGTCAGCCAATATGTTTGCCTGTTGCTGTGATTTTCATTGTATTACATTTTAAAATACAGAGTGTGCGACAACCTTTTAAAGGTTTTATTAGCATTATTAATGCCTGCATTGAATGTTTTTTAACTGAAGATTTGGTATCTTAATATCTACTAAGAGGTTCTCAAGTGATAATCATATTACATATATTACATGATAAATGCATAAGTAACTTATAATTGATTCTCTTTCAAGCCTAATTTGTTATTTTTAATAGTTTTATAATTGGGGCAATTTAGTAACGGGCGTCTTCCTCAGAAACGCGCACGAGAAAAAAAATAATTTGCCTTTTAATTGCTCCCAAATCCGATAATTATCAGATTTTACAACACTTTGCATTTCTTAAATATCACAAATAGTTCAAAAAAAAAAACACCCTCCGGGCGATGCAAAAATAGTTTTTGAAACATATTGTCTGAGAAGTGGGAGCAAAAAAATTCAATGTCAGCGAGTTTGTACCCTAAGTAAGTAAAATCATCAAATTCATTAAAGGATTAAAAAATAAAACAATTTGAAATGTAAACTTTAAATGTGTATCAAACTAAAACAAATTATATAAAGATATATAATACCAGTCATGTATTTATTAAAACTTGTTTAAAAAAAACAATGAGGACTGTCTAATGTTGCATGTTCAAATTTGAGTGTATTTATTCTATGTTATGACGATTTTGGGTAATGTGACGTAAGCAGTGACGTAATTTTTGTACAGACAAAAACCGGAAGCGAATCTTCATTAATAATAGAGATATGGGGTTTCTTTGAAAATGAGAACTTTACTCAAAATTCTGGAGACAATATATTCTGGTTTCTTCCAAATTTTCAAGATGACTCTTAATATGTAAATGGGGTTTGGTTATAGGGAGGTGCTGCTAGTTTCTTTTCTTAACCCCCCCCCCGTATATGTGTAGGCGCGTGGTGTAATGGTTAGAGTCGTAGGAAATGGATTCCTCGACCCGAGTTCAACACCTGGACGAAGCTATTTACATTTCACATGGCGCTAATTCCCTTGGGAAAGGTATGAATCCAATTCTCCCTCCAGCTATGGGTAAATAGTAGGACAGACTGGACTTTTTAACCATAGATAGGTAACCAGTCTAGGAGAAGAAAAAACTGTTAACCTCTGCTTAAGAACTTTATCTTGTCACATCCTACTCGTGCAAAACGGTTTGAAAACTAATTGGTGTGACTTATTGTCGGTATCAGCCGGACAGCGAGGGAATCTATCCCCTTGTCATTAGTGCTACACCAGAGAGATTGCTTTTTTATTCTTTTGGGGTTAAGCGTCACACCTACCATCAGCACTCCACTTTATCGCATACACTAATTTGTCGAGGGTCGATTTTGAATTCGGAAACTTGTGGTTCCGAGGCGGATACTCTACCGACTCTGCTAAAGTGGCCCTGTACATAAAAAGTAGCAATAAAATAACGCAAGTCTCTTATAGGTAGTCTGAAATGCAAATTCATATACTATGTTGAATATCAACATGGAAATACTTCATTTATTCATCTTTTAATATATGTGTATCGATATTCAGATGTAAAGAATATATCCAGTCCAACTTTTCCTTTCAGGACCCATTTGTATAGAAAAAGAACATTTTTCTACAAATATTCATATTGAATTTATAAATGAAACTATATAAGATAATTTGGTATTCAGGCTATTTTGTCGTGTTGCTTAGATTCAGTCAGAACTGGGGAGGCTAGTTATACGACATTGAGTACATTTCCAAAAAAATCAATTTTTCATTTAAACCGTTTGAAATGGAAAAAGGCTATACAAAAAAATATATATATATATATTTCAGTTTGGTAAGTTAAAATCGTCTGATGAGGCCAAATTAAGCAAATTTACATTACAGTCGAGCATCAACCAAATCAGAATAAATATAAATAAAATAAGACGGAAAAATATATACATTTTTTAAATGTAGATGTGATAAGAGATATGTACTAAACATCGTATGTGTAGTAAATTACTGATATTTAGAAGCTTGTCTAGAACTAATGATATATTCAATATATCATTACGTTAAATCCCTATAATATAGACCATATATTAGTCAGTCGCAAAAAACACAACCACACACACATGTTGTATACCCTTCTTCTTACTTACTTCTTACTTCTATTCTTCTTCTGTTCTTCTGACATCTTAAGTTCTTCTAGGTCTCTTCTAACGTCTGGACTTCTCTTGGGGACCTCGTGCCTGGTCTTCCATTGGGGATTTCTCTTTATCAGAAGCCCTGTGTCATTGTTAGTTTTTAGATAATAACACAAGACTTCGATTTACTTTGATCATATTTTATTCTCGAAATCCCCCACCAGACTACCTGCGCAGATCGAGTCGGAGCGTGTATAACACGACTCACCACCGTCGTGATTTCTCGCCGACTGACTAAAATCTATAATCTAAACCGGAAGAGGGTCTTCTCCACCGATGCTCACGGTATCCACCGGAAGGAAGGATCAGGAAAGGTCAAGCCTTGTCATTCAAATCCTTCAAGGCCATGGGCTGCAGCTTATAACGACCATTTTGATTTCTACATTATTGCACATAAATATTAGGTATCTAATAATTATGTAACACACACACACAAACACACACAAACACACACCATACACACACACACACACACGCATACATATATATATATTTTGTATATAATTAATCGCGGAATACAGAAATATATAAACACACACATATACGGAAACAAACACTCTCTCTCTCGCGCACACACACACACACACACATACATACACTCTCCCCCATATATATATATTATATATATATATATATATATATATATTATGTGGGGGAGTGTATGTGTGTGTGTGCGTGTGCGTGAGTGTTTGTTTCCGTATATGTGTGTTTATATATTTTATGTATTCTGCGATTAATTATATATATATATATATATATATATATATATATATATATATATATATGGTAAATAATATGTATATATAAGTTACGATAGCGTATACATAGAGTCATCGACAGTTTCTCACCTATGGATTCCTCAGATCGAGGTTCGCATAGGTGTGAAACTATCAGTTACCAAGTGCCATTGACCTATGCCATTTTAGAAACAGAAAAATCATTGTCTGTTTTCAATTCCGTTCGGTTAAATTGGACAAGCTATTTTTTTAAGTAAATTGAATGCTTACTGTTTCTTTATTGTGCCATTTATATAATGATTTTCGGAATCACTTAATTATTCGATTCTAATTTAAGTGCTGAGAAACACATGTATATATATAGAGAGATTTGATTGAGTTTACGTCATTGTTTGACTTTCTTGTTAGTCAAACAGATCTTTAGGTAAACCGACACTATAGTACTCTTATTCAGATATATTCAGTTGTCTTGTTTTCATGGATCACATTTCAGGGCTAAACAATGAACATTTCAGGGCTAAACAATGCAACTGCTGAAGCCTTGAAATGTGCCCCATAAAGGGAATATGTTTAACTAAAGGTGTCAGTTCCCCAGATCTCACTGACATCTACATATCAAAAAGAAAGAAAAGAGGAGGAACAAAAAATAAAGTAACAAATAAGACTAACATCACAGATGTGAATCCGAAAATAAACAAAAACAGACAGCAATAAAACTTAAAAAAAAGTTACATATATAGAACATGCTATTTCCATTATTAAT
>CM042140.1:134807596-134810096 GCA_023376005.1 Doryteuthis pealeii | reverse complement strand
TTTAGGTGTTGTGAAATGGAGCTATTATCTGTCAATTGGAGAGTTAGACGACATGACAATGTCGTTGAGGTAAAACCGATGTAGGTATTTTTATTTTCTGGGAGACTGCAATCTCCTAACAGACATTTAAATCGGTATACTACATTGGTTTCATTAAGCCAACTTGTGTGGGGAGAGAAATTGTTGCGGACAACGAGGTTATATATATATATATATATATATATATATATATATATATATATATATATATATAATTGAAGGTGTTCGTGGTGTAATGGGTATCATCGTAGGGACACGATGAAACGAGTTCAAATCCTGGACGAGGCTGTTTGCATTACCTATAGGACTAATGCCCTTGGAAATGGAATGAATCCAACTATTTTTCCTCCTGGGTAAATTGTAGAGTAAACTGTGCTCTTTAACCTTGATACGACAACCAGTCTAGGAGAAGAACTACTCTTTATCCAAACCTCCCGCTGAAGAAAGTGATCTTGTATCAAATCCTGCTCGTGCGTCGGGGATGAAAATTCACATAAATGACTTCATAAACAACTGCTAGTGCATGCAACAAAACCTTCATCAGTTGATGACTTTACTACTGCATATTTTTAGTTTGGTGTCACAAACCAGTGAATGTTGGATAGTGTGATGCACCTTTATCAAACGTAAAATAAAGCAAAAAATCAATATCTTATTATCATTTTTTAGCATCCCCATTTTGTTGTTTTTATTGTGATATTTAGGTAAGTGTACGCTATACCCTTATTCACTGAACAATGAAAATAAAAATAAAATTCAAACAGAATTGAATGGTATATAATCACATTTTAATAGAATATGTCCCTTTTTGATAGTTTGTACAAAACAATGTGCTTTTCATCTACTAATGAGAAAATAGATACAAAGTATAAAATAAAAATTAAAAAAAAAATACTGCTGAACTTAATACATAATTCTAATCAATATTTGTTTTACATATTAAGCGCCAGAAAAATAATGTATTTTTTAGACGCCGCCCAGATCAAAGAGAGGCTGATGAAATAACCAGACAGGATTAAAAAAGCAGAATCTGTTTTCCTCCAATCCGAATCTTTTAGGTAACACAAGCTGTCACAGGCATTATTGATTTACATTATCATTTAGATAGAAGAGTAATTAATGAGTGAATAAGTTAATTATGAAATTAGTATATTTGTAAATTTTAAAATGAGGTTTGATAATTTGTATTTTTAGAATTTTCAGACTATTGTTTTCATCTATTTCTTGTCAAACTCGCAAACCTTCTCGTCTAATTAAGGAACTTCGATGGAATTTCGAACTGAATCCTTAATCATTCCAATGGGGTAGATTAGTCTCATTCCATTAACGATTAAGCTATGTTAAGTATTCTGTTATTTTCGGCCGTGGACAGGATTGAACACGCAATCTACGGATAACTGTCACTTAGACTTCAATCCTTATATCCGTTACGCCATGTGTTCAAATATAGATTTATATATAAAGTAATATACCAGCGCGAACTTCACACTTAGTGGTAGTGTCAATCGGGAGCTCCATCAGAAACGACCGCCAAGTCAAGACTGAGGCGTACGGAGGCGCAGGCACTTACACTAGAAAATACAATAGTTTTGCCAATAGTCAATCAAACCATTTCCCTGCATCTGCATCACTTAAAAAAAATTCTAATGATCGCTCATTGGAATATATTTCTGCTGTTTCTGTCACGTCTGAATAATTTTGAAACATTTTCACTTTTCAAAATGATTATAAATCTAACACATTCCTTCACATGCAAATTGTTTCAAACACAGTCCAATATCCATACACTGATAAAGTATAATTCTTGGTTGATTATGGAAAAAATCAGCCAATACATATATCAATTACTAATGTATCTATAAAATGTTATTCTTCAGTTGTTTTTTTTAATTTTACATTTTTTTTAAATGTTTATCAAGCAGCGTAGTTGTTATGAAGGTAAAACAGTAGAAAATCACTAATTATTAATTATAGTTTGAGTGAAAAAGTGTCACCTCAAGAGAGTCAGTAACGGGGTTTTCGTTGGCTTAGAGAGTAACATGCTCAGGCAAATCTAGGAGCGTAGAATTAGAACTTGATAGATTTGACCGTAATCTAATTCACAGTTAATCGCAGTCCAAGAACAGCGCCTTAGTTTTAAAGCGTGACACAGAGACTAGGTCCTACCTATTAGACTGATAAAGGAAATAGCCAAATGGGGAAGATCTAGTAAATGATCAGGCAAGAACGGAGAATCAGAAGTTGGTATACTTGACCGTAATCTAACATACAGTTAATCACAGTCCAAGAATAGTAGTTTTGAAACGTCACCCAAAATCATAGGTTCTATCTATTCAAGGCAGTCGATAGAGCGTTCGGCTAGAAACCACAAGGTTCCTAGTTCCATACCGGTCCTCGCTAACTCAGCGTATGTGTTGCACAGGGATCTGTGTGGTAAAGTAAGGAGCTGATGGTAGGTGTG
>CM042140.1:134797596-134802596 GCA_023376005.1 Doryteuthis pealeii | reverse complement strand
GTTTCGCCAGCCGTCATCACGGGGTACATAATTGGGTTTTTAGTTCATTTTTTTTAGTTCTTTAATCTATGTTTTTATTAAATTTGGAGAGTCTATTATTTTTTAAGCAGGGGATGTAAGTTAAGCGTGTTAGTTATTATATATATTTAGTACGTTGTATCCGACTTTAAATGCTATTTTGTTGATGTTAATTTTTAAAATTTTTTTATGCATATTGCTCCAAGGATCTGTAGGCGTTTATTATTATTATTATTGTAGATAATTTTACTATTTTCGTTTAAAATTTTCCTAATAGCAGGGAGGTGGATTTTTCTGGGTGCTTCTTATTAAGTGTTGTTTTATGGCGCTTGTGTCGGAGAGATGGTATGTGAGGCGGCGGGACAGTGTTGTTGTTGTATGGCCAATCTAGCGATTAATATATAGTTTATTTTCTGAGAGGTACTTTCCGAATGGGCAAGTGAATCTATAGACTACGTTTGTTTGGATTAGGGGATTTTTAGGAGAGTTTGTGTTATTTTTAATGAGGAGGTTTGATGTTTTGAATTTGGTGTAGTAAATAATTAGTTTTATTTTTTGTTGTTGGTCGACGGGTTTGATGTGTCTATGTATGATGTTGGTTATTACATATTCATCGTATTTGTAGTTTTTGTGCATTTGGTTTCTGTAATATAGATTGATTTTGTTATTATTGTTGTTGGGGTTCTTATTGTTATTTTTGTGGATGGTATGCAGGTTTAGTTTTATTTGTTGATCTACAGTTTTGTTAGGGACGTTGTTATTGACGAGGGTTTGTTTAATATTAAGAAGTTCTTTGTAAAATATTGTTTTAGATGAGGAAATGTAGAAGGCTCTATGGATTAGATTTTTAATGAGGGCTATTTTATATTTAAGGGGGCATTCACTATGGTAATTAAGAGTAATGTGGAGTTTTTGCTGGTTGTTTTTTTTATATACTGATGTGATGAATTTTGTGTTACTGGAATCAGTAAGTACGGGATTTTTTTGTTGATATTGTAATTTTTTTTGTTCTATTGTAAATTTTAGTACAGTGTTTTTTTCGAGGGTGCATTTTAATTTTTCGAGTTTGTCAGAGGATTGTGCGGTTATAAAAATGTCGTCGACCTAACGTGTATATATGTATGGTTTAGGGATTTTTGCATTTCACATAATGTCATTTCCCTTATAAAATGTATGCATCTAACTATTCTCCCTCCAGCTATGGATCAATAGTAAGACAGCGTGGCATCTTTAATCTTGGTTTAGCACCGATCGAGGAGAAAGAAAACTGCGAATTCAAACCTGTTGATCTCTGTTTAAAACTGACCTTGTATTATATTCTGCCCGTGTGACGCTGTTGGATAGATATATAAAGTGAAGAAAAAGACATTTAAATATTTTAAATAATATAACACTCTCTAATGCTCCTTAATAAAAAAACATTCACATTTATCGTGAATCAAAAGATATCAGCTACACCCATCTATGATGAAGCAGTGGTTTCATTATTAATTACATTTTTAGAGATGGGGTTTTAGCTCCATGAGACCTGATTTTGAATTCTGAACAGCTTAATTAAAATTCTAGAGACACCAGTGTACACTTCTATTTATCTATAACTATATGGGAGGAGATAGGTATTCTTGTTATACATTTTGTCCTGATCCTTTGACATCCATATACACAGACACAAAGACATGAGCATAGTAGCATAAATGATAAATAAGAAAAACTCATTAAACTTAATAAGGTACATTTCTAAAAGTAGATAAATTGCTTTTAACAGCGTCCCGTTGGTTTATATATAACTAACAGAGATTCTCAACGTTGCTATGGATTTTAAAAGTTGAAAATAGATCTCTGATCTATATTTTTAGATAGATAAGTACAAATATTTTTCTATATATTTGTTTTATTATCTTTTATTCTTTGTATTTTTGTTTGTTTTTAAGTTGTTTATTTTTATTATTATTCTTGTTTGTATTTGGTCTTTTATTTGCCTTTCATTAATTTTATTATTTATTTGCGTGTCTTAATTTTTGATAATTTGTCAATTAATTTTTTATTATATCATCTTCCAATTTAGCTTTTTCTTAGGGAATATGAGGCGTAACATTCTTAACCCCCTTCTCCGACAGAAATAGGGTGTGGATTTATTGAACTCTTGGTTTTGCTGTTCTGTAGAACTTTTTCTTTATATGAAGACGCGCGCTCGGCCGTTGTACTAAAAAAAACATACTGAAAGAGCGACACACAGATTGATTCTTATATATATATATATATATATATATATATATATATATATATATATATATATATATATATATATATATAAACGAGGAAAGTTTTAACACGTTGTATATATATATATATATATATATATATATATATATATATATATAGTGTGTGTGTGAGATGATCATTGTTTCAGCTTTTGCTGGAAATGGTGTACCTAAGGCAGTATTATTGGTAGAGGGCTCAATATAAAATAGAGCTGTTATATAATATAATAAGATAAATATATAAGGTTTTACATATCTATTTATTAGGTGACAAAGGAACATTCACAACCATATTGGTTTCATGCAATGCATTCATCAGGTGAAGATGTTTCAAATGCCATTTGAAACATCACCTGATGAATACATCGCATGAAACCAATATGGTTGTGAATGTTCCTTTGTCACCTAATAAATAGATATGTAAAACCTTTATATATTTATCTTATTATATTATATTATATTATATTATATTATATTATATATATATATATATATATATATATATATATATATATATATATATATATATAAAGCGTGTTACAACTTTGCTCGTTTGTCTCACGACAGGCGGAATATTTATTCTTAATCATTAATGAGCTGAAATTCCAATTTACAGAGTTGTAACGTTTTTAGAATACACCTTTCCAATAAAAAAAACGTTAAATCCTTGTTTTAAGCATGAGATAATTATTTTTTTAGAGCAAGACTTTAGAGAAAAATGGTACCAGTCATCTTTGGACCTTCCATATTTTACTTTTTCCACAGTTGTGTTCGTTAACTGTTTCAAATGTCATGAAAATAACTTTCCGGTAATAAAAAAAAGAAATACTTCTTTTTTTTAATTTTCTGCTTCTGCTAAAAAAGAAAGATGCCTTCCTATTACAAATATAAGAAGGTATAAATTCTAGTTTTTTTTGCGCAGGTTTTTTTAAGTTCAAAAGAAATATTGTTTCTCTGTGTGGATAAGTTGTTATTTCAAGGATTTTTTTTTTCATTTTTTGTGAGCGTTGCTGGAAAGTATACGGAATCCTCTCGATGCTAAAAAAAAAGGCCAAAATGAGAAACTGCTAAAAGAATGAAGATGCAAGTAATATCAAAGGAAAAAACGCACACATGCACTCACATACACAGATAAATTATGATTGCTTCCTTTTCTATATCTGCTTATGAGTATTAGCTATTTTGAAATATAGAGGTGTTTATTAACATAGACATGAACACAAAACCACATATACCAAGAGCACACACATACACCTATATAAGTACATTCATACATATTTATATATATATAGGTAATATATATATATATATATATATATATATATATATATATATATATATATTATATATATATATATATATATATATATATATATATATATATATACATATATATACATATATATACATATATATATATATAAATATACATACATATATATACATATACATATATATATACATATATATATACATATATATATATAATATATATATATATATATATATATATATATATATATATATAGACTTGAACAATGATTACAGGTTATTATCAATTACTTATTTTCTTTCCACTAGGACTGTCTCATTATTTTAACGCCCTTATACACACACACACACACACGCGCACACACACACGCACACACACACGCATATATATATATATATATATATATATATATATATATATATATATATATGTATGGGTATTGAAATATGTATATATATGTATGTCTGTGTATACATGTGTGTATATACGTGTGTATAAATAAGTGTGTGAGCGTGTACTTATATATATATATATATATATATATATATATATATATATATATATATATATATATATATATATATATATATATATATATATATATATATATATATATATACTTCTGAGTAAGAACTTGTTTTAAATTATGGGGGCACGTATCTATGATTTTTTGGATATTTCGTTTTCAACATCAAACACCGTATTATAACCTTTTTGCACGTAAAACCGGAAACTAAAGCTAATCATTGAATATCCAAAAAAATTCTTGAAAATATATCAGAAAACACCATTCCTCGTAATTCCGAATAAGATTTGCATTTACAGAAAATAAAAGCGAAGCAAAAGCGAATGGTTACGTAACTGATAAAGTTTCAAACGCACAGAACGTATTTGAATCAACAAAAACAGTAACATTCAAAAGGGGAATATCAACTTCAGCATTATTATTGTGTCTAGACTTTATCAATGAAATCTAGACAATCATATTCGTTCAGACTATTAATCTATTTATTCTTTTGTTCAAGAATCAATATATTATATTTGCAGAGGCGATAAATTTATTTGATGAGACGATTCAGATATTTATATATTATAATTTCACTCATCATATTTATCTCTCTATCTCACAATAATATAATATATCTATCTAGCCACACACACACACACACAAACACACACACATACACACACACACACAAATATATATATACATATATATATATACATATATATGTATATACCCCCATATATATATATATTTATTTATTTATTTATTTAAGTCACCAATACAAAGTTCGTCTTACTAATGGTTTCAGATGTTTATCCGTCATCAGAGACGTTGACTTACCATTGGTAAGACGAACTTTGTATTGGTGACTTAAATAAATAAATATATAAATACAGCTCTTAAAGAAAGAAATAATTGAGCACTTTTTAATCATTTCTCT
>CM042140.1:134780096-134792596 GCA_023376005.1 Doryteuthis pealeii | reverse complement strand
GTGTGTGTGTGTGTGTGTGTGTGTGTGGTTGGTGTGTTTGTGTGTGTGTGTGTGGGTGTGCGTGCGTGCGTGTGTGTGTTATAGTCGGGAAAATATGTAATTAATATTATCATAGTAGAATTTAGCAGTAATCGCTGAACCCATTTTTACCTATATATAATATAATCGATAGTTATTTAAGAAGTTGCACAAGTTCAGCTCAGCACGCACTATTCGGCTTTGCACTTTACCAAATCTATTGCCAATAGTAAATAATCATTTGCTCAATTTTTATACGGTACTTGTGTATATCACTTTATTATATTCAATTCCAGTCGAGACCGTTTATTTTCGCATCAAATTAAAGTTATTGTTAATGTTATAAATTCATTCCTCCCTTCTCTATGCCACAAACCAAATAAATGGTTTTGTACTTAATAGGCCTGATACGTTGACAATGAAATACTTAATGGAATTCGTTTGCGAAAGCCACTTTTCGATAACCAGAAAACATTCCCAGACAATAATAAATTTACCAACCACACGAGATCAGTTTCTTAAGCGGGGTTTTAACCGGTTTGATTCTGTTTTTTTTTCTCATATGTTACTGTTGCGGGGTTTTTAAGGGACAAAAATAAGACAAACGACTGGTGAAAATGGATACAAATGTATTGAACAAAAATGAGTAGAAATTACAGAAAAGAATGTGGAGTTGCGTCCGACCATACAGTTGCGAAGTGACTCGCGTTGCTTGTGTCAAACCACAATTGTCCCTGCTACTTATAGTAGGAGTCGGCGTATTCCATTTATGTACATAGGTTATATCACCTATAACAGTTACTATCTCAAGTTTAAAGAGCTCAGTCTTCACTACTATTTAACCATAAATCGAGGGAGAATAGTTCAATGCATACCTTTTTACAATGATATTAGCGCTATGTAAAATGCAAACAGCCTTGTCCAGTATTTGATGTCTGCTCCCAATATCCATTTACTAACCACGCAATTTCAGTTTCTAAAATGGAGTTTATCAGGTTTGATTTAGAGTTTTCCTTCTCATATACCGGTTATTATAACAAAGTTAAAGAAATCGGTCTTCTCTAATAAAGTAAAGTCGTCGGGGCGGTCTAATGTCGGTATCAGCCAATCAGCGAGGGTGTCTATCCTTTTTTCCCTAGCGCTAGACCAAGGAGATTGTCTTTGCATCTAAGGTGGAGCGCCACACCTACCATCAGCTCCTTACTTTACCACAGATCCTTGTGCTACTCATAACGCTGAGGCGAGGACCGGTATCGAACTAGTAACATTGTGATTTCTAGCCGAACGCTGTACCGACTGAGCTAACCCGGCCCATAAATATTTTATTATAACAAAGTTAAAGAGATCGGTCTTCTCTAATACTTAACCATAAATGGAGGAAGAATAGTACAAGGTAAATCTTTCCAAATCATTTTAACGCTATGCAAAAGGCAAAGAACATTGTACATTATTTGACATCTTGTCCTAATATCCATTTCATATGAAGATAACCATTACACACAAGCGCCTCCACATTTCTATTAAGTAGTTGCAAACATATCTTACATTCCTTGATTATAGAACTAAAATTAATATAACGTCTTAATTTGCAATAATTTTACAGAGGTGAGATAATGAAAGCTCTTTTTCAACAACCATATGAAGCTTTAGGCAAAGATAATGTATAGTAGGATTCTGTGTGCTACTTAATGTAGGAAAATAGTTAAAAGCAACCATTGCGGAATAACTGCGAAATCCAAAACTTCATTCGAGTTTGATCCCTGTGGACCTTTTTCGTATTTAGTTCTCTGGTGCAAAAGTGATGATCTGGTTTCTATTCTTATACTCAGCGGTTAAATGCATTGGTTTCGAATTCACAATTGTCCTCATTTTAACCAGATTTTGCTTCCTGGGTTAGTAGTACTGGATTTATGTATTTCCCATGGCGATTAGCGTGAACCGCAAATAGCCTCGTCCAGAATTTAAACTTGACTCGCGGTGTCCATGTTATCCCGTGATGACCATTACTATCCCCGATCTAACACAACAAAATCAATAGTCGTAACGATAATCGTCAATCTCGTCAGTTGAGCAGAGTACAATCTATAATAGAGTTCCTGTATACAACACAGACGTGGGAGAATTGCATTGATAGAACAGGCGAAATCATTTGAACGTTAAAGTGTATCATTTCTTTACAGCCAGACAGTTTTTCTCGGAGCAGTTTGAATCAAATTAAACCATGATAGAATTTTGTTTGCCCGCAAGAACCTGGATGCTCTTCACCGAGCTGTGATTTGCCTCCAGGTTAAGATTGAAATTATTTATATACTTGTGGATGGTGTGGAAACATGAACAATTGGCGAGAGTATTGGTAGATTATGTTTACTTTCAAGAAGTCTGCAAATTTCCTGATACTATTACGGTCTGCTTCTAGACACATGCAGAGACGTCCTCAGGACACTTACACAGAGAGAGAGAGAGAGAGAGAGAGAGAGAGAGAGAGAGAGAGAGAGAGAGAAGAGAAAGAAAGAAAGAAAGAAAGAAAGAAAGAAAGAGAGAGAACTAAGTATAATAACACATTCTAGCACATAATTACATACACGTTAAACAAACAACACACACAGACACACACACATATATATATATATGATCGCATCTGGGTAAAATAACAAATAAGGCCTAAATCGACTTTTATAAACTAGTACAAAATAAAAAAACGTCCTCCGGGCGATGTAAAAATAGATTTTTGAAACATATTGCCTGAGGGGTGGGAGTAAATAATTCAATGTCAGCGAGTTTGTACCCTAAGTAAGTAAAATCATCAAATTCATTAAAGTATTAAAAATAAAACAATTTGAAATGTAAACTTTAAATATGTATTAGAATAAAACAAACTATAGATATATAATACCAGTCATGTATTTATTAAAACTTGTTTAAAAAACACAATGAGGACTGTCTAATGTTGCATGTTCAAATTTCGAGTATATTTATTCTATGTTATGATGATTTGGGGTAATGTGACGTAAGCAGTGACGTAATTTTTGTTACAGACAAAAACAGGAAGTGAATCTCCATTATTAATAGATGACATATATTTTTGCTATAAACTATACAAACCTTTTCATAGAATAAAACGGAATATTAAACAAGGAAACATTCATATTGTTTATTCCCATGTAAACTATCAGGTAAAAACGAGCGCATGTTTTGTATTCATCAAGCATAATCAATAAACACTTCTAATCACAAATATTACACTCAATATCAGGAAAATCACACTAAAATCCAGCTATATCTGCAATGAAAATATATTACAGAGCTTTAAAACATTTTTTTAGATATCACCGGCTTACACTCAAACACCAAATGTAACTGCATAATTGGGTCAGACTTCCCATTAAACGGTAACTGTCAAATATAAAAACAACATAACTTTATTAAATTACTTTAAGATTCGATTAATGCACAGAAATATTGATACTATTATCGAAGAAGCTGTAGCGTTAGTTTGTATTCGCCTGGTGGAGTTGTCTGCCCTTTTTAGTTTGATGATGCCCACCAGGGGCACCAGTATTTAAGCGCCGGTTTCAAACACTTTCGCTCTCTCTTTATAGTTTCAGCAACTACGAGCCTCATGGGGTAGATTCTATCTAAACCCTCTCGTGGGGCTCCGCCCCCCTTACATTACTGTAAGTCCTCACAGCATGGACTATTCCTAGTCTCATGTCTGTGCCTTTTATTGTATATCTGTATCATTCATGAATGTGTCTTATCTTGATTTGTGTACCTCTTTTTATGTGTACTCTTTACTATGAACGTTGTACCAACTGTTATCCATGTGCTGTGTTTATTAAATGTTTGTCTATTAACCTTCGTCGGAGTTATTTGTATCCAAAGTATGTTGAACTTTAAACCATCCTTACAAAGCCTTCCGGAAACAGAAAATATGCACATACTTAACAACATTAAAAATAAGAGTATACATAGACAAACACCTTTTCAACTCAAAAGGTTAAAACAAAGCATTAAAAAATAAGATTTAAATATGAAAAACAAAAGCATAGTCTAAATTATTAAATTTTGCATTGTAGAGAAAATCACAATAATCCTCATTCCAGAATTATAATCAAAATATTATTTACAAATCCATAGATGAACTTCATATGAAGCAAATTGTAAAACCTACACAATTAACCAAAAAGATACAACTAATAACATGTTAGAATAATCTTAGTATATATATAATATATTAGTATATATTAATACCTGAATAGCTACTGTGTTAAGATTTGAGATATGGACAATCTAGTAGAAGTAGACACTACCACAATATCTGCTAATCAAACTTAATAACTATTACACCACAGGTGCTTAAATAGTTATTTAGTAAGTGTGTGTTATTTTTGGTAGAAGGATCGTGTATTGTTCAGTCAAAATCACTAAAAATAATCTACTAAACCCAGGTTGCAATCCATTGTACTGTAATTAACTTGAGACCGTTGTTTATTAAAATGTCTTGATTCAGTACTAATTGACCCGAAATGGGTTGATATGACGTAGAAAAACCAACCAACCAGTAACCATCTGTGTTAACCTCAAAAATATTTAATAAATAAAAAAAAAAACACTCCATATAGTTTATCATCACCTTCAAGTTATAAACATTGTTTGGATTTCTTCGCTTATTAATGCACGAGCTAACACATGTGATACACCCAGTGAGAGACAGAATCATTAAAATAGAATGTGTTTGAAAAACAATCATATTTCATGACATGTATGATTTTCTGTTCTCCCAAAATGGTTTCGTGTCTTACAAACATACTTGACTTTTGAAGGATGACTCAGAAGTCTTATCATGGTGTAATACTTAGCAAGCTAGTCTATCAGATCTATTACTACTGAACAGCGTGTTCGATCTTCGCTGGATGCCCCATAATTGCGACCTTGTGTCATATCTTAGCCATGACGAACAGGTTGGGTAAATTCTTTGAAGTATGACTTACGGTCAAGTCAGGCTGAAAGAACCCGTTCTCGATAGAGCACTGAAGTTAAACAACAATGATCTAGTTCAATACTT
The DNA here is from genome assembly GCA_023376005.1 of Doryteuthis pealeii. NCBI lineage: Eukaryota > Metazoa > Mollusca > Cephalopoda > Myopsida > Loliginidae > Doryteuthis > Doryteuthis pealeii. Next base: position 134,787,513 of record CM042140.1, on the reverse strand, counting down.
AGATGGGGACCACATAATCAATAGATGTTACTGTAAGTAAACCTGAGGCCTGAGTGCCAGATCTAAGCAAAGTTCAGTAAATAACAAAATACTAGAGCTATCTATTTGACACTTTTTTTTCTAAATAAAAAAAAATTTCCCAGTTGTTAATATTTCTGAGAATTTTCTTTTTAGAGAATTGACATTTTTCTCTTAAGGTAAATTTGACAACAATAATCAAGGAAAGTAATTAGCTTCAATGTGCTAATAAAACTTTAATGGCTTATACAGCCATTGAAGTTTTATTACATTTTTGGCAATAATAAAAATGCTTCAGTTTTTTCACTGAAAGTATTTACGGTTAGAACAGGATGTGGCACATGTTTCACTTTTAAACGGAATTAAATTCAGAGTTTTCTTTCTCGTAGATCGATTGCAAAACCATAGTTAAAGATCCTAGTTTTCCCTACTATTTATCCATAGCTGAAGGGAGAATAGTTGGGTATATACCTTTCCTAAATGTATTAGCACTATGTGAAATGGAGCAAATCTCGTCCAGTTGTTGTGTACTGCCGCTACACTTTGACAAACAACTAGGAACACGTATATAGAAAAAATATAATCTCATATTTTTATTCTTCGCTGGTGACGCTTGTGTGTAGCAGGAGATTTGTCGTATAGAGTTCAGACATACAAATCACCTGCAGGGAGTTTGAACATCAAGCAAAAACTCTACACTTCAGCCAAAATTCTAAGCATTATATAGTTTTAAATGTTCCACACGACACTCATAGCGGCACCCATGCCGTTTTCTGGCTCTGGAATGAAAAAGAAAAAAAATAGAGGGAAAAAAATAAATTCGACTTGTTGAAGAGAGGGGGGGTAACAATGTCGTCGCCGTCACAAAAGCTATAGCACAAAAAATCCGTCGTCGTCGTCGTCGTCGTCGTTGTAAAATCACCAACTCAAATATCTTCAGTAGCTGAAAAATCGCAACTGCTGCTGTCATCACCCCACTTCTATTTATACAAGATTTTCCTTCAACATCCGGGTGTCTGCACCCCACGCACGAGATTCTCGAGCCAAACCCGACCGCTGGAATCATCATAGCTATCATCCGGGCACCTGGTGCTTACATCCGGGACTGTAGCATCTCGACTTCGGTGACAATGTTTGCATTCTGAAGGAAGCGGGTTCGATTCTACAGTCCGACATGTCAGGCAAAGCCTAGCCCGCTTCCTTCGAGAATACGACAGGTCTTGACGTTCGCCACTTACCTCGTGTTCTCTGTCACACTTGCAGACACACCCCTTTGCCCATTAGCCATGGTTTACACCCACACAAATGCTGGTTTTCTATTGGTCATCGCTTACACCCACGCATTTCTGTATTAATGCCTCGGGTATCACACTCATGCCCTTGCTGTCTTCCGGTTGCCACTTTGCTGATTTTATCTAAGACCGGATATATCTGTCAATTTCACCCGCCGGGTTCACCACCAGTCAAGGCAACATATTACATAGTATTTAAACATTTACGACAATAACCATTGCACAACTAGTACCTCCATTGTACGTTTTAATTTATCCAATACTGTATATTTTGCAAGTTTATTTAAAAAATCAAAAGAACAATTCGGTCATACATTCAATTGTTTGAAAAGACAGTAATCGTGTCATAGTAAAAATACGGATGAAACAATCGTACCGCATTAAACTTATATAAAATATCGTTTTTATTTTCTCAACTTTACCTAAAGGTATGTGTCACACATACATCAAACGAAAGTAGGAAACTATGCCAACTGAAAAATTGTAATAAAAGTGATATAGATAAAGATACTATGACAAATAAGAAAGGTATACGATGCGAAATATATCTTATCTGTAATTTACGGACATGAAAGATCTTTAATGTTTTGTAATTCTGTCACAAAAAAATATTTGAAACGTATAAGTTTGTACTACGAGTGTTAGATTGAGTTTGACACAAAGGGACTTTGGTACAATCTATATCCATACAGTGGGAACGGTTCCATTGATTTTCCTATTATCTTTTGTTTAAAGATCTTAAATAAGAAGAGGTTACAGCGTGAAAAATAAAATAAAATAATGCAATGAAAACTCCTACGCTATTGAAATGGCACTTTTTTCTCTCTGTGAAAGCTTGTCATAACTATTTCTCAATTATAGAAAAAACGGAGATGCTGAAAATATGGCAGTGCACCCAAGTGACAGAAATGTATAGAGTATATGTTAGTCAGGTGAAGCGTGTTTTGAATGACACTCAAGCTGTGTCTGGTGCATATCAGTATATTCATTTCAAGGAATACTTGTCTCGTTTTCATTTGACTTCATTTTGTTTCTGTTTTGTTGTTTTTTGTTGTTTGTTTTTTTGTCTTTTTTTTTCATTCTTTCTTTTTATTTATTTCCGTGTTGCTCCCCTGTCAATTTAACGTCTTGGTACAAGTTTTCCTCATTTTAGTTGCCATTTTTTTTATCTACTCTACTTGATTTAAAGTATTTATTTATTCACTAAATTATATCGGTTAATTGTTTGTGAGTTTGTTTTATGTTATTCATTCGCTTTTGCCTGTTTCTATTATTCTTTGAACTTTCATCTTTTTTCCATTCTATTCATTCTTTCTTATTTATTATTCATTCATTTCTTTTTTGGAGGATTCACGCTAATCTCATTCAGTTTTCTTTCACCTCTTGGAAATATCTGTTCTTCGTTCTATCTTTTTATTTATCTATTCATTTATAGTCCCGTAGGATGGGAATTTAGAATACAACGACTGCGACTGCACTCTGGAGAGGGTTAAGAACAAACGTGGCCACTTGTTGGCCGTGGTTGGAAACCAGTGATGTTAAGAACAGAATACTGGTGGATAAGCAGTCCATGACATGCAACACTCCATGTAGACCATCATTACTTAGGGTAGAGGAGCCGTCCCAGAATCCCCTAAATAAATGTATTTCTTTCTTTCTTTCTTTCTTTTCCTTGAGACATCTATGATTTATTACTACTGTTAATTATTTCTTCTTCTTGTTCTTCTTCTTGTTCTTCTTCTTCAACAACAACAACAACAACAACAACAACAACAACAACAACATATACCGAATTGGCATTTAAAAGGAACGTTTTAGTATTCACTTAATATTTTTCTTTCAACTGTCCTTCTCTTTCGTCTTTTATCCTTTCATACTTTCTTTAATATTATTTCATCTTCACCCTCATCTTGTATTTTCTAACACTTTTTTGATTTTTTTAATTTCTCCTTTCCTTATTATTTTTATCTTCTTCTTTTAATTCCCTCATCACCCATTTTGATTGCTATTTCACCATTTTGCAATTTGCTTTTGTCTTGTACTTAACGACTAATCTTTCTTTCTTTTTTCTTTATTTCCCCCACATAAACTCCTCATTTAATTTTCTATTCAAAATATGATCCGTATCTGTTGGCTGGGCTTTGAATATGCTGACTGAATGCCTAACTAATATCCCCTCCAAAAGAAGGGGTGTTCTGTGTGTGACAATACCCTGTATCTGATGTTGAGGTTCCAGTTCTGGAGGACAAGGGAGTGTGAAATGCGCCATCATTGCCATTTGCTCTCTGGTTGACTCTGACCTGGAATAGTATTACTTGTTAGGTACATATATATGGATCAAATATATCAGTTAGAAAATTATTCGTATTCGGTAAGACCGTATGAAAAAAAGAACCTCTTAAGAAATAACTAAATACAAAATATAAATATAAGTGTACAATGAAATGTACGACAGGCAAGACAAGCTGGACACTGGTGGGGAAGCAAGAACGAACTTATAAGAGACGTTCTACTGTGGACAGCTATACATGGACACACCAGTATATGCTGACTGGCAAAAACCTACAACAGTCAACTCTGTGAATATTCTAGAAACAGCGCGTTGGAAGTTCCAGAGGGATGAGTGATAGTGACAGTTGGTGAGAGTGAGAGAGACAGAAAGAGAGAGACAGAGACAAAGACAGAGAGAGTGAGAGAGAGAGAGAGAGAGTGAGAGAGAGTCATGGATATCCATCCTTGTTGTCAGCGTGACCTGATGATACATATATATATATATATATATATATATATATATATATATAATATATATATTCTTTGAGAGTAGTCAAATCGATAATGTTTGATCTTATCATATAAGGATTTTCAGTGTTTATTAATAATGACTCATTAGTTTTCTATTTTGGGGATATTTTTGTAACATTTACTTTACTTATTCTCATCATGTTACTCATCCAGAAAATAACATCTCATTACTGTGCTATTAACTCCGCCTCCCTTCTTCTTCTTCTTCTTCTTCTTCTTCTTCTTCTTCTTCTTCTTCTTCTTCTTCTTCTTCATTCATCATCAAACAACAACAACAACAACAACATATACCGAATTGGCATTTAAAAGGAACGTCTTTACACCCATAGACGAGCAGCCGCTATTCACCCCAGTAACCTAATTGTGTCACCTGATGACCTGGGTCTAAAGAAGACTGATTAGAACTCAATTCAGCTTTCCTACATCTAATAATACAATATCTGCAAAGGTGAATTTAGAAAATGTCACTTTTGCTTCAGAATATATTTGCGAGGAAATAATCTGTAGTCATACCTAATCATTTCATCATCTATGCCGTATTTTTTTTGTTTACCGTTCTAATTCCTGTTTGTAACTTACTTTTTCATGGCCTTTAGCACATGAATACAGTCAGGACAATGTCTGGTGCTTATTAACAAGAAGGAAATAACTTGTCAAATAGTGGACTGTGCCGTTTCAGTGAAACGTATCGTAAAAGAAAGCAAAAAGATAGACAAAATATGGATTTTGCAAGAGAGTTAAAAAAAAAGGTTATGGAACATGAAAGTAACAGTGATAAGAATCGTACTTTGTACACTTGAAACGGTGCCAAAATTTTAGAAAAGTGACTGGGGTACTGGGGTACTGGGGATTAGAAGAAGAATTACAACATCGGGAAAATCATCTAGAACATTCAAAAGAAACCCGGAAATGTCATGAGATTTGCAGTCACTCAGATATCAGTGAAAAACCACCAGTTAAAACCGGTATGAGGAAGTCGCATTTTTAAAAATCTGATGAGTGTTGAGATGCCCTTCATTGTCATTGCTCCGAACTCCACTCTGACACCGGTGATGTAGTAATTGTTTGGCTGTCATCTATGGGTCAAAGATATAAAAATGACTCGTATTGTGAAAAATGTCTTGAGAAACAACTACACCAAAATGTAAATTCTACAAAGGGCGCAGTTTTCGAGTCTGGCATACAATAATTCTATACCGGTTGATATGCCTTTAAAATCAATCAATCTATCAATAAACAATTTATTGGTGTTTAGATGAAAATAAAAGTGATACGTGCATTCTCTTGTTTTGATGTGCGGATAATTTTTGGAGAAGCAAAGAAAAACAACAATAAAAAAATGATATCTCCTGTCGGCTGGGGCTTTAGAATTCACTGACTGCACCACTGCAGAGGGGTAAGACCCCAGTGGAGCCATCCATCAATGGGTTAAATAGAAAAATGTGTTTATGAAAAAATTGAGTATCTATTAAAACCGAATATATTTCAAAAACTTTGTCGGTATTAAATGACCCATCGAGGTTGATATGCCGTAAAACAAAACAAACCAACTAAAAACAAAAAAATAACATGTAGATTTCTGGAAAGTAAATTCACTCAGTATTATATTCATGATCTAAATAAGATATATCTGAATTAAGTGTTTAGTCCCAAAAGTAATATATTCAGCGTATGAGTAGCACAGATTGGACATGTACGGTAAAATGAGGAGATGATGGTAAGTAAAGGTCTTCATCTCAGACGCAAAAAGAATCCTCCTATTCAACCGCTAATGAAAAGTGGATAGAATTCCTGACTGTCCGCCTGATACCAACAATAGGCTCCTCCACCGTTTATATGTTAGTTTATATAAAGAATTAATATCTTCTTCAAAGGAAAAAAACTCTATAGGAGATAAAACCCTAATAACTTCGATTTCGTTATAACATCTTTTGCTATGTCATCCAACATTTAAAACTTTAAGAAAACTAGCCGGTTCAAGCCATAATTGCAATTCATCTTACCTGAAAAAATCCTAACATTTAAGCTAACTAGAAAATAAAGATACTGAAATAGGCATTTTTAAAACAATATGAATAGAAAGAGTTCATTTTAGATCTGTCTGTTTGTCTTAACCACAGTTAACCCTTACGAGGACTATTACTTTAGCTAGTTTACATATAAATGACAAGTTCATCCTAATACCAGCAAATATATGTGTTACTTTATATTATATTCTCTTCGAAGAGAGAAAAAACCTATAGGAGACGAAACTCTAATCACCAAACTCTTCCTTTCGATTTCCTTTTCAGATCTTTTTCTATATCATTCCCTATCTAATCGACTGCGTTCACCAGTGGAGACGAGGCAGGGAAAATCAATGAATAAAATTAGGCAACTTTCTTAGACATGATTATATTGCCGGCTCTATTCACGCAAACGACACAGACTAAACTTGCCCCGAATACAGAAGTCACATAATGAAAATATCTTCATGCGCCGTGCGAGGAAGAAATAATGATGACGACTAAAAAAAAAAAAAATCCTTCTTCACGCAACTACAAATAAAAGTGAGTTCGTGCTATAGAATCGTGTGCCAACTGTTTTTTGTTCCTGTTTAGCAAAAAAGTCTGCAATGTTCCATTAAATTTGAGAGCAGCAGAAAATGATCTAACTAACGACTCATTAGCCTTGAAGGACCGCCATTTTTCATTTAAGGTCAACAAACTAGAAGTATTGAATTGTGTTTGAATGCATTTTAATGCCATTTCTCTGAGATATCAACTCCTTGCTAGGTTATTACCGTAATCAATGTAGCGTACCCAGTGCTTACATATATTTCAATAAATATGTTGAATAAAATAATACACTACTAGCCGGACATGTGGATATACCACAGTATGACAATCTAATTATTACAACGTTTGATATGTTTACTTAAGAGCTATTGCGAAAATAGTTCAATATGTAAAAAGTATAATAATCTTGATTTACCTCTCTATCACTCTTATTTTCTTTCTTTCTTTCTTTTCATATCTTTATTAAGTTCGATTGAAACGGGTTAGCGTTATCGCTTCGTACTCTCACCCCTTCTTTCTATATTTACCTTACTCTCTTTCTTTCTTTCTATCTTTCTATATTTTTCTGCGCAGCATGCCCTTTTCTTCCCTTTCTTTCTTCCTAATAAAAACGGAATGGACTATTATTTAGCTGAGTTGACGACAATTCTAAGAAAGAAGAATTCAGCGGATAATAATCACCAATTGAGGATTCACATTTTTGCATTTCATCTTGGACTATTTGGATGGTCTTCTTTTTTAACCAGA
>CM042140.1:134757596-134772596 GCA_023376005.1 Doryteuthis pealeii | reverse complement strand
ATCACATTTATTTTCTGACTAATAGCCTTGGGAAACGTATGAAACCTCTTATATTCCTTATAGGGGTTAGATAGTACCACTACTGTTCTTCTGCAAGGATGGTTTTGTGGATACTCCATTGTGTAATGGTTATCTTCGTAGAAAATAGACACGCGAAAAATTAAACACTGGACGAGCCTTGTTTCATTTCACGTGGCGCTTATATCCAAGGAAAGGTACGAATCCAATTTTCTCCCTCTAGCTAGAGTTAATTAGTAGAGCAGGCTTTTTTTTTAATTTAACCCTGATATGACAGCCGGTATAGTATAAGGAAAATATTAAATTCAAACCTGTTAAACTCCACGAAATAAAAATTGACATTATGTCACATCCTGCTCGTGCGGAGGGATTTGAAAAATACATTCAACGATATATTTGCAATTAAATAACCCTGGAATGTTGATATGCCATTAAACGAAGAAACCAAACCAAACCAAACACCAAAGCACACACATACCCACACACACAAAAATGTTATGGTACTTTTTCTGAATATTTCATATATTCAAATTATCTTTTTATTCAAATAATAAAAAATAGCATTATTTTCTTAGGCAAAATACCAAGACAAATTCCAGTAAAGATTAAAATAAAGGATATCATATCACGTACGCATTTGGCTTTCAGGGTATCTATATTGAAAAGCAACTACCTGCTGAGTTGAATAGCTATTGCTTTATTTTTGTGCTGGATCAGCTAATAAAATCATGCCACGTTGCTTTCGTACCCGGAAGAGGAAGTTGAATATGATTAAAAGTCGAATGAAATACACGCATGCGCATCTGACTCGGAAATAAATGAAATGAACTGTGAATGGATTAGTGATGCCTGACGTATCTTCTTCGCATGAATATTATATACAAGAACACAAAATGTGTCCAATCACAGAAGCATGTAATCATTTCATCGTCCGATTTGTACTAAGTTGCTAGACTGCAAGCTTTTGATTCTCTTGTCATGAACGACGTATTTCATTCAAATGGGTAATGAAATCACTGACCCATAACCTCATACCGCAAGCAAAAAGAACCGCGAAGATAAAGGTAAGCAAAAGTTGGGGGTTGCAATAATGTATTAGGAAGAGGACTGATAACGTTCTGGAAGAAAATTGTTAAAGGTCTTATGAACAAAATAGTTTTAATTGCGAATCCTTCCTTGGAGGCTATATGGAAGGGCGGACATCAGCTTAACTCTTATATAAGGTGGGTATCAATTTACGCCTACTTGCTTATTTGATCCCTTCTCAGATAATGGCTTCATCAAACAGAAATTGACCCGAGACTTCAAAGAAAGGATATTACTAATATTAGTTTCATTTTAATATACAATAAAAGAGCCGTGTTTAATATGTGGCAAATGTATCAAATTTTACTTGATCTCATGGATATATTTATTACTATTGAACTGGTAGGAGTGGAACAGCAAATATATTAGAAAATAACATGAAAAAGATAGTTAGTTATTTGTCATAGTAAGTAAAGTCGTCGGGGCGGCCTAAAGTCGGTATCAGCCAGTCAGCGAGGGAGTCTATCCCCTTTTCAATAATGCTAGACCAGGGATATTGTTTTAGAATCTGAGGTGAAGCGCCACACCTACCATCAGTTCCTTACTTTACCGCACAGATCCCTGTGCTACTCATACGCTGAGCTGGCGAGGACCAGTATCGAACTAGGAACCTTGTGGTTTCTAGCCAAAAGCTCTACCGACTGAGCTAACCCGGTCCCTTTGTCATAATTGCATGAATTCAATCATTGTCATAATCAAAGGACATAACTGCTTACAGTAACTGCTGATACTTAGGTGGTCATTCAATTAAGTATTGACTAAGCTCATCACTGCTTTACTTCGATGATATGGCTGTGACGGGGGTGGATCAATCGCAACATTACTAGTCTGAGGTATAAATGTTATGCATCTAGTTGATGAAAAGTAGTCTTTATTTCATAATTATTTGAAATAGTTGAAGTATATTTGTCTTTGGAAAACTTCATTTTGATTGTGTTATTCTGTATCATTACTAACATATTCTAAATTTCTCTGATCAAATATGTCTCTAATTACGTAAATCCTTAGAACATTATACTACTTTATTTTGTTAAAGATATGACAATCAAGTTAAATATATATAGTTGACAGAAAGTCTATAAGATAAAGCTTAAATTCTAATTCTAAAAGTTGTAATCGTATCAGTGTTACTGTATAGCTGCACCTCTTAAACTCTAACAAAGTACTTAGGAGAAAAGATAAATGGTGGCTACACAAGAATGCTGCATGCTGTCTTGAACGAATTTTGGAAGCAGCACCCCACAAGAAAGCAGGTGTACAACTACTTGCCCCTATCACACAGATCATCAGAGTAAGGCGGACAAGACATTCTAGACACTGCTGGAGAATCAAGGCCGAACTCATAGGTAACGTTATTCTGCGAACACATACACATAGACAAACCAGTGTAGGTTAACCAGCAAAAACATACATCAATCAGATCTGTACGGATTCTAGATGCTGGGCAGAGGTCTCCTTTGTGACAATGACCGATAGAGATGGTTGGTGAGAGAGAGAGAGAGAGAGAGAGAGAGAGAGAGAGAGAGAGAGAGAGAGAGAGAGAGAGAGAGAGAGAGATGGATATCTCTGCTGCCGACACGATTTGATAATGATGTTTTCAGAATTATTTGAACTAGTTAAAATAAATTCATGTTTGGAACGCTTGATTTTGATTGGTCCATTCTTATACATTTTGATTATATTTTACATTTCTGTGATAAAGTTTTGCTCCCATTATATAAATTCTTAGAAAATTATATAACTCTATTGTATTAAAGATATGGTGATCAGTACATACTCTGTGGCACCGGAATAATAATTTATAGCATGAATTATTCAGACACGTAATATTATCATTGTTGTTCAAGCATATCTTATCTCTAGCCTTTCCAGTATTTGCTGAAGTTATTACAGAAAAATAGTTTTATAGTATAAATTATAATTTTTTTTTTATTGCTGTTTTGATAAGTATGTTTCTGTTGTTCCGGACTTTAGTTTTGTTTGTGTTGTTAGAGGTTTAGATAGAAGATTCTGGCATCAGTCCTTTAATCTTTACTGAGACCATCCAGACAATAGCATTATTGAAATCAGCTGGGATACTCAGAAAAGTCCTGTAGACCTGAGGAGACTTGTTGTCACTCAAAATCCAGTGAAGAAACATCAGCTTACGCTGTTGTGAAAAACTAAATAATAATAATAATAATAATAATAATAATAATAATAATATAATAGGGTTTGGAAAGTCTGGAAATCAGAAGAGGGATTGATACCATCCAGAACACTGCACTGCAGCAATCTGCCAGAATACTCAAAAGAGTCCTGGAGACCTGAGGAGACTTGCTGTCACTCAGACTCCAGTGAAAGACCATCAGCTAACGCTGATGTGAAAACTCAAAAGGAGTAAATAATAATAATAATAATAATAATAATAATAATAATAATAATAATAAACTGACCATGTATTGATTAACTAGAAGAAGGGAACCAGTAATCTCGTGGATTTTGCGGTCCCGACCGACCACCGAGTGATAGTGGAGGAAAGCGAACAGATAGGCAAATACTTGGACCTTGCCAGAGAACTGATAAAACTGTGCAATATGAAGGTAATGGTTGCGCCAATTTTAATTGGGGCCTTCGGAACAGTCCCCGAATGTCTGGAAAAGAAATTGGGTGAATTGGAAATCAGAGGAAAAATGGATACCATCCAAACTACAGCATTGTTAAGATCGGCTAGAATACTGAGAAAAATTCTGGAGATCTAAACAGATTTACTGTCTCTCAGCCTCAAGTGAACAACTGGCTACGGCAGGTGTGAAAAAGTTCTTTAGCTGATGATCCTCAATACAGGTGTGGCCTACCGTCATCTCTATTACGGTAAAATCACACTGAAACCACCAGTTCGCGCTAGATCAACAAAGTTAATCAGTAATGAGTGTAACCACCTAAGCAACATAAGTCCTAAAAAATCACTTGATTCGGCATTAAATAAAGTAAAAAGCGAGGATATGCCGTAAAACAAAAACAACCAAACGAAACCCTTTTATATTTTGACCGATACAGATAGTTCTGTAGTAACAACAACCACTGAAACATAAAAGGTTTTCTTGAGAAGCTTAAATAAAAGTAAACCCACATTAATAATACTAGCAAATATATGCACCCTCCGGGTGCAAGTATTTTAGTTAAATTTTATAATAAAATATGATATTAAATTAGAAAGGCTAATGAAACTGAATAAGAATGTAGATAAAATATTTTGAACAGAGGGGGTATGATTGAAAAATAGAACAACTTTGAAACTAACTCTTCCATCATTTTCCGTTACTCCCGTCTTTCATTGGTAATTTTTCCTAATTAAACTGTTTAGTTAAAATAGGAAGTAAAGAAAGATATTACAGTTATTTCTTCTTGTTAAGGGATTTCTTTTAAGATTTATTGAAGAGATTTTTGCTCATATTCAATAAGATAAAACCAAACAATTAGAAATCAATAATACTAAGCATATATTTATTAAAATCAATTTTAAAGATCAATATGCAAATTAGCCTTCCCATTCATACTGTAAACCTCTATTTTGTTGTATATATAAATACAATTGCATGTTATTAGTATGTAGATATGGTCAACAGTGTAAGTAAAGTAAAACAATTTTATTAATAATTGAGGTTTAAATAAAAATAAAATCATGGAGAATATGATGTAAATAACTAAAGGAATTGTGACTTGTATAGTAATATAGTTTCGGTTACAGACAGACAAACCCACAATCTCCATTATAATAAGTATTAATAAATGACCGTTTCAGTAAACTTGGTTTACATTGTTATCATTGCAAGGAAAATGTTCTTCGGTGTTACTAAATATGTTGCAGCTTGCATAATGAAGGAGACAGTTACGGATTTCTATTATTATCAAGAGGCAGTTTATTGTCAATTAATTTAATCCACCATTTTTTCATTCATTTCATAGATTACACATCACACAGTAAATATATGAAAAAAAGATTCAGTTAATAACTGTGTTGGGTTATAATACTTATTGATTCGCCTTTGTTACTTGTCACACTTGGAAAATGTTAAATAAACTTGTTTGATATTCATATTCTATGCATGATGTTAATACCACTGATGTTTGATAATTGAAACAAAACAATGTTCCTATTTCCCTTTAAAATCATTAGGCCTACGGATATATTTTCCTAAGCTTGATAAATATTTTATAATGATAAAATGATCTATTATTACAACTGATAATGATGAAAAAATTAATCGCGTGCAAAAGTGTGAAGTTCTTTTTATTTTAACTAGACTAAATACACGGTTTAAATCATTAAATCCAAAAGTAATAACCCACTTTGTAGGCGACTAAACATTGATAAATGATAGATGCACAAGAATTTGTCCTGGGGAATATAACTGTTAAAATTCTCGTCGCCAATGTTGGGGTTCAGTTGTTCTACTGTTCATAGAATCCCGTTGATTAAATTATTGTATGAAAGTTTCTTCGTAATATATATATATATATATATATATATATATATATATATATATATATATATAAACCTAATGAGTCAGATATACCTACTAAAAGTTTCGCTTAGTGCTCTTCAGGGCTAAGATCTGACTAAAGAGACTTGGTGCAAACGCATTATTATACAATACCTTCCATCATGATTCAAATAAATTAGCATAAACTAAACCAACAAATAAATAAACAAAAAAAAAAGTCAGAACACCATTAAAATCTATTATTTTATTTTATTTTATTTTATTTATTTATTATTTTAAAGTAAATTTGAATCGTACTACTTTAATTCTAATGTATACCCTAAAATACATCAGTTTCCCCTATTACAAATAGGTACCCCGCCGATATCGTTATCCCCCCCCAAATATATAATATATATATATATATATATATATATTATTAATGAAATGGATACAAGAGAAACCTACTCGAGTTTCACCATTTGGATATTCAGGGTTAAATCCAATGAATTAATTGAGTTACCGATTAATTGCAGCTGATTACACGTGTGTTCATTGAATAAGATGTTACGTAACATCCTAATGGTGAAACTCGAGTAGGTTTCTATTGTATCCATTTCTTTAATAAATTTGCTCTACTTTTTATTGAGCACTTTGTATTTGTTATATCGCTGACTTAACCCCTGGATTTTGTGCAACTCCAACAATCGTGCCCATATTCACCGGTAAGCCACCTTTTATCTATCTATCTATCTATCTATCTATCTATCTATCTATATATATATATATATATATATATATATATATATATATATATATATATATATAAAAGCCTAAGTCAGTAGAGAGTTGATAATCGTTTGTAATACATATAAGTCCAAGTCTGTGGTGTCGTTAATCCAAAGTAGGTTTACTGTAATACATATAAGTCTATTGTGCGTGGGCAAATCGCAAAGGCAAATAAAGTAAAGAGAAAAACTAGACAAAATCCAAAGATTTGATAAGTAAATAAGTAGGCAAGGGTGATAAAAATTACAGTTGGAGCCTAGTGTAGTCCAAATCACATTCTGGAATAAATCTGAAGAATAAATGAGGCCGTTCAAACAACAGCACTGCTAAAATCAGCAAGAATACTGAGACCCCTGAAGAGCTGAGGATAAAGCAAGTCTATCGGATTGAATACCACCAATTACGATTGATTCGAGAATAATAATAATAATAATAATAATAATAATAATAATAATAATAATAGAAGAAGAAGAAGAAGAAGAAGAAGAAGAAGAAGAAGAAGAAGAAGAAGAAGAAGAAGAGCAGTATCAGCAGCTATAACAATAAGAAGGATACAAAAATGCTATGTCATAATTATGATAATGACAATGAAAAGTATTATGATTTAAATAATAAAATACATTAATGGTATTAGCAAATATATGCACCCTCCGGGTGCAAGTATTTAAGTTTTAATGTAATAAAATATTGTATTAAATTAGAAAGGCTAATGAAACTAAATAAGACAGATAAAAAGATTTGAAACAGAGGGAGTATAATAAAAGAGTTGAAACAGAGGGAGTATGATAAAAAATGGAATAACTGAAACTTACTCTTCCATCACTCTCGTCTTTCATTGTTATTTTTTCTAATTTAAGTATTTAGTTATAAGAGGAAGTAAAGAATAACATTACAGTTATTTTTTCTTGTTAATGGATTTCATTTAAGATTCATTGAAGAGATGTTTGCTTATATTCATTAAAATAAAATCAAACAGTTAGAAATCAATAATACTAAGCACATATTTATTAAATTCGATTTTTTAATATTAATATGCAAATTAGCCTTCCTGTTCAAACTGTAAACCGCTATTTTGTTGTATATATAAATATAATTGCATGTTGTCAGTATGTAGACATAGTTAACAGTATTAATGATGTAAGACAATTTTATTAATAATTGAGCTTAAATGAAAATAAAATCATGGAGAATGTGATGTGAATAACTAAGAGAATTGTGACTTGCGTAGGAATATAGTTTCGGTTAGAGACAGAAAAACACACAATCTCCATTATAATAAGATATACTATAATATATACTGTTATATAATGTATAATATTATATAAAACAATATGCTGTATAATATATATATATATATATCATCAACTGATTCCGTCCTGTTCTTTGCATACGAAAACAATGTTATACTTTACTCCTTTTCGGACATACCATGTTTGATCCAACCAGCACGATGAAAGTCACTTAACTATGCCCCCATTATGGGGGGGGGGAATATATATATATTATATTATATATATATATATGTATATATATATATATATATATATCAAATTTTGATGAGGCTGTTTGTATATATATATATATATATATATATATATATATATATATATATATATATATATATAGTCATCTGAGAGACTAAAGTTGGCATCAACCAATCAGCGAGGGATTAATCACCTTTTCACTAACACTAGACAAAGAGATTGTTTTTTTTGCGTCTGAGTTGGTGCGTCACACCTTTCACCAGCTCCTTACTTTACCGCACATATCCCAGTGCTACTCATACGCTGAGTTGGTGAGGGCCGGTATCGAACTCAGAGCCTTGTGGTTTTTAGCCGAACGCTCTAACGACATAACTAACGTGGCCCCTATACTTTTTACTATATATATATATATATATATATATATATATATATATATATATATATATATATATATATGATAAAATATAATATATAACATAATAAGGAAATGTAACATATATTCAATAATTGAAGGATTAAAAGACTAATCCATATTAATCTGCTACAATAATCTGCATGTACGAAATGACTCACAGTGGTATCGTAATACATGTCTATGCTTCGATCGTGGGCACACGTCCAAGAGACATTACGCGGGAGAAATTAGGTTTCGAAGAGCAATTATCCTGAGCAGAGTATATTTAGTATCAGTCAATAGTTTGCAATAAACCAGTGCTAATGATGGCGGAAATAAATAAAAAAAACGTATCATCCGCCGACAAAAGGCCTTCCTAACTTGAAATTAGACAATACTTATATTTGTCTATCTTTAAACTGGCCACACCGAGAAAATCTCCAGAAATACCTACAACCTGATTCCTGTCTTGAAATAGGTAACACCAAATTCTTCTCCCAGCAGACAGCGAGGTGATATGGTGAAATGAGAAATTATTTTTGTCGTACAAATAATAATAATAATAATAAATAATAATAATAATAACTGAAAAATCTGTGGAAAATGAGGATGAATGTGATACCAATAGTTGTTGTTGCTCTGGGAACCATTCCAAAAGGGATTGGAAAAGCAGATTGAACAAATTTGAAATTAGGATAATAATGGACAGACTCCAGAAAACACCGCTGTTACGAACGGACAAAATACTCAGAAGTGTCTTGGAGACCTGGGCAGACTTGATGTGTAAGACCACCGGCTACAGC
This sequence comes from Doryteuthis pealeii, assembly GCA_023376005.1. NCBI lineage: Eukaryota > Metazoa > Mollusca > Cephalopoda > Myopsida > Loliginidae > Doryteuthis > Doryteuthis pealeii. Next base: position 134,763,556 of record CM042140.1, on the reverse strand, counting down.
GGGTGTGAAAAAAACGATAGACGAATTCTTAGATCTTGGCAAATAACTGAAAACAAACAACTGTGGAACATGAAGGTAAAGGTCGTACCAATTGTAGTTAGTTCCCTTGGAACGATATCCAACGGTTTGGAAAATAGTTTGGAGGAAGTAGAAATCAGGAACCAGGAAGCATCGAGACAATCCAAACAGCAACATTGTTGAGATCGGCTGGAATACTCAGAAGAGATCTGGAGACCTGAGGAGACTTGTGGTCACTCTGTCTCCTGGGAACCACCGTATAAGGTGGGTGGGAAAACGCATAGAGTGAAATAATAATAATAATAATAATAATAATAATAATAATAATAATTCTCTGGAACTTTGAGATTAATACGGATAGCTTTATTTCAGTTAGAAGACCAGACCTAGTATCGATTTACAAGAAAAAAAATAACTGGTAGATTGTGCAGTTCCAGCAGATCACTGGGTGAAATGACAGAAAACAAATTGATAGACAAACACTTGCCAGAGAATTCGAAAAACTGGAATATGAGGGTGAAAGTGGTATTAATTGTAGTTGGTGCTCTTGCAACGATCCGAAAAAGCTTTTTAAAAAGACTAGAGGAACCTGAAATCAAAGGAATAATTGAGAGCATTCAGACAACTGCATTGTTAAAATCGCCTAGAAGAGTCCTGGAGAACCGAGGAGACTTGTTGTCACTCAGACTCCAGTAAAATTCCATCAGCTAATGCTAGTGTGAAAAACTCACAAGGAGTGAAATATAACAACAACAGCAACAACAACAATAAGAAGAAGAACTTGTCAACTGGTGGATTTTGCAGTTCCAGCAGATCACAGGGTGAAGCTAAAGGAAAATGAAAAAATGGACAAATATTTGGACCTTGCCAGAGAACTGAAAAAGTTATGGAATATGAAAGTCAAAGTTATACCAATTGTAGTTGGTGCACTTGGAACAGTCCCAAAACAGTTAGGAAAGTCTGGAAATCAAAGAAAGAATTGATATCATCCAGAACACTGCACTGCTGCAATCTGCCAGAATACTCAGAAGAGTCCTGGAGACCTGAGGAGACTTGCTATCACTCAGACTCCAGTGAAAGACCATCAGCTAACACTGATGTGAAAACTCAAAAGGAATAAATAATAATAATAATAATAATAATAATAATAATAATAATAATAATAATTCCTTCTTCTATTTGGCCTATTGTTTCCCCCCACCGCCAAAAAAGGACTTTGTAATTTAAATTATACATGTGACCTTGTGTCACATCCTAACCGAGTTGAAGGAATTGGGTAAATACCTATTCAAATCTCCAACAGATCACATCGTACACCATTGTTAGAGAGCTGAGTTCTCACTGTGTGCCATATATTTACAATCATGTGGCAAAGGAGACATCTCTTAGTCAACGATAGCTTTCTATTCGCTATATACATATATATATATATATATATATATATGTGTGTGTGTGTGTGTGTGTGTGTGTGTGTGTGTGTGTGTGTGTGTTATTTCTTTGTAGCTGTTCACTGTTTATGTGGACACGTTTTCTGGTTGAATAATATAAAATTCAGTTCAATGATGAATATATTGATAAGATTATGCATGCAAATCTAACAACTTCTCCTCACCATAAAATATCACGCGGAACATATTATCACATATATGAGTTTAGTAGATTTAAATCCATATATTCAGAGAAAGTCGATGTCTCCAAGCACCAGAAATTCGGTTTGTTCACGTCTCAAAGCTGGAGGATCAATATTGTTTGATAAGAACATAAATATTTTCTCCTTCGTGATGTGACTAAGATTTAACATTCATGCTTGTACAACATTAAAAGAGCGGGAAACGCTAATAGACCAAAACACGGTGGAAATAATAAATTTGTTGAGAATTGTTTTCCATTAGATAACCCTTCAAGTTAGCCAAAAATAAAAACTTATCTTATAGATCAGAAACATTTAAAAAGTTAGATCAATTTATTGTTAGATCCTAACGGTATGCCAATTCATCGTGGGTTATTTGATGCCAGGATGGTGGAAAATTGCGTTCACTGTATATTTATATTTATTTCTTGGTTTTTCCACAGTTATAAGTAAAAAAAGTAAAGTCGTCGGGGTGGCCTAAAGTCGGTATCAGCCAGTCAGCGAGGAAGAGTATCCCCTTTTCAATAGTGCTAGACCAAGGAGATTGTTTTTAGCATCTGAGGTGGAGCGCCACACCTACCATCAGCTCCTTACTTTACCGCACAGATCCCTGTGCTACTCATACGCTTTGGTGAGGACCGGTTATAAAAGATATTTGTCCTAGTCACCCACACGACTGGATTAATACGGAGTCTTTTTACGTATGCATTTTTATGGGGCATACAGCGTGTATCAAACACCATATTCAGTAATAATGGATCTGCGAGACTAGCTAGGTAAGCATTACACCACGCCTCACAGCTATATGATATTCCTCTCTGGAAGATAATGGAAGGCATTTCCCAATCATTTTTAATTAAGAATATGATGATTTAAATTCAACCGTGAACTAATGAAATCAGTGTAAACAAGTTAATAAGGTTTGATAATCAGAAGCTTTCCACCCAGGCTCATCTGATCATCATGTGATCGGATGGGCCAGAGGAACTAGATAGAATCGAGTAAGCACCCGTAGTTGCAAGACGCATATTGCATCCTCTTCTGTTTCTACCGCTCACGGGTGTTTAAGTTGATTTCGAGTGACAAAAATGTGTACAAACACTTATGTCTCCGTGTTCCTAATTAACAATATCTAACGAAATTAAACGCAAAGAGATACAACATCCCGACGAAGATTCGGCCGATATGAAGAAGAGATCAAGACAAAAGTAGTAGAGATTAGAAAAAAAAAATACAAACATTTGAATGTTTCAAGTATTCGTATCAAATAATAATAATTACATAGTTTAAAATAATTATTTATATTTATAATAGTCAATTGTTTGCATACAAATATATAGATTCAGTTGTTTAATAATCTTTAATAAATAATTATAACTTGAAATAACTTTCTCATTACAATTAATTTAGTTTTATATAAAGTATTCATATCTAATAGAAATAATATTCACATAGTTGTATGCATCACGGTATTAATATCTAGTACTAAGAATTATATGGTCTCATGTATTTATTTCTATTTAATAATAACCATTTGTTTGCACATAGTTATATGATTTCAAGTACCTAATGATAAACCTTAGTAAATATTAGTACCAATAAGTATTCTTAATACAAATAATGCACAGTTAGATGATATCAAGTGTAATATATATATATATATATATATATATATATATATATATATATATATAAGAGAGAGAGAGAGAGAGAGGGGGGGGAGAAGAAAGAAATATAGAGAAATAGAGATAAGGAGAGTGATACATTAGAAATGAGCAAAAGAAAAAAAACTTATAATTTAGAGGTTGTAATTACATTATATAAGCTAATACATTTCTGTGTCTTATTAGTGTTCAATATCTCGCACGAAGAAGAAAAATCACATTAAGAAATGCAAGAATTAAAAACGGTTCTATTTAACTCCGAGAAGGAATATTTTACAGATACTACTATTATCTTGTTTGAAATCCTCTGGACCGCAAAGTAAAAGGGAACTGTTTCATGTGATCCCAGCGTCCCTTCCAGTCAGGCAGCAACTGCCCCCACCCCGTCTCAAAGAGCTAGAGCCAGTTTTATTGCCCGGTGCGTGAATGCTGAAGGAATCAAGCACTTTTGCACTGACCACTGCATGAGTTTTGGTTTGTGCGTGGTTCCCCACATTAAAAAGTCTGTGTGTCAATGTGGTATGGTGGGAATTTAGGAAAATATGAACCGGTTTGGCTCAGTCGGAAGAGCATCCAGTAGATCTTGGTTCAATAACGGCCGTCGCAAACTCAGCGTATGAGTAGCACAGGGATTTGTGCGGTAAAGTGAAGAGCTGGTGGTAGGTGCGACGCTCCGTCTCAGAGGCCAAAACAATATCCTTTGTCTCGCGCTAGTGAAAAGGGTATATACTTTCTCGCTGTCTGGCTGATATCGACTTTAACCCCCTTCCCCTGACGACTTATTTACAGTAGGTCAGAATTGATCTTGCAGTATTGGCAATGAAGATGTTACTCCAAATTCTCTAGATCTTTAGTTCGGTATCTTCACCTAGATGCAATTTAGTCTTGTACCAAGCTGGGTGTAGTATATATTTTATATAGGTTTACACAACTTACTAACTTTTAAACATAACTCAACACAATGAAAGAAATCAACGGAATCGTATTAAAATAACAATCTGTAATAAAATAGAATTACAGACACGTATAATAGCATACCTGGCATAGTCCTTTGTTTTATATTGTAGTAATAATATTTCATATTTTATCTTGATTTTCTTTGCTGATACTGGAGCTGATTTGTTGCGTGACCACACGTCTTGTCATTCTCTGAACTACTGAAAAATTCTCGTTTTTCCTTTTTGGTGCTTGATTTTGAATTCAGTGTTTGTTGTTTTCCGTTACTGCATTTTTCGGATTCTTACTCCCCCTTTTTAATTTAATCGGCAACTGCCATTTTATTAACCATTACAGTCTCATAACCAAGACACGATTTTTGGTGGAGATGTTACGTCTTTGCAAGAAATATAATCAGCATATTCTAAGCCTATAAAAAAGTAGAATATATTTTTGAATTTGGCTGTATATTCGCTTGTCACAGGGTCAATGTCATTAGTTTTTTTTTAATTGGACTTATTACAAGTAAACGTCTGCGAATTTTATTAACAATCGATCTACGTGATATATTCCTGGCATAATTTGATGTATGAACAACTACCTATATGCGTGTGCAAGTGTTTCTTTAATTGTTCTTACACCTCTTAGCCTAACCTGGCACAAAGCCATAGTCTTATGACACCCAGCGATTATTGAACGCCCTATTTGGGCTAATTGTTTAACGATACAAGCCTGCTGATTAGCAAACCAAGGAATTACTTTAAAAAAGATTGGGCAAGAAAAAGAATAATATATGATTTCATCTGACTTGTGTTGAATGCGGCGGGTCCTCTTCGATCAACGAAGTTTGACAGGGATTAGCTAGCTTATTAATTACATATGTGCCACCCGTCGTGTGATGGTTATAGTTCTAGAAAATAGACACTGCAACACGAGTTCAAATCCAGGATTATGTTTGTTGCATTTCACATAGCGCCAATACTATCGGAAAAGTTATGAATCCAATTGTCTTCCCTTCATCTACTATCTCTTTGTGTAGAATGGCACCTATGAGTTCATCCTTGCTTCTCCAGCAGTGTCTCATATGTCTCGTTTGTCTTACTTGGATGGTTTGTGCCATAAGACACAAGTGGTCGTTCAGCTGCTTTTTGTGGATGACTACTTCCAAGATTAGTTCAAACTAATAAACTATTAGTTAACAACTATTTCCATGCATAATCATCTTATTGATTATTAAGAATTGCAAAATATCAAATAAGCTGGTTTAACTTTCTTGTATTTTGAGTAAATATCTCAGACTTTATTAGTTTTAACACCGTGTTGAGGTAGTATCTTGGAGACAGATGCACAGATTTTACAGAATTAATGTTTTTCAATTCTTATCAGCCAGAAGGAAGTTTTTTTTATTTGGTATCTTATAAGCCGGCTTTAACTTCCCTTTGTATTTCGACTTAATATTGCTATTTATCTCTGACTTTCCTTGTCTTGACAGAATTCTGAGGTTCTATCTGGGATACGGATCCCCAGTGTTCAAAAATAGAATGTTTTGAAATTCTTATAAGCCAGAAGGCGATATTTATTTGGTGCCACATGTTTTGTTTAAAAGTTTGAATGAGAAAAGAAAACATTGATAAGGCAACCATTTTTCGTAGATTTGTCGATATTAGTTTTACGTTTTCAGTTTTTGTTCAATTACTTCTGCCTTTGATGTA
>CM042140.1:134732596-134752596 GCA_023376005.1 Doryteuthis pealeii | reverse complement strand
GTAATCGAATAAAAAGCCAAACACAAATACTTTTCTGCTATCTGAAATAAAGCTGTCTTACAAGAGAATCTGCAGCCTAAATATATATTATTCACACACACACACCATTGTGCGCGTATGTCTCATTGTGTGTATTATGCGTCTGTGTGCATGTGTGTGTTAAGTGAGATACTGAATTTGTCTGTTTTATAATCGAAAAATGCATTGAACATTTTAGAGAAAGAGCAAAACAACCAATTTAATAGAGCTCTTTCTCCATTTTCCTCTCTCCTAATATATATATATATATATATATATATATATATATATATATATAATCTTGAGAAACGACAATGTGAAATGAGTCATGATTTCTATTGTGTTTTATTTGTATGTCCATCAATATGTATGTAGACATATACACTTTGTCATAGATTATCTGTGTAAATATGAAAAATATTTGTCTAAGTATGTGTGTGTGAAAGTACACTCACTTATACACACAGACACACACAAACACACACACAGTCACACAGACATGCAGACACACATACATACACACATGCACACACACGCACACATACACACACACACACACATATATATATATATATATATATATATATATATATATATATATACTGATATGATTTTACCGTGTTGACGTAGTTCAAACGCTTCTTTAATAATGTATATTTAACGGTCTATTTCTTTGTAATTAAATAAATACAAAAAGTAAGTTTATAAAAAATCAAAAACACCGAGCTCACTTCAGCGAATTACTCTTTGTAGGAAAATAACTTTCTTAGTTGTTCAGTGAATAAGTAAATGGCCGGAATTCAATTATGGTATCGATTAAATCGATTAGAAACACGTGAAGACTTCGCATGATTTGTATATGGGAAATATGGACACTGGAACTGCGTCTTTATAATATATAACATGTCATATGTCTATTAATATTCTTGAAATAATGTATAAAAAAAACTTAAACAAAATAACGAAAATATTTTCTTACGAATTATTGAACTGAATTATTCTGAAATAACTTTCTGGAATTAATCAATAATGGATATTAATAACTAAAAATAAATTTTGTTTATTGTCCTTCATTATACGCACTAATGCAAAGGATCAGCCAGGAAGTTTTAATTAATATTTTCTCTGTGACTAAGAAGATTAATTGACAGACATTATTATAAATGCACATAGAGGATACAAGAAAGAAAAACAAAGAACAGAATACATTAATATTGAATACAAGTAGAATTATCCAGTCCATGTCCGAATTAAAATTATTTAGGAACATCTGGGAATGAGAGAAAAAAGGGAAAGAGAGGAGGCAAGAAAATAATTTAGCAAATTCCTTTTCAAATTAAAAGATATTTATCAATAATTCGCCATGTTCCAATGTACGTTTATTTCAGAAATGTATTCCCCCCCCCTTTTTTTAATGTAACCCTAAACTCGGGAATTTCTTTTTTCTTAAAACATTTTTTCTGCACACATAACATATTTAAATTCCGTTTTTAATTGCCTTTTCTATTAAAATGATAAAAATGCATTCGCTTAATTTGTTTCGTTTTTGCCTCTAATAGGTAACAATGGAAAAAAGCAAATAATTAAACATCTGTCCATATTTATTGATGAACCATTTTGCGTATTAATTAAAATGTAAATATTCGTTTATTCTATGAATAGTTTATTTCTTTTTGTACTTACTCGAAGAACTGTGAAGAATTCATTGAACCGAATCTTTTTTAATTATAGAATATATCATTTAATGAGAAAAATCAAAACTAAATTCATTAATTTTACATATTATAAACATATTAATGTGTATGTCCGATGTTAATGCCCATGGATACAATGTTGCTGAAATACATAAATAATTATACTATCATTGGTCCCCAGATCTTAAAAAAAATCAATGCCGTAATAAAATAGATTAATTAATTGATCAATTTTAACGACAGGCCAACCGATCTATACTATGTCTCAGAGTTAGGTAATCATGTTCATTGTGCGTTCATATTTATATTTCTTGTTTAATTATTTCTTGATTTATTGTTTATTTATTAATTACTTCTTAATCCTCTTTTTGCACACGGTCCTATTGATTTTAAACACGTATATTTGACTCACAGTTAGGACCCTAATAATTATTACAACTCTGCTAAAGAATGGACAGGGAGTAATAATTATAAGAAATACTCCATACTCCCCAGATCTGCAGAACTGAAGCTTCATTATCAGATGCAGTTTAGCATCATACCAAAAACATATACAATTTATTTTACAAGGAGATATTACGGCCCTGCAGGGCATACAGTCTGCGTATACTAAGACCCGTCGACAAGACAGTGTAAATGGAGGCTCTTAACGCGCGTACATCTGCAACAACAGATGTTAAATAGCACAAATATATGTTGCTGCAAGTCATAATATTTAATTTGCAAACTTTAAAAATTCTAGAAAATAAATATAAATGATATAACTTTCAATATGATATAATAATTTTGAATATGATATGATATAATAATATTGAATACTAACATAATATGTTGAATATATAAATAAAAAATAATGAAACTAGTTCCAGCTGAAGAGTTAGTATCGGAAGAGAGAGAAAATATTAATTGGATTTACAGTTCTAATAGTCTAAGTGTAAATTAAATGTGGGAATAATTAAATAGAAAGATAAAATTAATTATGAAAAATATTCCAGATGTTATCATAAAAATTTCTAAATACGGAGAATTATTAGAAAAATTACCTTGGGACAGTAATCAGCCATCCTAGAAAAACAAACAGATAAAACTTGGAGAGAATTTTAAATCATACCTAGTATAGAAAGCAAAATATATGAAAAAAATGGATGCGAATGAAAAGTGAAACGTGAAAATAAGTTGTTAAAAATATTAAATGCAATCGTAAAGCAGTATTTGAATATGTAAAATCAAAAAATAAAATTCACAAAATCCGTTAGTAGTGTAAAAATATTTAAGACTGGTAAATTAACGGAGACACAACATTAGATCATAAATTGTAAATCAGTATAAATATTTTCGAAAAAAATTATAAATAAATATGTGAGGGAATATGGATATTACACATTCAGGTTTTCATTTAATCAAAATTTACTAATCAGGTTCATAAGTAATTTTGGATGAGAAATAAAGTTATTAGATATTTACATCGCTTACTTATTGGCCAGATCAGTGCTTTAATAATGTAAAAAGAAGACTCGATTCTACCCCACTGGGAAAGGCAGGTACGGTTATGAGGTGATTTTCAACTAATAAACTATTCAAGAATTAAAATTACGTTCCTGCCAGATGCGAGTAAATTTAAATAGAGTTTGAATTTCCAAATTTTAAAGGAATAATATAGGAATTATTTTTCGTAACAAGGTCATCATTGTCGTGCCTAATCAGTTGGCTGAGGCAGTAGAATACTCCGACTGTAAGTTTGCATAGAGGTAAAATATGTTTTAAAAATGAGTTTAGAAAAAGAATTGAATACTCAAGAAGAATGAATCAAACAAAATGTCTTTGGCATGAAATAATCCAATAGGGTTTGATGTGCTCTGAGATACCAACCAATCAACCAACCAATCAACCAACCAACTAACGAAGTTCTGCTGACAGAGCAAATCTCCATAAACTTACATAGCCACTATCACCCGTCACTACCGGAAGGTCATTCGCACATCATCCGTGTACAGCTGATTGATGTAGTTTTTTGCTGGCTGACCCAAATTTGCGTGTTCATGTGGAGGTACACATAGGAGAACGTCACTTACGAGTAATTAGTCCTAATCAAACTCCCACTATATATATATATATATATATATATATATATATATATATATATGCAATTATATTAGATCTCCAGCTTTAATATATATATATATATATATATTATATATATATATATTTACAACTTATCATATCGTCGTGTAATAAAAGTCACTAGAAGTGGAATATTAACCTACTCTAAACAATCATAAAATCTAAGAAGTCCGTTTAGTGTAGAGGTTATGGGATCGGCCTGTCAGCTTGCAGTCGGTTTCAAATCACGCACAGGGCGGTCTTCCGATCTATAGCTCTGCTGATGAGGCCTAATAGGCCGAAATGTACATACAGAGATTGATTTTCTCGATTTGTTTAGCCATATTTAATAGGTATTCCCGCCTAATTCATTATTAATTAATTAATTTTCAAAATTAGGTACGACTCCAATTAAGCACTTATTTATCGGCAAAAAGCCATTCAAAACAACCGTGTTTACAATATATATATATATATATATATATATATATATATATAATATATATATATATTAAAGTTGGAGATCTAATATAATTGCATAACACTCCGATTAAAAACTAATTAAATCTATTCATTCACATTGTGACTAACTTCTATAAAAGTATTACCCACTGAATAAAAGTTGACGCGTATTTCAACTAGTTTCTTTATGATTATTATTCACTAGTATTACAGAATTCCGCGACACATTGAATATTTTTGTCTTGTAAATACATTTTCTGTAATAATCAATATATAATGTTCTCTGTGACTTATGAAAATCATTGATTTTTTAAAATCTTAATTTTTCTTTTTCTTTTTTTTACAGGTAAGAAAATGTTAATGGTGATAATTTTACTTCTTCGTTCGTGAGAAAAAAAAATGAAGACGACTGCAACATTTGTACAGAACATTGGGCAAGATATTTATATTATTTATATTCATTAATATTTCAACAGATGTTGTTGTGTTTTTCAGACAGACATGTACATACATTTACGTAATTAAGCACCAGGTCTTAAAGAGGTTCTTAGCATAACGGTTATCGTTGTAATAAGTTGATTCTATCATCAGAGTTCAAATACTGAACGTGGATGTTAGATTTTCTCTTAACGCCACTGCCTTTGGAAAAGTCATGAATGCGTTATATTTCCATATATCTATAATAAATAGAAGATTAGTCTGCTTAGAAGGCAACCAGACAAGGAGAATGAAAACTATGAATTTAAACCAGCTGTACTTTAATATGAATTAGTAGTGCATCACATCATGCTGACGAAGAGGGGTAAGGTGAATACGTACATCACGTCTTACAACAATAATATCATTTATATTCTAATAGATGTGGAGAAAGGTGAAAAAGAAAATTGCTTTGTAGCAACAATTGGAAAAGTATTTTCAAGGATCATTACTAATTTATTTTATGAAGATGTACGTTGGGTGTGGTGTTTTAATAAAGTTTTCATAATTACATTGCTGTGTTCTAATGCCAAGTATTTATTTTCACGGAATCTTTCAGCATAATGGGATTCAAGACATTAAAACCGTTAACTATAAAAGTACAACTATAGAAGCGCGTGGTGTAAAGGTTAAAGTCAAGGGAAATGGATTCGTCGCCCCGAGTTCAAATCCTGGGCGTGGTAATTGCATTTCACTTAGCGCTAATACCCTTGGGAAAGGTATGAATCCTGTTCTCCCTCCAGCTATAGATAAATAGTAGGGCAGACTGGGCTCTTTAACCTTGGTTAGGCAACCGGTCTAGGAGAAGGAAAACTCTGAATTCAAAACCTGTTAAACACCGCTTAATAAATTGACCTTGTGTCACATCCTACCCGTGCGGAGGGGTTGGTAAATATATATAAAAGTGCAAATATAGACGTATAACGTACGTCTATGCATAAAAAAATCCCTGATAGTTTGGTATACCATTAACCAAACAACCATATAAACAAAAGAAACATTTTAACAGTTTTACCAAGGTGGAAAAATATTCACGCTGGATTGTATGTCTCTGAAATTAGTTCACCACTTCACATAGCTAGGTAGTAATATCTAATCTACAGACAGCCATGTCGATATACTCAAAGGGAACCCAACGCTTAGAGAAATCATAGATGGAAACTCCATAAGGATGCTGCGTGATGTCTTGAACAAAACTTTGAAGCAGCAAACCACAAAAAAGCAGCTGTACAATAACTTGCCTGCTATCGCACAAACCATCCGTTTAATAAAAACAAGACTTACGGGGCACTGTTGGAAAATCTCATAAATGACGCACATGTAGACACCATCGCATAGACACACCAATGTGGGTCGACCAGTAAAAAATCTACATCATTTAGCTCTTTACAGATTCTCGATGCTGTGCGGTGGAACTGTCAGGGATGATGGTCGATAGGGAGGGTTGACAAGAGAGAGAGAGAGAGAGACAGACAGACAGAGAGACAGAGAGACAGAGAGAGAGAGAGAGAGAAAGAGAAAGAGAGAGAAAGAGAGAGAGAGTCTGGAAAGCCATGCTATCAGCGGAAACTTATGATGATGATGATGATGACCATCATCATCATCATGTATGTGTAACATTACTACAAATGACCACAATAACTTGGCAACCCTGCCGTAGTTACTGTGATGAAGAGAAATTGCCTTAATCAGCCGATTATTAAATCTCCGGGAATCAATAATATATAGGCTTTTTACTTAAGAAGTTCGGTGCCATATCTTTTAGATGTCACAACGATTTTGTCACAAAATATTAGCTATTCAATGAGCATAAAAATATCAATATCGAAAAAAGAAAGATAGAAGTTAAAAAAAAACACAAAAACAAATGATCCTGGCAAATCTAACGTCGTCATTGACAGCAGCTGTGCAGCCAGCCACTGGCTGTTTTAACAGTCGCTTGAACGTCGGCTGTTAATGACCATTTATATTAAGTTGAAGGCGTTAAGATATGTCTCTCCAACGTCATCTTAATAGCCGCCAACTTGCTATAATCATTTACCATTCGCCAACAGCAACAAAAAGAAGAAGAAAAAAGAAGAGAAATTAATAGCTCATTTACATCAGTTGTTTCATTCTAGAGAAAAAAACTATCAATGGATAAATATACATAGATGCGACAAAATAATATGGCAACGTGACTATTAATGATTTTATCCTCCATGTTTCTACAATTGGAGAATTCAGAGAAATTAGGATTAACTACTTTACTTCAATGGATAAATATACACAAATGAGACGGAATATTATGATAACGTACTTATTTGCGTTTTTATTGCCGGAGAAGCATGGATAAGACACGCAGGACACTGCTGGAGAAGCAAGGATCAGCTCATAAGCGACGTTCTCCTGTAGAAGCCAACACATGGAAATGCAAGTGTGGGGCGCCCAGCAAGGACCTACATTGACCAGCTATGCGAAGAGGCTGCTCCGCAGAGGACCTTTCAGATGTAATGAATGATAGGGAAGGTTGGCAAGAGATTGTCATGGATATCCGTGCTGCATGCGCGACATGATGATGATGATGATGATCCCCCATGTTCCTAAAAATGGAAACATTGGAGAAATTAGGAATCCTTTATTAGAAAGAATAATGAAAGGTGATCTAATTTTAACTTTCAAGTTATTAAATGGAATTTCTAATAATGGTTGGCGCTATTTTAAAATTTCTCCCCGAACTGGAAACTTACTCTCAACGCTGATTTCCAAAATTATGTCCATTAACCAATTGAGTTTTTTAGCTCATGGAGTAATATATTTTTGGAAAAGATTGTCTAATTAAATCAAAAACAGCAGCAGCAGCCTACAAAATTGAAAGATTAATATGAGTTATTTAAAAAATAAATGGTAAGAAAAAAAAAGAATAACCTCAGTAGGCATTTGTGGAAATTACTTCGCAAACTTACTTCACAAAATTTGATCTTTAGATAGATATTCTATCAGTAGTTTATTTGGCCTGTAAAAGGATCATTTGTTTTTTTCTTAAAGGTTAATGTGAGAAGCTAAAAATAGAGGTAGATGCCCAAGAAGCCAGAAAAAATAATAGTAACAATACAGCTCTTCCCTGATCAGATAAAAACGCTAAATTATATTTGAAGGATGTCTACAACATGTCCATTAAGTTACTGATTGCTTTTCTTCAAAGCAATAATTATTAATCCAACACGTTTTCCCAAAAATTAATTCTGGTACCATCATTGTCTCGTTTAAGGATTCACACGTACACCACCATCAAACTTTTTCATTGAGATATATCGAAACAGTCAATACGCTTTTATTTATATTTGATCACAATATTACATTTGCCGATGAACATTAGTAAAAAAAAATTAAATTAACTGTTTCGTCTCAGCTTAGCAATATACAGATTAATGTACTGTGTGTTGGGATGTAGTCATTATATCTTGATTAAAGTTATTTGGAGTTTCCACCACATTAGCGCGTCTGTTGGATCGTAACTGACGAATAAGACTTATTTTATACATCTAATCTATAAATCGTCTCTATCAACTTCATAATCAACAATTGAAACTTATTCTTTCCTCAAATATGTTTGGTTTGATTTATTGTTTTAACGGCAACTCATCTCAAAGGGTATATAGGTTATTTAATGTCATGAATTCATTTATAACTGTTTCATTGTAATAATGAAAATATTTTCTATACACAAATGCTTTTTATTGTACTTCCCTTTCGTATTAAAATCAATTGTCTTTACACAGTTTTAAGGTTTCATTTATTCCTATCACTACTAATTTATACACAAATACATATTGTATCAAATATTTCTATCTAATCGAAATATACACAACGATACGATTTAACATAACGATTACTATTTGACGATGATAATTTGTTTGTAGACATTTATTTGGTTTCATGTATTTGGTTTCTAACGCCAATAATTCAAAAGCAGTTATAAAATTAGTGTCTAATAATAATACTATTTCGTATTGTAGCTTAGAATTGTAGATTCAAATAACTATTCTTAATACAAATAGTTTACATACATATTTTCAAGTATACCTAAAATTAATTATTGTATTTGTTGATTATCATTTGTGTGCTTCCTTTCATATGGTTTCAAGTTTTCTTAATCGATATTCGTAAATTTCAAACATATCTATTTAATCGATAGTTGAGATCTCAACAGGTACTACACTTCTGATCAGAGTGGACCTTGTGGATAATGCCATTGAAGGGCTGCCCCACACTCCAATGATGGTGAATATTTTCCTATTTGATTTTCTCAATATTTTGTAAACTCTATATGATGAGACTAGACTCAGATTGAGTCTCTGGTCGAAATAAATTTATTATAGTCAAATGACGGTTTGTTAGTTTTTTTCTCTTTGAAAGTTATATATTGCTCTGTATATAATTGATTTATTAGTCATCATACATTGAGCTTTCTTAGGGATCAATGAAAATCCTTGTATGAATCTATAATTTTGCACCTACATGAGCATACATTATGGATGTTCAGTGAGATTTTAATGATCCCAAATAGAATCATCGCTTACTTACCATTCAATTGGATTATCTTACACACACACTCAAACACACACACACACACACACACACACACACACACACACACATATATATATATATATATATATATATATATATATATATGTATACACAGACACACACACACACATATATATATATATATATGTATACACAGACACACAGACACACACACACACACACATATATATATATAGATATATATATATAAAGATAAATCTAATGAGTCAGACGAACCTACTAAAAGTTTTGCTTAATGATCTTCAGGACTAAGATCTGACTAAGATTCAGATCTTAGCCCTGAAGAGCATTAAGCGAAACTTTTATTAGGTTCGTCTGACTTATTAGATTTATCTTTATTATTTGATCTACTTAGGTATTGAGCACTTTTTACTTATTAGATTTAGTCTCCTGGTTGTTTTGTATGAATATATCTATCTTATATATATATATATATATATATATGCATATAAATTGTTTTTTCTTTTGGACAAAATATTGTACTGAAATATTATTTTTGTTGGTACGATTATCTTGGTCTTTTCTTTTTTACAAAAATGTTTTTCTTCCCGGTTGATGTTTTGTAGTATATTTTTACAATCAAACTATTTGCTGGCTTTTTTCCCACCGCGAGGATTTACCAACAAGTTTGGTATATTAAATTATATATATATATATATATATATATATATATATATATATATATATATATATATATATATATATAGAGAGAGAAAGAGAGTGAGCGAAGAGAAGAAGAAATACATTTTATACAAATATGCAGACTTAAGATAATTATAAACTACTGGAAAGTCACAAATTTTTGAGTAATCGCAATACGTTTATGTATGCAGATTAGACTGGAATTTTCGCTCCCAGCATGAAAATATATAGAGTTTATTCTTTAATATATAAAAGATAACTTTTTAGCCCTTTCCACATTTTGAGCAATTACCTAAAAAATCAATGTGAATGTATGTAGAGATAAAATTGAAAGCCAGCGACTAAATAGAACAATAATTCATTCAAATAAATTGCATACAAAACTGTTCATGACAGGCCGAGTGTAGTCGCAGCAGCAGGAGCAAAGCAAAGCAAAAAAGAATTGTATTATTTATTGATATACTTTCCATTCTCACTAATTGAAACAGCCTACTGTCAACAGAAGTTAATTTGAGAATTTCATCAGGGGTAATGGCTTCGTAAAAGCTAATAGTGCTTCACAAATTTGATTTATAGATCAAAACTGCATACCGCTTGCAAAAAAACCTCTTGACAATACTTTGAGAGTTCTTGATGAGGTTTCGATCTGAAAAACATAACTGGTACATTATAAACCTCTTTATAAATCTTTAGTCAAAGCCTACGTGTTCTACAGAAGTATGCATATACAGTGGTACCTTGACTTAGAAGTTCAATTCGTTCCACACACTATTAATACAATTTCCTCGTATATCAAATCAATTTTTCCGAAAGGAATAAACTGGAATGTCATTAATCTGTTCCAGAATGTAATGACTATGTGTTGTAATGAAAGTAAACTAGGTGGGGTGACCTGTTGTCGATTTCAGCCTAACAGCAAGTATTAGACCAGGAAGATTATTTTGCTTAATGGATCTACAAACATACCACCAGCTCCAGATACTATACGGAACATATCAGATTACGCAAGCTGTGATACTCATGCTCCCAGTTGACGATGACCAGGATTGAAGCAGAAACCTTGCTATTTCCGAGTCGGTGCTTTACCAACTGGACTAAACTTACTTGTTAATGTTTATTTTTCATAAATAATATATTTTCTGTGACGTCAATGCGATTATGAATTTATTAATATAAGCGTATCAGAAGCTCGCTCGTACCTCAAATTTTAGCTAAAACAGAAAGCAAAAAAAAAAAAGATCGACCGAGTGACAGCTTGTAACTTGGAAGACCCCTAAGTTAGAGTTCTGCGTAAAGGAACCTCTAGTTGCACTTTGACAGTTTCAAATAGCTAAAATTTGCACCGAATATTAAAAGGAATACAGCAAATGTTAAACTTAAATAAATTTGAACATAAGATTTTTCTGGGTTATTTTAATCTATCTAACGCATTTACGTTAAATGTGGTAAAACGTTTGTCAATTTTTAAACTGTAGTTATTCATCATCATTATCTTCATCATCATGTCGTTCTCGGCTATACGATCTTAAAACCAAACCTAGTCAGAGAATCCCATTGGCGATATATATATATTGATAATCACACTGTTGGGTGAATACTAGGCCGCAGTCATCAGTGATGAACCCAAGGTCAACAGGTGTTTCGGGTCATTAATCACCATACACCTTCACCCAGGAGACCCCAAAAAGGGATGATCAATTCTCGGTTTGCGACCTAGTGGCACTTATCCAAGCATCGCTTGGACAAGTGCAGATCCAGAGCCATCTCGATGCTCCCCCAGCGACCCCTGTCATTTCTGTTATGGCTCACCTACATTGCTGGCCCCTAATGCCAAGGATCTTATACGATCTTCAAACCAAACAGAGAATCCCATTGGCGAGAAACAGTCAGTAACCAAGCTCTGTTTATCCCATGTCCAAGCGACATTGACTCAAATATATATATATATATATATATATATATATTTGTGTATGTGTATGGATGCCATTCAAGAAGATTTATAATTAGGTTGGCGTAGTCACTTTAATGGCATCACAAACATTCAAGGAAATAACCGACGATTACCTCATAAAATAGAAGACTATATAAAAATTAATTATCATATATTTATCACATATAATTATCATATCATTAATTTAATTATCATATATAATTATCATATATTTATCTCAATTAAGAGAAGACTTCATAAAATAGGGACTCTTCATCTTCAGGAATTATCCGTTCTTCCAAAGATCAGAGCCATGCTTCTCTCTGTGTTGGCGATTTTAAATAGGTGTCGGCAAATTCCGTTTTTAATGTTTTCAATTTACTAAGTGTAAATTTTTAAATGCCATCCTTGGTCAGTTGAAAAGGGCTTAAAGTAAGTCTTGAGTTATGGAATCCTTTGGTAAGCCAATAAGTCCTATCCTGTGTATTGTTAAAGGTCCAGTGATTTAATCCTATGTCCATTGTCAATGAAAGTCAAAGTAGTTATGGTCAGTATGGTCCGTTTAAGTATTGTATCAACCTCACAGTACTGCCAGTAATTGGCCAAGAGATTGGTTATATGGCTGTGGTCGAGTCTATAAGTAGGAGTGGGCTTTTAACACACACCTTATATACTAAAAACTTTCAAAACTAAGTAAAATAAGTTCGTATCTTTCTTTTGGGAGGCAGCGCAGGATAAGCAGTTGGGTTTGTAACAGATTTCCCGTTCGAACTATATTTTCTTAGAAGGAATTTAGCAATTGCCAATGATTTTTATGAGCATTTGAACAACGTTTGCCTTGTCATCATTGATCAAACAGACTTTAAAGCCCAGTTTGCATAAAAGTGGAACGGTGACAGCAAAACAAATACATAAAAATAACTTCATTTACGTACTGCTGCGCAGAAACACGTTTTTCTGGACATAACTGCGCATGCCATGTATACGCAAGCAGTGAATGAAAAAGATATTTGAAAACTGCACACACACACACACACACACACACATATATATATATATATATATATAATATATATATATTATTTATATTTTTGCTTGAAGGCAATTATAAATGCATGTATTGCATAAAATTCGATAATTATAGAAAATAATCTTGACAAGTAATCCCGCAAAGGATGGCTCGCCATGCAGAACACCGTACAGACTGTTTCGACTTTATTAAGTCTCTTCAGCGATGTATACTAACGACTCCCCTCCGACAGGAATCGAAACCGGGACTTCACAGGCATAGTCAGAGACCATATCCGTTCGGCCGCCGTACATAGCGAACAATCCCTGCGAAATTAACCTTGTCAATGATACTATTACACCCCCTGCCATAGTAGGCAAGTGGACGTTTATTTAGTAAACAAACCCGGCCGGAAGCTCTTCGGCGAAGTGAATAAGATTTTTGGATGTTTGTTTTTATAGAAGCAATGTTGAATAAATTATTATTTATATTTTTGCTTGAAGGCAATTATAAATGCATGTATTGCATAAAATTCGATAATTATAGAAAATAATCTTGACAAGTAAATCCCGCAAAGGATGGCTCGCCATGCAGAACACCGTACAGACTGTTTCGACTTTATTAAGTCTCTTCAGCGATGTATCTAACGACTCCCTCCGACAGGAATCGAAACCGGACTTCACAGGCATAGTCAGAGACCATATCCGTACATAGCGAACAATCCCTGCGAAATTAACCTTGTCAATGATACTATTACACGCCCCTGCCATAGTAGGCAAGTGGACGTTTATTTAGTAAACAAACCCGGCCCCGACAGAATGTGGCGGAGATGTGAGGAACACAAGACAATGGTGTGTAGGATATATTTCGCTAGAGCGTTGAGCTCGGCATCATTAGTTTTTTTAATGAATTATGAGGTTATCATACAAGTTATAAAACTCCCGGCTTTATAGTTTGTAATTACACTATACAAAAATGAAGAAAACAATATATAAAAAAAATACCAAATCATATGCACCTCCTGAAACTAATAATAAACTTGTATGATAACCTGCTAATTCCTTAAAAGGACTGATGATGCCGAGCTCAACGCTCTAGCAAAATATAGCCTACACACCTTTGTTAGAGTTTTGTTGTTGTGTTCCTCACATCTCCGCCATATACATATATATATATATATATATATATGTGTGTGTGTGTGTGTGTGTGTGTGTGTGTGTTTGTTTGTGTGTGTGTGTGTGTGTGTGTGTGTGTTTCTTAAGATATCTTACACAGAGAGTGAACGTTGCTTGGTAGATTTTAGTCATAGTGCTCTTGCTTTGATGACCAGAGATGTGAGAAGATGACAATTACCAAGCGCCATTGTCACTCCGTCTACACTAGATTTAGATATACATATGTAACATCCTTACTTACAAATCTAGCAGTATACATTACTCATATATATATATATATATATATATATATATATATATATATATATATATATATATATATATATATATATACTTTGGTGGGGTAACAAGTTTCTTGGTATAAGGGTGATTCTAAGTTGGTCCTTTTCTCTAACAGTATGTTCCTGCAGAGTTCAGATCCTGTATGAGAACTCAATGTTTAGTTTAACAAACAGAGCAAAGTAATTAGTGAAAAAAAAGGCCTTAAATATCGTGATTATGGACCATTTCCACTCGTGGGTATCTGAGGCCCACCGAGTTTCGTCAGATCACTAATTTATTAAAACTGGCAAATATCCAAATTCAGCTTACATTTATACATTTCTCACTGGCTAATCCCCACGAGTAAATGGCCCATAATCACGATACCCCCGGTATTTAAGGCCTTTTTATTCACTAATATATATATATATATATATATAATATATATATATATATATATATATATATATATATATATAAATTATTTATAAACGCCGAAAGTATGAAAAAAACTCCCGGCTTTATAGTTTGTAATTACACAATACAAAACCAGAGAAAACAATATAGAAAAAAAGAAAAAAACAAACAAATCATATGCACCTCCCAAAACTAATCAGATGGTACTTTATTAAAATGACCAAAAGAAAAAAATACTGTAAGATTTTCCAAAGTCAAATATACTAAAGCGTGCAATTCAAAAAGTTGAGCTAATAAATAATAATAAAGTATGTCTAATGAGACAGAAAATATCTACCAAGGTTTCTTCAAACGGATCATCAGGATAATTCTGGAGAAACCTAGGTAAATATTCTGACTCATTAAGCTTACTTAATATATATATATATATATTGGGGTATGTGTGTGTGTATGTGGCTGTGTGTGAGTGCGTTTAGAAATTTTAATAAGAAAAAAGTATTTTAAATTATGAATTATGAATACATGGAAAGTTCTTCATTGTTAAACGGTTCGGTTTTTTCATAAAAACCCTTCATCGGGACAAAGTTATCATAAGGTATTATGTAATCCGATTAAAATTTATTGCAAGAGGAAAACGAAAAGTGAAAAAGTATTGTAGAGTAAAATTCATTTTCTGTTAGCAGCGTTCTGTTTAAAAAATATTCTTACGAAATTGGTGTTCGAAAAAATATATTTTAAATGTAACGCATATTCCTAAAAATAAAATAAATATAAAAAATTATCGAGGTCGAATCTATATTTAGAAATAAAGAATAAATGGAACTTTTTTTTTTTTCAGAATACAAGGTGTGCCAAAAAAATACGAAGTTTAAAGCTGTATTTACCAAGATAGAAATGAAAACTGAATGGAACCTTATTATTTCAGAATACAACGTGTGTCAAAAAGTACAAAACATCTCGATACCTTTTTGACACACCATGCATGTTTATTAGTACTATCTATATTTCAAAGCTTCATTTATTCATTTATATTACAATGTAATGTTATAGAGATATTAAAATGAGATAAAAACTGATTTGTATGTGCGTATGCCTGTATGCACGTTGGTAACTTACATACTAACACTCATTCAGATCACAGACACATGCACGCACGCACGCACGCACAAACAACACACACATACACACACGCACTCTCGCGCGCGCACATTCATATTCATACACACAAATATACAAATATAAAAGCACATTTGTCTCAGAAGTCGTAGAGCGTATACGAATTTATTTCTACTAATTTCTCATTTAATTTTCAGTCGGCAATTTATTAGGATATTTTTTCACCAAACAATTACAAACAACATCGTAAAATAGAAAACCAAGGATAGTTTAGCATTTTTTTTAAATATCATTTCCTTGAAAATAATATTTTTCTGTGAATAATTTATTAACTTTGTTGTTAAATGATTATATAATTATTTTATACGTAACGCACGAAGAAAATCTAAACCTAATAAATAATCTTTAATTAAATCTTGAAATTTCTATCAATGAGAAAAAGATAATTATTCAATTTATTTTTCTTTTCCTATGGAAACATTTCAATTCAGTATGATTAGATACATGTTGGGGCAACATGGCCTCCTGCTGATTAGTGCTTATGACTTATTGTTAGAATCATTATTTTCATATATAATTCCATGAAGAACAAAATGGATTCTGTAATATGCATACGAAATTTGCTAGTTTTGAATCCAAAATATCAACTACAAAGGTAGACTAGTAGCACGCGATGTGCAATGGTTGTCATCGTAAGAAATGGAAACGGCGCCACGAGTTCAAATCCTTGGCTAGGCTGGTTGCATTTCGGATGGAACGAATAATTTTCTGATATGTATGAATCCAGCTATTCTCCCTCCAGCTATGGATAAATAGTAGGGTAGGCTGAGCTCTTTAACATTGATATGGCAACCGGTCTAGAAGACGGAAAACTCTTAATTCAAACCTGTTTATCTCTGCTCAAAATATCACATTGTGTCGGATTCTGCTCGTGTGGCAGGGTTCAGTAAAAAATACGAGGGGGCGGATGAAAAGTTCACAGGCTGACCAAGATACTCTCATGAAATGTGACCAATTTTTCAATATAGTTTCTTTGCGGTCCACACCCTTCTTTCGAAGTTCAGAAATCGCATCTCATTGGTCAAATATGTTAGATATGACTTCATTATTATGTTTTAACTTATGAATATTTCAGACCCTCCTTGTAGAAAAATCATATATATTAAAAAGATGAAAGAAAATATTAGTTAAAATAAATAATAATAATGATTGACAAGACTTAACCAAAAAATGAAAATAAATAAATTGAGATAGATAAAAAAATAGAATTGTTTGTTTGTTTGTTTGTTTGTTTGTTTGTTGTGTTGGATATTTCAAAAAATCTTACGTCATCTTCTCTCTTCAAATTATTGTTTTAAATAAGCTTGTCCTTAGCGAATCCCTGTCTTCGATTTTTAATTCACTGGTTAGGGTTAAAGTATTATCTGATCACTGATTAAAGCCGAATTTCCCGCTTATATTTTATATATCATTGAATGAGCACGAAAGGCTCTCTATGTAGCAATTCCAATTTTACCAATGTATAAAAAAATGTTCAACCGCAAACCTCTGGCGTACACCAGCCATAATCCTAAATAATTACATCTAAAAAGAAAAAGACTAGAGTATCCGCTTAAGAGTCCACACGGTTACCAGTTCGATACCAGCAATCGCTAATTCAGCGCATAAATAGCACAGCTTAGAAATGTTGGGTACAGGGAAGAGCTGATGGTAGGTGTTGTGCTCTGCCTCAGACGCAAAAACAATCTCTCTGGTCTACTTTATAGAAAAAGGGGATAGACTCCTTCACTATCCTTTACTTTATTTACTTCTTTCTTGGATTGGCAACCAGTCTATGCAAAAAAAAAACGTATGCAAACCAGCTTAACCCAGGCTTGTAATCGAACGTCTGTCACATTTTGCTTGATGCGTAGGTTAAGTAAATAAATATTCTAGTTAAGATTGAATTAACCTTTCAGCAAGTTTTGAAACAGCGCAAATAACTCTATAATATAAACAAATTACCTGAGTAAGCTCTCTTGTAATTTACATCTTTAATAATTCTATTTGGTCATCATAATTGATAGAATATTATTACTTTTATATTACGTAAATCTTATTCCTATTTTCGGGTGTATCAAACCGGTAACCGAATAAAAGAAAATTAAATAAATTAATATAATTAAACTATGGATGAATCATTTCGATCTTTGCTGTCCTTCTGTGACATAAAAGAACTTACCATACCACACCAAGAAAAAAAAAAACAAACATTAAATATAGGAGTGGTGATGATGTGATAAAATGTTTATATGACGTATGAAATGACTTCGCTTTATATCTGGCAAAATTTGATTAGTTTTTATAAGACTTCGCTCTTGTTATATTGTGGATGCAACGATCGTGTATCATGACGTTGCTATGTCTTGTCTGTAAGATTTAAACAATCCTGTATCCATAAACAGAGACGAACTGGCCAATCCCTCTAACTAATATTTCATAATGAATTATGTCTAGACTATAGCATCATCATCATCATATCATCATCATCATTACAAATTATTATTAGTTTTTTTTATACCAGCGTAAGATGGCGGTCTTTCAGTGAATTGTGGGTGAGAACTCGTCTCCCCAGTTCTCCAGGAATCTTCGGAGTATTCTAGTTGATCTTAACAATGTAATTCTCTGGATGGTATTGATTCTTCCTCTGATTTCCAATTCCTCAAGCTTGTCCTCCACATTTTAGGTCCGTTTCAAGAGCACCAACTACAATTCGTATCACTTTCACCCTGATATTCCATAGTGCTTTAGTTCTCAAGCAAGGTCCAGGTATTTTTTTTTACACTGGCGTTAGCAGTTGGCCTTTCACCGGAATCCGAGTGACAGCAATTCTCAGCTCTTCTGCGTATTCTAGCCGGTCCTTATATAAAGATCCCAGATTAAAATGAAAAATAAAATAAAAAGCTTTTCAAACATTTATTACACACGTAAACCAGACTTCATGGCTTTATGTAAAAGTAGGAGTCGGAGTGTGTGTGGGTGAGTGTTGAAAGTCTATTTGTTTTGGTGTTGATAGTTTTGATTTTTCCTCTGATATCCAGTTACCCTAAAGGATTTAAGAGTGCCATCAAGGTCATGTTAACGATAACAATGTTTGGCCTTTCAGCGTTCATAAATAATCTGTTTTTTGCTTTTTAAAGATCCAAGATATTTTTATGGGTTTTATCTTCCTGGAGCGATCCTGGTCTGAATATTTATCATAAGTCTTTTCTCCTTCTTTCTCTTTACGGTCATGTTTCTTTTCTAAAATTATTAACTTAAAAATATTGTTGCATATATACGGCATAAAAGATCTAAGGTTCTTCTGTATGTAAGTGTTTTTTGGATCGTTCCAAGAAACCAACTACATGTATATATATATATTTTTTTTTTTGGGGGGTTGTTTATTTTAGAAGCATTGTTGGATAAAGTATATATTATTATTTATATTTTTGCTTGAAGACAATTACAATGCGTATATAGCATAAAATTCGATAATTATAGAAGATAATAATGACAAGTGAATTTCGGTAAATAATTGTTCTGTGTGTAGAACATCGTACAGACTGTTTCAACTTTATTAAGTCTCATCAGCGATGTATACTATTCATAATAAGATCATATATGCAATTTGAATAGATTGTCGCTTACTCCAGATATTCTTGCTGATTTAAAAAAAATGCTTAGGACTTGAGTTTCCTGATTAAACCTCTCCTATCCAAATCCCCTAAATAATTTAAGAGCACCAGTTACTATTGGTATCAAAGGTACATTGACGAAAACAGGCATGGATAAGATAATCAGTTTTTATTTAAAGATCCTAGATAAAAAACTTTAAAAAATATTGAAAACATTTATTACACGTGTAAAATAAAACTCATGCATTCGTATAGAGGCATGTATGTTGCTTGTGTATGTTAGGAGGCTATTTGCTTTGGTCTGAGAGTCCTAAATCTTCCTCTGATATCCAGTCCCCCCAAGAATTTAAGAGCACCAATTATTATTATACGGTCATCCTAACGATAACAATGTCTGTCCTTCTTGCGTTGACAAGATGATTAGTTTTTATTTAAAGGTTCTAAATAATT
>CM042140.1:134717596-134727596 GCA_023376005.1 Doryteuthis pealeii | reverse complement strand
TTTGTAAAAGTATATTAATTTTACATAAAGAATTTTAAGGTGTGAAGGTATTTTGGAATAACACTATATATATATATATATATATATATATATATATATATATAAAGAGAGAGAGAGAGGGGGGAGAGAGGGGGGAGAAAGTGAGGCAGACTGATATAGAGGCATAGACAGAGACAGGGACAGAAAGCGAGTCTCGTGAATAATTTATGTTTCCGTAATGCCGGACCAAATGGGTGAGCATTAGATTTTATGGATTTTCAAAGAAAGTTAGTCAATTTATCAGTGAACTGAACAATTCACCAGTGAACGTACAAGCAGCCTTTGCGAGCAGATACTCCAATGCGCACACACAGACTCACACACGGACCATCTGCCAATCCCAACCCGACCCACGAAAATAAAGGAGAGAATTATCACCACGTTAATTTTAAGAGCACACTTTGATCGAATTTTCGGAATTACAGCGATAATTTCTTCTCACCAGTTTTCAATCGTTCCGTCAATTTTCAACAGTGGATCAGCCCCCCTCTTTATTTTCCTCCTCCTTTTACTCCCTTTATCGAAGTTTCCCTTCGTATTAGACACAGATCCTACTATTTTTTTATTCTTCTTTATAATCATTATGATCATGCCATCGCTTCTCGGGGAATGGGAATCCTGAGAAACGATGACCATTTCAATAGAGCTTCCTCTTATACGAAACAGATTTTCGAGACATTCCAATCGATACACGTTCTATTAATATTATTAGTTATAATATCGACGAGAAGCTGCAAGTGGTCTAATGCTTATCAGCGCGGAAAATGGAATCTCTGAGTCGAGTTTAAATTCCAGCCCTTTCTGATTACGTTCATTTTTCACTAATGCATATAGTGGGGAGGGGGTGACATGAATTCATATCTTCTCCGATTATCTATGGACAAAATAGAGAAGGAAAAAAAACTGTTCTGTCAGGATTTAGCTGGTAACCAGTTTATGGGAAGGATAAGTCTGAATTATAAATCAAAAGGTCCTTGAGGAAGCCTAAAGTAGTTCTGGGGTCTCCTTGGCGTAAAGTTCTGGATTGAAACATCGTAGTAAACGGTTTCAAGAACCAGTTCGCGTTATTACGAGAGTGAGTTAAAAAGTAATGCCATTTTGTTTAGCACAGGTATAATATACCAACTCAAGAACATACATCATACATCAAAATGAAGCTGGTCCTCTGTGGATCACATCCCTACTTCTCCACATAGTCACCGTTTCTCTCAATAGCAATGTTCCACCTTAGAATGATAGCATGTATCCCTGCCCCGATAAATTATGTTGACTGTTCTTTGAGCCACTTATACACTACAGATTTTACATGTTTGTTTTTCTTCGGTCCCATGAAAGAGGGTTTGAGAGGCAAGCAGTATTCCAGTGCCGAGGAAGTGAAATCTGCCCCCAAACTACGTGTTTTTTTTTTTTTTTTTCCTAGATAATGCTGAAAATGAGACAAGAATCAATGGTACAAATCATTAATGTATTTAGTGATAATTGCTAAAAAGGAAACTAGACAAGACAAATTGTTCTTCGTGACTTTATAAATAATCCCACATAAAGTCAACGACCTGTTTATTTCAACGTTGATTACATCACTTAAGATCTGAATACTTTACACTATGTTGACGAGCTCCATATTAAAAACTTTCTATTCTGTTATTGTAATTCGCTTTCAGAAGGAATCTCATTTTAGTTAATTAGCAGACACTCATAAAACGAACATTTTTTACTCATAATTAATTGCCGCTTGGGCTTTAGAGCTGAGATTTTAAGCGGTACATTTATCCAGGCACGTAACTGTATATAATAGACTAAGATTCATTACAGCTACGCGAAGAAATGGAATGAAGAAATAAGTTATTGATAAATGCTAGCAGAAGCAGATCGAAATACATAAGCAATTTCAAATATACAAACAGGAAATTCAGTGATACATTGATTTAAGAGTGTCCTAACTTCCGAGTTTTCCGAATTACAAGCTGACACTTGTTCAATGTTTTGCTTTGTGTTGTGATCAACAATTAAGGTAAGAACGAGCTTCAGATACGCTGATGCTATTAAAGTCACAAAATTACTTTTATAAGCATTATTTTATTATTTATAAAAAAACATAATTATTAAAAGATATTCCAGTATATAATTCATTACATTCAATAGTATTATGAAAAATTTGCAGCTTGTTATTATTTAACTAAAATCATGATGTTTAAACAATTTCAACTGCAAAAATCATTCGGCTTGAACTAATTGAGGCTTTCTGGAAACAGAAGACCAAGTAAAAACTGAAAACAAATAATCAAATGCAAACAAAAATATTTCAAAAGTAAAAAGAAAATGAATTGTTTTTGGAGAAGGGGGGTGAACTTTCCTTGTAGTTTTGACTATTGAGAAGAGAGTCCCTTTAGTTTGAATTCAGAGTTTTCCTTCTCCTATAATGGTTGCCATACCAAAATTAAAGAGCCCAGTCTGCCCTCCTATTTACCCATAGCTGGAGGGGGAATACGTACTTTTCCCAGGGTTTTATAGGTAATATGTAATATTTTGGTTTGCTGTTCTTTTTCTTCCTTTTTTAATTGATCAATTTAGATTATTTACCCCCCGCCGCAACATGACAGTTTTATCGTTTGTCTCCATAGATTAGATGTAATATTTAATAAGGATTTGTTTGCATACAGTTATATGGTTTCACTTAAATAATAATTCTCTACATTACCCAGGTCTCCAGAAGTAGACTCTCACCACCAGATGAATTTTATTGCCATACTCAGACATCACTTTTTGGGTGTTGTTTTTCTCTATCTGCAAGGGATAAATTCGGCGTGTGCTATTCACCGTTTGTAGTGTTGATTACAGTCAAGACACACCGAAATCACAGATTCCAGTTAGATTACCGAAGTTAAGCAGCGATGAGATTCTTCAATACGTTATTGGGTGACTACTTAAGGAAAAACAGGTACTGTAAACAACCTGAGTCGAACAGGACTTAATTCGGCATTAAATAACCCGAAAAGGGTTGATATGCCGTTAAACAAAGCAACCAACCAGAAATAGGGTTGTTTTATCATTTTTATAAATAGTGTGGAATATTCCATTACAATACAAATAATAAATGAATAATATTTCTTCCAGTAAATAGTACAAAAAATGATGCAAAAACGATCCCCCCAAAGCCCCCCCCCCAAAAAAAAAAATGAACATGATGCTGAGATTTAAGAAAAAAGATTATTTTAATCGTTTTAAAAAAACTCTGCGTATGGATGGATGGATGGATGGATAAAGAGAGACAAATTTCAAATCTAAATCCTCGAACTTATTCAGTACATCATTTGCCTAAGAATCGCAAGGTTCCGAGTTCGATTCCAGTCCTAATCAACTCAGCGCATAAGTAGCACATCTTGATTAATCTTATTTATGTGCTACATTATCTGCGAGCTGACGGGAGATGTGGTGCTCCACATGAGCAAAACAATCTCTCTGGTCTTGCCATAGTGAAAAAGGGGATACACTCCTTTGCTGTTCGACTATGTGCCACTCCGCAAACTTTTATGGAATATCTGTGATCCATTTCTTTCCTAAGATGAAAAAAAAAACAACATATTCCTGGCCACCGTTTCTAAGAATTACCATTTAATCTGCTGCAATGTTAGATCCTTATAAACACTTCCTTTTCCCTTGCAATTTAGTTTCTTTTATGTTTCTCTGGGGTTATACGTATATGATTTCATCTAATGCCGGACAGAAGCAAAAAAAAAGTGAATTTAACCCTTCCCTGCTGTCATTCTAGCACAAAATACAAAAAGTTGTTCATGAATAGCTACAGATAGAAAGGTCACAAAGAACTTACAACTTCCCATTTAGGGGAAATGGTTCAGGCGTCACATCATGTAGCTTGATTTCAGATTCTGTTCGTTCGCCTGACGCCTGAAATCCTTGGTGTATTTGACGAAACGCTGGCAAAAGGTTAACAAGGTTAGCACGATCTGAATAAAAGCTGAACTCCATATTGCATGAGGAACACCTGTTTAGCATGAGATATATAGGACTGGAGATCTGATATCTGATTTTCGCAGGTTTTAAGGGCTTTCCATACCGATGGTATTTCAGCAGAAGATTTTCTGTCCAGTTCCGTTTTCTTCGCATTCGAGGTACTCAATGGGAAGCACGGATTCTTTTGTAGTCAGGCATATCCGCGCATAATCTAGTATTCATATTTAAAGAGTTTGCAATATTCGTAAAAATCGCGTGAAAAATACATTTCAGCTATTTTCCCGCTCATTTTATATGCACAGTAATATGCACACCATGGCGTGTATCTTAATACAAACGAACGCTCACGTATGAACAAAATACATACGCACACATGCCACACACACACATACACACACACAAACACATACACACACAAATATATATATATGTGTATATATGTATATATATAATCTGATGTAAGGAGGAATGGGGATGATGGTTAGAGTCGCAGTAATTCGGGTCGTCGTTCCAAGTTCAAATACTGAACGAGGTTGTTTGCATTTCACATATCGCTAATTCTCTTGGGAAAGGTATGCATCCAACTACTCTCCCACATACTATTGGTAAATAATAGGACGGACTGTGCTTTTTAACCTTGGCTAGGTAATCAATCTAGGATAATGAAAATTCTGAATTCAAACATTTTAAACTCCGTTTAAGAATTTTCCTGCGGAAGCGTTGATATATATATATATATATATATATATATATATATATATGTATGTGTGTGTGTGTGTGTGTGTGTGTGTGTGTGTGTGTGTGTTTAGTGAGACAGACAGACAGACAGACGTACTGGCAGACAGACAGGTCAACAGGCAGAAAGAGAGAAATATGGGTTTCATGTATGCTTTTTTATATAAATTTGTTAAAATTGTAGGTTTTATGTATATAACGAATGTTGATTATTAAAACCAAGTATTAAACAGATAATGTTCCCACATACAATAAAAGCAGTTGAAATGAAGCATCAGAATATATATATATATATATATATATATATATATATATATACACATATACACACACACACACCACACCACACACACACACACACACACACATATATAATATATATATATATATATATATATATATATATATACTCTGATGTAAATTGCAAAAGTAATGACTAGCCATACTTGAATAACCAATAAAACAAAAACAATACAAATAAAGAAACAAATAATGAACATCAATGTAGATAGTAAAAAATAAACTACAAGTCCCACCACTAAAAAGTAATAAAGATATAAAGTAGAAAAAATTCGATACTTTTTTGACACACCTTTTATAAAAGGTGAACAAAATGATAGGAAAAATGTTAGGTTGAATTAATAAGTTCCGGGATATTTCGTTGTTTCTCTCTTCAAAGTTTTCGTCAGACACTTTCTATAGGAGAACAGACGAGTTTATTATTATTACTAGCAAATATATGCACCCTCTGGGTGCAAGTATTTAAGTTTTAATATAATAAAATATCATGTTAAATTAGAAAGGCTAATGAAATTGAATAAGAATTCAGATAAAAATATTTGGAACAGAGGGGTATGATTGAAAAATAGAACAACTTTGAAACTAACTCTTCCATCATTTTCCCTTACTCCCGTCTTTCATTGGTAAATTTTCCTAATTTAACTATTTAGTTAAAATAGGAAGTAAAGGATAATATTACAGTTATTTCTTCTTGTTAATGGATTTCATTTAAGATTTATTGAAGAGATTTTTGCTCATATTCATTAATATAAAACCAAACAATTAGAAATCAATAATACTAAGCATATATTTATTAAAATCAAATTTTTAAGATCAATATGCAAATTAGCCTTCCCATTCACACTGTAAACCGCTATTTTGTTGTATATATAAATACAATTGCATGATATTAGTATGCAGATATGGTCAACAGTATTATTAATGTAAAACAATTTTATTAACAATTGAGGTTTAAATAAAAATATAATCATGGAGAATGTGATGTAAATAACAAAGGGAAGTGTGACTTGAATAGTAACATAGTTTCGGTTACAGACAGAAAGACCCACAATCTCCATTATAATAAGATATAGAAGGAAATCTGAATCCAAATCAGCATTCTTCAGCCACTTACAATTAACCTTGCGTCATTTCCTGTCCATGGAAGATTTAGCTAAATAAAAACTTGTAATTCTTTAACGACAAAATAAGCAAAGAACGTTATTAAATCATCTCTATAATGTTACGCGTTATGAAAGTGGTAAACACTTCATATAAAAATCTCGTATCGTCCAGAGAAATCTAACAAAATACATTTTCTTACTTTTATGTATAGCGTTTATTTAGATATCTATATTTTTACATAGCAAAATAGTTTATTTACATAATTTTTTACTCAGAAATGATTTAAGATAATTCACTCTGAACCATTTTGCATATGTATAATCAAGTGTTTACCACGATACGTTTTTTTAAATCAAAAATAACAAAATTAAAGAGGAAAAAGAAGAAATAGTAAGAAGTATGGAAATGAAAGTGAGGATTTTGATGATAGTCGATGATTTTTTAGTTAAATGCTCGTGGGAATATTACGACATTACATATCTAGAAGAGCACGTACGTCATGCTTAAAATTGTAGGAAGTGAAATCGTTTACCAAACATTCCACATGAGCAGGATGTGTTACAATTTCAATTTCTTAAGCCGTTTTTAACAGGTTCAAATTCAGAGCCTTCCTTTTCCGATACCGGTTGCTTCACTAAGGCTAAACATCCCAGTTTGCCCAAATATTTAACCATACCTGGATAGACAATTGATGGACGTATACCTTTCCGAAACGTATTAGCACTATGTGAAATGTAAACATTCTCATCCAGGATTCGAACTCAGGTCACCGAGTCCATTTCCTACGACGATAACCATTACACAACGCGCCTATATCTCTATCTCTATCTCTATCTCTCTCTCTCTTCTCTCTCTCTCTCTCTCTCTCTCTCTCTCTCTCTCTCTCTATATATATATATATATATATATATATATATATATATATATATATATATATATATATATACAGAATGCTTTTAATTTTTAATCCTTTTTTTTAATCTGAGATCCATTTTACCTAAACTTGTATAACTTTATTTGTATTAACATGACGTGAAACACAAATATCCTTGTCCAGGATTCGAACTCAGCTAGCCGAGTCCATTTGCCACGACGATAACCGTTACGTAACGAGTGCTTAATGAAAACTTATGTTTGATCTAGGAAGCTTGCTGTCAATCAATATCATAATCTTTGCTAGAGTTAATATCAGTAAAAGTATGTTTATCAAATAAAAAATGTAGCACAAAAATTTATAGATTTCTTTCAAGCTACATATGTTTTCTATGAGGAAAGAGAAATATTCACCGTGGCAACAGACCGAAGTGTATATAAATAATCTTATTAAAACTCAATAGTGCACACGACGTCATTATCCAACATTTAGTCAGTTATTCTGTCATTCCCGGATGCTGCTGACAGATATTTGATATGTGCTGGGCGTTCAACATCCGCTGATATACCCAATCAACAGCAGCCATCTTAGAGTTTGAATGTTATGTAAAGACGTACGATCTTCCGTTGTTCTTCTATAGCTTCATAAATTAGATCCTTAGCTCTTGGCACAGGGAAAATGTCCATTCGTTCTTGATCTATCATGGGTTTAATTATACACACGTATCACTTTCTAGTTCTTGGTTGATAAAATTTTATACATTTTTCGTAAACATGTCTGAACATTTTCCAACAATTTCTTTTTCGAAACAAAGCAGATCAATGCTATCAAATAAAAATGTATAAACAGTTTCCTATCCGAATCCCCAGCGTATATTCTTTCTAGATATATAAGAGCTTAGTGTACACGCCTTAATGTACATGTGTGCAATAGATGAGATTACTAATGATATTGTAATTTTTCATACACATTGTGGATACGAAAAGAGACATGTATGTTAGTTAATCATCATTGCAATATATATATATATATATATATATATATATATATATATATATATATATATATATATAATAGTATTTGATAATTTCAAAAACAATATCTGAAGATGAAGATGAAGATACTTCGAAATTGATTAGACATTGGACAATATTTTATTTTATTTTATACGCCTTCAAAATATAAATAATAATAATAATAATAATAATAAATAATAATAATAATAATAATATATATATATATATATATATATATATATAATATATATATATATATATGTATTTTTTGAGCATGCATTTGTGTGGGGTACTAGCAGAAGTACTCGGTCCATGATCGTATTAAAAGGATTTTAGCAACTGGGAGAGTGAGAAAGAGAGAGAGAGAGAGAGAGAGAGAGAGAGACAGAGACAGAGACAGAGACAGAGACACAGAGAGAGAGAGAGACAGAGGTGTAAGAGGGGGTAACTGGAAAATAATTAAAAATAATCCTTAAGAATTCATGTATTACAATGTTCGTTAATGTTCAGAATTGTATTTATTTACACTTAGAATACAGTCTTAACAATTTACCCCTAGACTCGAAAGTGTTTTTTTCTAAAAATTTTATCGACATATGTTACACATCTAAATTCATTTCTTAATTGCTTGTTGAGTTAAAGGGATAAAAAATCTATTAATTTAATTTATTTTCTTTCGTACCCCTAAAAATGTAATGATAAAAAGAAGCTACGAAGAAAATGTTTCCTTATTTGCAGATGAAAAATGTGTAATTATTAAAATGAACATGATTCGTTTATTCTATGAATAGTGTATTCATTTTTGTTCTTACGTATCAAGAACAATACACAGTCCAACAAATCAACTGATTTTAATCATTGAATTGTATCCTTTAATCAGAAAAAACAAAAACTTCATTTTGTACTTGTCTTAATCATAAACATATTAACGTGTATGCACGATTCCAATGCTCAATGGCATTTGTCTTCTGAGTTATAAGTCAACATGTTATTCTTTCAATTGTATTTTCCCCATTTTTGTCCTGTATCTCCTATACCATATTTTATGTGCATGCCGGATCAGCAGTGAATTTAATGTATGTCCACAGACTAAAGCTTTTATATTATCTCCCAACTGCTTTTTGCAAGGCAGTCGATATTTTCTGTTTACGTTGTAAAGTAAAGTAGACAGAGTGGCCTAGTGTCGGTATCAGCCGGGCAGTTAGGGAGTCTATCCACTTTTCACTAGCGCTAGACCAGGGAGATTGTTTTGCCGTCTTAGGTGAAGCACTATAACTACCATAAGCTCCCCACTTTACCCCACATATCCAAGCCGTGCTACTCATGTGATGAGTTGGCGGGGGCCAGTATCGAACCCGGAACCTTGTGTATCCGAGTTGGATTCTTTACGGACGGAGAAATTAATTTATTAGAATTCGAAGATTTGGTTTCGATTTTAGAGCTGCTATTAAACTAGAACTTAAATTAAATTAAAAAGGGAAAAAAAGAAAAAAATAGAAAAAGAAGAAAAAAAAGAAAAAAGAAAGAAAAAGAAAGCTAAACTTTTACAACACATAAGCATAAGTGAGTTTCATTGCAACACACATAAGCATACGAATGTCCTTTTTGTAATGGTTTCCATTTTCTGCTACCTACATTAAGTATTTATGTATCAAATGTAGCGGAATTACACATGACATGTCGGTCTGTCGTTTTTGATTTCCCATGGCATTAGCCATTCTGAAGCTTGTCCTTCACTATTCCAAATCATTGCACACAGATCTTCAAGCGACGCTGTCTGCAGACAAGTAAATAGCATTAGTAAATGTGGTTACTAAGATGTTCGACTTTCTTGGAATTCAGTAATAAGATTTTTTTTTATTTATTAAAGGTAATTCAATTCAACTTGCTCCCCACCCCAAACATAAACTAAAATTTATCAAAGCTTAAATAAAGCTAATGAAGATATACATGGAAAGGG
>CM042140.1:134690096-134710096 GCA_023376005.1 Doryteuthis pealeii | reverse complement strand
GTATCAAATAGATGAGTTTTCAAAAGTATTCATATTGGATAAGACCTTGTGAAGAAAAAAACAAACTAATGTATAATGCATATACATATAAACGTAGAATGAATCCGTAGAGGTATAAAATAACCTGAGACGGATTGACATGCCGTTAAAATCAATTAACCAGTCAATCGTATTCTATATGTAGGTGTGGTAAAAAAATCGTCTTAAGAAACAACTACACTAAAATAGAAATATGAACGTACAATGAATGTGATTTCCTAATCCCTATGTATAGAGTAACCCTGAGTGGGTTGACATGCCGTTAAAATCTATAAAATAAATTAAGCGAGCAAAACTTAAAACCTTATTTAGTTGAAAGCACCTAGATTAATGGCTACCATCGTAGGAAAATGAGACGGCGACGTGGGTTCAAATTATGGACGAGGCTGTTTGTATTTCACATAGTGCTAATAGCATTTGGAGAGGTATGCATCCAGCTATTCTCCCTCTAGCTATGAGTAAATAGTTGGGTAGACTGGGCTTTTAAATGTTGGTTTGGCCACCGGTCTAATCGAAGGAAAATTCTAAATTAAAACCTGTTAAAATCTGCTTAAGAAATTGAACTTGTGTAACATTCCTGCTCGTGCGAAGTGGTTGAGTAAATATGTATATGTAATGCGTTTTAAAATTTGACAACGAAAGAACGTTGGCAATTCTTACAACAAACGATAATAGAGTTTTGACTTAATAAAATCATTTTTGTCATCATTTATTTCCTTAGACAATGTTCACCAACTCGCTTTCTTTGGATCAGATTTGTACGCCTGATCTGCACCAACATGTCCTATTAAGAACAATACCATCAGGAAAAAATAATTATTTCTCTTTTCAACTTAATAGTTTTCCTAACAGAGAATAAGCTCGATATGTTCTTTAACTTAGCAGTCATTTATACGACATAAATGGCGCTTTCAATATACTTTGCATAAAGATAGCCAGTAAAGCGGAAGGTAAAAGGAAGCCTTTTCTATCGACCAAGTTCGCCAATGCGGAACAATCAAGACGCGAGAATCAAACCGGGGAGAAAATGACGAACAAGACACAATAAACTGCAATTATTTTATATTCATTGAGCATTAAAACAAAATAAGGGAAATGGCAAAAAGAGAAAAGAATAATTCGTTTTCCTTAATTGGAACAGATAAAGTCGAATCGTAGCCTAGGCTGCAGCAGGCCGGTCGACACAATATACTTTAATTTCGTTGTGGCGTGATTATCTTCCAATTTCCCGTGTTCAGTTAATTAGTGTATACATAAATCTGAAGCGGCCATGGTGAGATTGACGAGGTGTTATTTCTGTAGGGGAAACCCATCGATAAACGATAACGATATATATCACATTTAAAGTAATAACGATAACTGTATATTTCATCAAAAATAATAACATCAATAGCTTGATCGATAAACTAAGCATTAGATTACATACAGATAGAAAAAAAAACTGGGACAAATTTGCAAACTATACGAGTTGACTGCAAATATATCTTAATTTTTGATTAGTGAAACATAGATATACTACTCCGTTGGCTGGGAACACACAGACAGCACCTCTGTAGAGGGTTAAAATCTCCCCAATTATGCCACCTGTGGTGGTGGTGGCCCGTAATGCTTAAATACGGAACCTTGGTGGCTGAGCAATCCATGACATGCAACGCACCCCTTTGGCCGTAATTAGGTTATACAGGCTGTGGGAGATATCTCCTCCGATCAATCGGCTGGTCATGTCAAGCCCTAACACCTATATGGCTGTCCCGACCGTATAGCTCTTATGGAACCCCAGACATTTTTATCACATGTGCTAGAAGGCAGTGGTTGAGGGTTTAGTGTCCTGGGTGTGGTTAAATACCCTAATGGGGAAGTTCTATGAAGTCGAATCCGCATTGCCAAGTTTAAATCACCTTGTGTCGCATCCTCACTTGGTGGAGGGTTGGGTAAATATATTCATACAGTAATTTAAGTGAAATGCCTTTCGTTGTGATTGTATTTTAATATTTAAAAAAGCCATACAAAAGTACACATTTTCAATGAATGAATTGACGAATTGAAGATAAGTTATACTATTTATTGCATAGTTTTTTTGTCCAAGTTAGTTTTTCAGTTTTTATAAATGGGAAAGACGAATAATCTAATATTTCCAATTCTACTTCATTTTATAGAAGTATAATATATTCAGAAAGCTCCATACACTTCAGAAAAGTAGTGTGTCTCAATTGCACACATCCACATATGCACAGCAACTGACTTTAGTGAAAAGGAAGAGTTGCAGCCTTCAAAAGAAGATGTTCTTTTTTTCTTTCTCCTGTGTGTGTTCATTTAAATGTGACTTTAATAAATATAATGGTATATTCAGATTTTATCAATCTTTTTAAGTTGAAAAATCTGTAAAAAAAAAAAAAGGAAAATACAAGAATTTAATTACAAAAATGAAATAATAACTAAACAATTAAGTAAACTAGCAAAAATGCACCGTCTGGGCACAAGTATTTGAGTTTTAATCTAATTGAATATTGAATTAGAAAGACTAAGGAAATTAGATACGAACACAAAAAATATTACTTTATTCTATTTGATTTCAGTATAAAATTATTTAATACATTTGAGAATAAAACATTAGTATTAGAAATCAATAACACCAAGTAATTATTTATTAAATATGTTTTTTGTTAACAAAAACTGGTATGCAAATTATTCACACTATATATTATGTAAACATTTATTTCCTAATGATGACAATACACGTTGTAATATTTAGTGTAATATTTAGCATGACCAAAGAAGGTCAAAGATAAATCTCATATTTTGTAATATGGTGTAATTAAAAGTGATGATATGTCACTAGTTGCTGGGCTCAGGATATCAAACATTGATTTAATCAATTTGAAATAAAGAACTATTATCCCTTGTTCAACATATGTTTATCATTATCAATAAAGCAAAGTCTATCATAAAACAATTTCTACAAATATTATTATAGAAATGATAGATTCTCTGAACAAACCAGTTTATTTTTCATTGGATGTTCCAATAATGTTTCAACAGTCGACATGCACAATTAAAAATGAAAACAACCGTGAGCAATCTATATTTTTAATTAAAAGATGATAAGAATATATTTTATTCCTTTTATATATGTTTTCTCTTTCTACATAATCACACCATCAACACCATCATTGCCATCAGCAAAACAAATTTAATCGCAGATATTTGATTTGTTAAAAAAACATTATCAACCAAAGGAAATCTGATTTTAGTATACAAATCATGCACAGTAGATTTCTTTCTTTAATTTCTATTCTCAAATCTAAAACCTCAAACAAAATGAGTCTAAGAAACGTGCTTTTTGTGAAAGAACATACCGGTCATTTTAACCATTATGTCGCAGTCTGTCGCCAGGAACGTAAGCTAATGTTTTGCAAGCGCGCCTCGCCGGCGCTCCTTGCTAATGCACAGAATGTTGTTCGAATCAATTGTTAAAGATGAACACTTAAAGAAACAGTTTCTCAAAGAAGAATTTGGCATTCCAATCACGTCATCGCCATACTCGCACACCGCTTCCATTTCAACCCACTGGACATCACTAACAAGAAGCCATCCTTATTCGAGACACTGACTAGATAAGATAAGGAGACGAAAACGAGACAGGTGGTCATTGAATAATCACGTGACTAAACTACAGCTTCCTATTTTCCAGGTACAAGACTACTGTAGATCATTGCATCGCTCATCACATTATCTGTAATCTCTACGGTCAGCTAAAAAGGGAATAAGCGTAACAATATTTCCTGTGTTCCTAATTACTGTACATAAAATCCCCACACTACATGAATGTTTTTGTAAATTTCTTTTTGTCTAAAAGTTTATTGGTATTGATTTCCAATCTAACAGTGAGTATAAATATAAGTAAATAATGTAATATACATGTAATATAAGTCTAAACTTTCCATAATTCTTATAATTGAGTCATGTCAGATCCTTTTCATGCTTACCGGTGGTCGCGTTATCTTACTAAGATAATATCTTGAGTTCCAGTTCTTTGTTTTTAATTCATAAATAGATACAGTGATTCTCTGATTATGTCTGCTGAAGCTGTAGAATGAACCTACTGTACCTCTGCAGAGGGGTAAGACCCCACAAAGAGGCCACCACTTAGCTGTGGGTGGCGACACGTAAAGCCTGACAGGATCGTAGTGGCTGAGTAGTCCAAGATTCGGATATTAAGTGGTCCTGTGACTTGCAGCGGCACTTCGGTCTTTATTTGGGTTAGACGGACGGTCGGAGAGGCCCTATCAGATCAATCGGCTAGTAATATCAGATCGTTGCAAGTTTATGATTGACACGACCGTACTTTTTTATAATATGAGTGGTAATGTTCAACAATCAGTTTATTAATTTGCCAATTTATTAATACACATGAAGGTAATGCAAATTATTTCTACCAGTTTATAAAACCAAACAAACTATTCGTTTAACTCTTTATCTAACTCCGCTCCCATACCACACCCAAGGAAAGTATATAAACTGATGGATAGGTTATGATAATTAAGCAGAAGAACTCAGACTACAATAATAATTGGATATCCTTTAAATAAAATGAGTTCTGAGATGAATAGACAGGGAACTTTGAAATATCCCATCATACAGCCAATAAATACCAAGAAGATTTGTCACAGTATCAGGGGAAATTTGATTGGCAAAATGTTATATATATATATATATATATATATATATATATATATATATATATATAAAATGATTCGGCATTAAATAGTCCAAAAAGGTTGATATACCATTAAGCAAATAACCAATCAACCAGCCAGATAATGTCTGACTGCATGGAAAAATGCATGGAAACTCATTTATTCAATGAATAATTGCCATTCTGTCGACGGGGGTTTAGAAAACGCTCTCTCTACCCCTGTAAGCCCCACCATAACCAAAAAGTAGATTTTCTGGGTAGGAAACCAGCTCCCACCCCCCCCCAAAAAAAAAAAAAATTAGATTAAAAAAGTACCTATTAAAGTGAAGACCGAAAATGGAATCCCTGCTCCGTAGTGTCTACCGTGCTGGATTGTCATATCGTAGTAAGCGAGTTCGAACTCCAATTGCGCTAGTACGTTCACATTCGAACTAATACCATTGGGAAATGTATGAACCCCGTTTCTCTTACAGTTATAGGTTAAAAAGTTCCACTGCTGTACTGTTCCATTCAGTAACAATGAAGGTAATCGATAGTTTAAAGACAAAGGGGGGGTGTTATTTGGTTAGTCGGGTGTTATTTTATACAGAACACGTTTTTGTTTTATTCATTATAGTTGGTTTTTCAATTTTTTAAAACAGATTTTAAACATATTTTTTAAACTGAATTTTTATCTATTGAAACGGATTTTTTATCTATTTAACCCATAGATGGGAACCTAACAGCTACTACCACTGCGGGTCACAGTGAATCTTGGAATAATGGTAATGAAGTGGTACTTCACACTTCACAGAGCTCCAGAACTGAAGCATTACTCTATATGTAGTTTAGCGTCATACCCAAGACACTAAGACCCACAGCCTCCGTCTTCTACCACATATGATAAAATGGTTAGGGGTTTGCAATAAGAACAATAA
This sequence comes from Doryteuthis pealeii, assembly GCA_023376005.1. NCBI lineage: Eukaryota > Metazoa > Mollusca > Cephalopoda > Myopsida > Loliginidae > Doryteuthis > Doryteuthis pealeii. The sequence goes on along the minus strand of CM042140.1, from coordinate 134,704,444 downwards.
GTTTGGGTCAATTATATAGGTTCTAGAACTAGGCGCAAGCAGCCGATTGATTGTAGGGGGTCACCGACCGCTCGTCAAGCCAGAGTAATGGCCAAATCGGAGGGTTGCCAGTCATATAATGTTCAGCCACCAGGATACCGACCTTAATCATCAGGGTCAACACCAACGGCCAACAGGGTCTTACGCCTCTGCAGAGGTGCAGTCGGTGTATTCTACAGCCCCATTCGACAGAGCTGAACAAATGTGTGAAGACCCATAATCAGTTACATCTCGAATACAAAAACAACGAATCACTTACACTTATAGATTTGTGTCTGATCGACCCTGTCAAACGTTTTGTTATGAAATGTGGCAAAATGATGAAATATTTAAGATATAATTCTGAATATATAACACTTATTTAATGATTAAAATGGTGGCTTTCCTATCATAAAGCTTATTTTATCACATAGACTTCTCATTTATCACCTCTTATTATCCAATAGGAATATACATATATATAAAAGATAAAGTGTGATATTGTAGCCACAAACCAATCATTTTTTTTATTATTAATGTTCGATTAATTTAGATTTTGTTACTGGAACACATGAATTAATTTAAGCGCGAAAAATACCGTGTTACCTTGACTTGTAACTGCCTCAACTTATGAGTTTTCCGAGTTACGAGCTGTAACTTGGTCGATTTTTGTGTAACACTATTGTGTTATGGGTTGATTGGCGACCTATTAATTAAGTACTAATTAATTAAAACTACCTTAATTATTAATTATGGTGGTTTGTTAAAATTAAAAGTAAAAATAAGAAAAACAATAATAATAATAATAATTGTTTATACTAAAAATATAAATTCATCTAAGCAAAGAATTTTCATGTAGACAAAGAGATTCCTTAAATTATGGAATTTGATATATATAATCGAAATTTTAAATTTCACAAAATAAAAGGATAATTTAATGAATAAGATTCCAGTTTTTGAAAAGTTCGTCAACAATTTCAAAAACTTAGATAAATAAAACAATGTTTGGCCTTGACTCGTGGAAGTTGGAAAAACCCCAAATGGAAAGATACGAGCTAGGCTGGCACAAGACCATTTAGACACGTAGGCAATAGTATCGAGTGGCTGGCCAATCAGAGACATATGTTAGGGGTGGGGAGGTCAGACCTCAGAAAGAGTGAGAAGAGCGACAGACGGAGAGACCGGGACAGAACGAAGACCGGAGAAGAGAGCTTGCCATGGCTCTGGGCCCTTGATAAAACTTTACCGATACACTCTGATGCCTTGCCACTCGGTAAAGAATTGATACTTAGCCAAAAACTAGCTGTAGATCGCCAATCAGCTGACAAGAAATCACCTCGCTCCTTTGTAAAATAAATGTATATAAGTTGTACATAAGCATAAAAAAGGCGTTGTGTTCAATTGTTTTGTTGATCCATTGACAGCTTTTGGTTATTTAATCTTATTTCAGCCGAGTTGGTAAAAGGAACGAAACCAGCTCTTTTTCAGCCTTCCTGTAAATCAACAGACAACATAAGAACGGGAGGTTGGAACGGGCAGTTTCGACGACTGTAATACTGAGCCGGAGCATCGTTCTCTATAACATACATCGAATACATACATAACATACATACAGTGAGACGGTACTCCAGTTCATAGTATTATATTTGATTGTTTTGAGAACTATCTTTTCAGGTACGAGCGAATTTATGACAATAAGTTACCTGAAATCATTTAAATTGTGTGTGTGTGTGTGTGTGTGTGAGTGAGTGAGTGAGTGAGTGAGTGAGTGTGTGAGTGCGTGTGTGTGTGTGTGTGTGTGTGTGTGTGTGCGTGTGATATTAAAAAGTAATGCATTTCTAGAATGATTGTATTATTATATATATCTAATTTATACAACTTACTGAATCCCCCTTTTGAGGGTTAAGACCCCACGAAAAGGGTGACCTGAGTTTGACAGTAAAGTGCATCTAATGGTAAGGCTCTTACTTCTGGAGATCTGCGGTGTGTTGAGAACTACTTTATTGCCTGACCCGAAATAGTAGTAAATGTTTATTCGTATACGATAGAAACGCGCACAAAAAACATTTAAGAACACCTACACAACCAATGTAAATATGAACGAAAAATAAATTCAATTCCATAATCTCTAGGCATGAAATAAACACAAACAGGCTGCGTGCCGTTATGATTAAGCACTCTTATAATTGTTTATATAATTTGATAGATGTATTTTAGTCATATTTCTAAACCAAAATAAACGGATATATACGTAAGTAAAATTGATAATAGGATCAAAATAGCAACTGTTTTCACAGCCAATGCTTTTAAATTTCAACACTTCTGGTATTTGTGAAAATGCCGCTGACACTCTGTCTACGCTATCCGAAATTTCTAAAAATGATATTTTACATACAAACAATACAACAGAACTAAACAGACGAAAAAAATGTACTTATATATAACATTCACACGTTGATAATAAAACGCACTTAAATTCAACCGTGTTTCAGGATCAAATATTATCAACGGATTTTGAATACCCCAGCTTTTCTCTGACTTTCTCGTAAATTGAATTGCTTTTATAGAATTTTCACCTTGCTTTCTAGCGCGAGATTCAATGAATTTTATAAGGAACCTGCAAGGTCAAATGAATTACAATATATCAGAATCGGTAATGTGGTTGGCATTTTCCTGGTTTACACTCACTGAAACTGAAGAAAAGTATTTTAACTCTGAGTTTTTCTATCTCCATGTTTGTGTAAAATAAAAATAACTAAAAAAAAAATGATGTGAAACGTTTCTAAAGACCCGGTGTATCCACAAATGACATTACGATTTGGGTTTTCTTTATCTATCAATCAACTTACACCATTTGTTCTTTCTCTCGCGTATTGTTCCCTCTCATACACTTATGGAGAAGTGCATACACATGATATTTAAATTATATATATATATATATATATATATATATATATATATATATATATATATATATATTGTGTGTATATATATATAGTATATATATATATATATATATATATTCAGGAGAAGGTGTGAGATAGATAATGATATACGGATAGATATATAGATTGTATGTGTCTGTGTGTGTGTGTGATAGAGAGAGATGGTTTGATATATATATATATATATATATTATAATATATATATATATATATATAATATTATATATATAGAGAGAGAGAGAGAGAGAGAGAGAGAGGGGGTGTCGGCATGCGTCATCTCTGAAATAGCATCCTTGAGTTTGAATATGGTAGCTGTTAAGTTCCAAACTATTTATCACTCACCACTGACTACAGTAGACCATCATTCAACATTTTCTTTAAAACAAGGGTCTCAAACTCAAGAACTTAAAATGTTCATTATATCCCAGCAGGAGGCACAGTGTGGCAAAACTGAGATTAAAGGGCGTGATTTACACGATTTATAATGCTAATCCAGAATACAGCTGATAGCATACTATTTTTCCAAATACACATTTGAGATAAGGGTGATATGGAATTTTTTTTTTAAATATAAGGGAATACATTCTTGTTTAATATTTTCCTTGGTTGGGTTTTAACTTTTGGTGAATTCCTTTACCCCCCCTTATTCCCTTATGATACATTCCATTAATTAAATTTTATTGTATTTCAATAGTAAATTATAATATATTTAATATAGATTATATTAAAACATATTAATCAAAAGTAAAACTTTAAATTCTCTGATATTTAAAGTAATGGTAGATATACATTCTGTATATATATAAGAATCCGCTCTCAGACATTTTCTTTATTTTTCTATTTGTGTTTCTTGTCTTTCATCTCGAGTGTACCCTCCCCATGTCAATAGGAGTTTATACATATTTTACTTACTTTATGAAACAACACACATTTTGTCATGTTGTGTTGTTCATGATCCTTGTCTATCGTCCCAAGTACTCCCTCAAATCAATATAAGTTGTCACATATATGCCTCCCACGTTATGAAATGAAACATTCATGATATATAATTCAATTTTCCATAATCTCAGTCACCACATCACCACAATTGGTCTTTAACGAAACGTTGCATATTTCATTCATGTTCTTATTAAGACTTTTTTTATGTATATACAATCGAATTATTTCTACTTTTTAGCTTTTGATACTCGAGTGAAAGCGACTGAAATATTAAAGTACCTTCTACTCTTTTGGGGGAAAACTTGGTCAGGGGCTACGAGGAAAATATTACGTTTTAGGAAGATATTAGCTACGAACAGTCCAGAATATAGTCAAGTAATTACCGACGTTGTGTAATGATTAACCTCTAATTCCTATCCACAAAACCATATTTTATTTTCATAAATTGCGTAAATGAATGACCACGAACTATTGTCTACGCTATCCCACAAATACATTTCATTCTCATTCATGTTTAAACATTTTAATACTTTCAAAATTACAAGAATTCAATAAAAAAACAATGCAATCCGTAAATAGACAATGTAGTCTCGCACTTGATATAGCTTAATGTGTTAACCTGAGTATTGCAAATATACAAACACCCTAACATTGATACAAAATAGCATTAAAACATAAAAATTAACTACGTAATTAATTAAGTATTTCTTGGAGATAATATAATTAATATACTTTTTTATGGAAAACTTTGATCAAATTTATGGCGGGAATATAGTATAGAAAAATATAAGCTTCGACAATTCAAAAAACATCTCGTGTAATAAACTTTCCCTTGTTTTTGGTCATTCATTACACGAGTATATAGACTTATTTCCCTATCATTATGTAGGGAAGTATTATCTTTGTAATTTTTGATTAGCTCAGTCTCTGGTTTCAATTGAAACTAAGATACAACTGGAAGATGAATAGATGAAACTAACACAATATTAATGAATAGAAATTGAATATCATTTGAATTCAAACTTGGTAAGCACTTAAAAATTGCCCGTGTGTCATATATTGCTCGTGCGGAGGGGTTGGTAAAAACATATATTAGGTTTGTGCAAAATTTACCATTGACCGTTTTCTGAAATTTAAAGACTGTATGCACAGGTGAACATTCCATTGTAATGATTGAAAACATTTAAGGGTTCATTTGCCTTTTCTTTACAATTTAAATATCTGTGTTAATCGTTTAATTTATATAAAATTACCGATTATTTACAATAGATGCTTTACAAGTAAGTTCGCTTATATAAACAGCATTACAAACAAGTCCCGCTGAAAGCTTCGGTTCCCGCTAGATCACCGGAATTATGCCTTTTTATCATATGGGTGCTAGAAGGCCGTGACTGAAGGTCTACATGTCCTGGAAATGACGTTAAACTCTACCTGATGGTGAGGTTCCAGTTCTGGTGGTTTGGGAATGTGGAGCACCCTGGTCCACTCTGATCCGGAGTGGTAGAACCTGTTAGGGTCCCATCTCTGGGTAAAATAGAAAGATGTATTATAAAAAAAAAATATGAGTATCCATTAAGAATGACTTTATTTCAAAACTTTATCGGCATTAAATGACCCACCGAGGTTGATATGCCGTAAAACAAAACAAAACAAAACTTGCTTGTTAACTACAAACATGGAACGCCCAAGTAGTGTCTTTTTTCCTGTGTTATAATAATAAGCTTACAAAAATCAGAATATTTTGATATAGTTTGGTTTCTTTGTTTTAGAGGCATACTAACCCTTGCGGGTTATTTAATGCCAATCGGGTGACAACTTAAGCAACTGTAGGTACTGTAAGCAAGCTGAGTCTTTATCAAAATGACTTGATTCAGCGTGAAATGAACCAAAAGAAATTTGTTATGCCCATTTTTCAGTAACAAGGAGTTAACTAAAAGTTTACAAATAAATAACTACTTACGATTTTGTGTAAAATGTATATGTAAAATATTCAAAATTATCATTTAATTAATAATCAATAGATGTGCGCAACATTTTATTTGAGGAGGACATGATTATTTTCAGTCTAAATTGTCTTATTTTTTACTTCTTTAATAAATTTGATAATTTTACTTACATATGGTACAAACTCTGACATTGAATTTGTATCCCCCACTTCATACAATATCTTCAAAAATTAATTTTTATACCGCCTGGAGAGTGTTTTATTTTCCTTTGCTAGTATCAATAAAGTACACCCCCACCCCACCACCATATATATATATATATATATATATATAATATATATATAAATATATATACAATTATATTTTTTGGTCACAGAGTTTGATTGCTGTCGATGTTAACAATACCATCATCAGATCGCACTGACAGCGTGGATATAAGCAATACATTATATCAACAGACCTTAGACGAAAAGCACTTTTTCTGAAACCGTTTTTCTTGTTCATTAGTGTATATATTAGCACCAATAGACAAGAATGTGTAAATTAATTGCTGGGTAATGTGTACGCAATCCCTAGACCAAAATGATAAAATTACCTTACAAAACAAAAAAATATTCATCATTAGAGAAACAGAGATCAGAATCATATAAGACAAAGTAAATACCAAATCAAAGTAAATAATGAAAAAAAAGAATGTGTCCTTTTTTTACGTACATTCACGTAGAAATTACTACGGAATCCGAACAAGTTTCTCTTTTGAGCCACGCATTGTGTTGCTTTTTCTATTCTCTTGATTGAATTTGCAACAAACCAAATCTAATAAATCGCGCACAGATACGTCGTGTAGACTTGTGTATAACTCGATTTTATGTACACGTCGGTCTTTGAATATTTCTCATGAAATTATTAATAATATGTCTCGAGGCAGTGGCATGACCACAAAAAATGCAACGGAGAATATATATATATATATATATATATATATATATATATATATATATATATATATATATATATATATATATGCACCATTGATTCCTATTCATAGTCAGTTTTGCTGCTATCAGTCACATATTTAATCTTCGATATGAGCACAGCAAAGTTTGCATTCTGTCCACATATTCATGAATTCTCTTGTGTCTTTCCATGTTGCATCATCATTTCTATCTTCTGGGCTTTTTTGATTTGCATGTGCCACTCAAAAAAGTTGCTTTCTTCATAGGATGTTAATCATAAGCCATTTGAAATATGGTTAACGTTCAACTATCACAGAATATTGACAGAAAACCTGCTACTTACTCTCGGCTAACATAAGCTGATTGCCTCCCCTGCAGTGGGGTCAACCACCACCAAAAAGGTGTGTCGGTATAACCCTGTTCTGTACCTGATAGCGAGGCGCCAGTTCCGCCGATCTTGGGAATATGCCGTGCACCTTCTTAGCCTTTTCTCACAGGTCCGATCTGAGCCGAAGACTGGTAGCTTTTCGGGTCTATCTATGAGTCAATTAGATGTTCAAATGTCCGTATTAGATAGGAATACTTGTTACCATAAAGCTTTAAGTTATTTGTATATACAAAAAAAATGTTTATATTTAATTGTCCTTTGGAGTTTTGTTTTAGGATAATAGAATTAATGATGACCAATAAATACGATCAGCATTGAGTAAAAAGAAAAAACTTCGCAGAAAGATTCTAATTTGAAATGTGCTTAATAATGCTATATAAATAACAACTTTCTTTAGGAAGAAGGCAGAAAGTGTTTGACAATTAGAGAGTAGTCAGGGGATGAAACACAAAGGATTGTCAACGTCAAGGACTTAGGACAGGCAGCTATTTCGGGGCAGTCAGAAATTAGTCAATAGCGGATTGAATTTGTTTAGCAAAATATAAAGTTTGTTATTGCTAGGAGCTGAAAATTTTGGGTCATTTTCACATCTTTCAAATCTGCGAACAAAATAAAGCTAGCAGGGATATGAACTTTCTCGCGTTTGTATTAGCTGCATATTAGCATGCTAAACCGAATCCTTGTTATCAAAAATGAGTCCGTTCATCTTCTAGGAAAATAAAAAAATAGTGGATTCGAAAAGCCCGTCCGAAAAAAAAGAAGACGATTACATGATAAATGCAGCTCTGACTTCTGAATGAAAATCGAAGAGAAGGAAAGATAGTTTTGTCTCGTTAATCTTGTATTTATACTACACAGTAGCTAGATGGTCAAATAAATATTATTACGGTTGCAAGAAACTCAACGAACAGGAAAATTCGGGTGGGCTTAAAACAAAGAATTTTTGGGCCATTTTCTAAATCATAGAGATATATCCGTCGAGTAGTCATAGGAAGAATATATGGTAAAGTCGTTTTTCTAGTCTATTAGGATTTGTTTCTTTCATAACCTCGACAAATGTTTCTGGAGCTACCAAATTGTGCTTCATGTTACCAAAATATTTCAAAACATTTGACTCACGCAAGCATTTATTTTTGTATAAACTACACGAACTCGCTTGGTAAGCAGTTGATTGACAACTGAAATATACGATGTATTCCTGAGATCTGGCAAGCGACTTTGGGAGGTAAGGATTCTCGCAAAGGAAAGGAGTGGCTTCTCATGAGGAAGGGCTGAATGCTTCTCTACAGTACAGCAAATCATCAAAGAAGAAAATGTGACCTGCTCGTTGAGTAAAGATTCCATGTTTGGCACAAGGCTTACTTTTCTTGAAATAATGACCAGCATAGAAACCGAATTACGATACAACAAATTTACAGTGAATACTTATAAACGTACTGTCCTTCATATTAAAATATTTAGAATAAATACTTTACTTAATGTGTACATACAGACTCATCCATGCTTATATTCATACATTTTTATAATATATTCATTTTCAATATTAATCTTATAAAAAAACTTTTGACGTCTATCTTCGAAGGTACCATATTTAACTCGAAAAAAATTAAGGCAAACTGTTTTATTAATACCTATTTTGTACTGACTTTCTACCAATGTAAAGTAAGTTGGAGGAGTGGCCTATATTCGGTATCAGTTGGGAAGCGAGGGAGTCTAACTCTTTTTCCTAACGCTAGACCAGAAAGGTTATTTTGACTTAGGTGGAGTAAAAGATATACCCTTTAAAATAACGGGAAACTCTTTTTACAAAGAAAGACTCATGAAGAGCCAATGAATTGGATGAAAAAAAAGTACTCCGGGTTTATGAAGTGTTATGTAATCTAAATAAATAATCAAATATCTTTTCTTCTTTTTTCTTCTTTTACATTTATCTGTAATTTTTTTTTTTTTGTCTGGAACCGATTTTCATTAAAACCCAAGAAAACGATTTCGATTAAAACAAAGCAAAACATTCATAAATTCACGTTTATGTAATTATGTATATGCATAGAATTATAAACCACACGGTAGATATTCTGTGATCGACTATGGTTAACGATCACAAGTCTAAATCGATATGTATTTCTGAAATTTAAAAAAAATCTATCTAGTAAAAAAAAATTGAAATATCAAAACTATGTTAATTGTAAATTCAATCTTCTTTTATAATAAGGAATATGTGTTTATGACACGTAAAAAAGTAATATTTATACATATAATATAATATATATATATATATATATATATATATATATATATATATACTCACACACACACACACACACACATATATGTATATATATATATATATATATATATATATATATATATATATATATATATATATATATATATATATATATATATGCAGAGAGGTTGATAGATAATGAGTTTTTCTATATTTTCTATATTTTCCAGTAAGAGAATATTTCAAATTTATATTATATATATGTACGTATGTATCTATAAATAATAATATCTCTTTTTTATCTTTTCAGGTAAGGGAAAATTTCCAGGTGATAGAAATGCTGACTGTTTATTCATTTCTAAATGAATAAAATAGAGTTCATTGAGCTGCATGTGTGACGTGAGTAAAGTAATAATTTATTTTCAGAAAATAATGCAACGGATTCCTCTTACAGTGTTTTCTGGGTTTTAATCAACTTGTGAAATATCCCACTTACACGGAAGCTAGTGAATATATCAAATAAATTATACGTACACACACACACACACACACACAGAGAGAGAGAGAGAGAGAGAAGAGAGAGAGAGAGAGAGAGAGAGAGAGACGCATATATATATATATATATATATATATATATATATATATATATATATATATGCAAGAGGGAAAGCACGTGTTCACATACAAAAAACCACATAGGTACACCCACACACATTTATATATCCAACCACATGCATTTATATACACCCTACATTTTTACCGAGTTTTGTAGAAAAACCGATGTAATTTTGGGTATACATATACATACATACATATATATATACATATATATATATATATATATACATATACATATATATATATGTGTGTGTGTGTGTGTGTGTTGTGTGTGTGTGTGTGTGTGTATCTATGTATACATTGCAGTAATTAATACTTCTTTTATTCAGGCTAAGTTTAAGTATCTATTCACGACACCCATGTATAGTCTTCCAAACTCTAAGTTAAATACTTCTTATCAAGAAATGCACAGTATATCCCATATCGTATGAGTTTTATAACATAGGTAAAAGAAATCCATAAACTGGGTTCATATTCTACTCACAGGATTTTTTAAAATATCACTTTCACTTTTGCAGCTGCGTTAAAAGCGAAACCCCAACCCTCCCTTCGCTCAATTCCATTCGTCCATTTTCTTGACCATGATCTTGCCTGTCGACCATCTCTTTGTTTGACAGTTTGCAGTCAGTTTGGGTTTATTTCTCTGTAACGTGCGATATGGATTCCAGTGATACCTGCCTCATGCAAATGGAGTGCAGATTGGCATTTTCCGTAAACTTCATATTGCAAACTTAAAATGCAAAAGTCAACAAAATGTCAGCGTGAGATGGGCAGCTCAGTTGTGCGGTAACTCGCTGACCTTCTCTCGTCAGTGACGTAAACAAAGAAATGATTTTACTTCATTTTATTTCATCCTTTGCATAATTCATGCGTATGAAGACAATAAAAGGTTGATTCAGAAGAAACTTGGTAGAGTGCCATCTTGCAAAGTCCCAGAAAATGACGAGCACAATTTCACTTTTATAGAACCTAACTGCGTCACTTTACTTATCGCCTTGTGTCGAAGAAAGGAGATCGATGCTTCGGAAAATTATGAATATAAACAGCAAATAAGTGGAGTATGTACTAATTTGCGAGATGTACTATCATAAAATGTTTGCTAACATGGGACATAAAGCAGTTTTTATATGAGTTAAGACATTAATATTTTGAATACAATAAATTTCACAAGCAAAATAAATGTGCGAAAACGAGCTATAAAAACGGGCGAGGAAATATAAAAGTGTACCAGTGCGTATATATATATATATATATATATATATATATATATATATATATATATATATATTATGTGTTGTGTGTGTGTGTGTGTGTGTGTGTGTGTGTGTGTGTGTGTGTGTGCGAGCGCGCACGCGCGTGTGTGTGAGATTTTCTGTGCTAGTGAATTAGTGTGTGCGAGTTCGTCTTGTTTCCTTTGTTTTATTGGCATATAAACCATTGTGGGTTATTAAATGCCATCCTTTTAAAAATAAAGAAATAACCGAGTTACTATCTAACCCGAAACTGTGCTATAAAAAGGGTTTATACTTTTCCAAAGCGTATTAGTCCGAAATTATCAGCGTGACTGGAGTTCGAACTATTGTTATTTTAAAAGACATGAACTCAAATACTTCCAAAAGTTATGAATAATTTGAAGGGTTCCTTAAACTTTGTTACGCGACGGGCCAAATGGGGTGGGGAAAGTTCATTTAAACCAGCAGTACAGCGGTTAAAAGAATTAACCTCCTATCGCATCCTTCCCGTAGAAGAGGGAGTCGGAGTAAATGCGTACATTATTTCTTTTTTACTTGGATCTGGATCTTGTTAATTCAGAATTATCAAAGCTCAATAATCACCAGTTTCGTATTCTATTATTGGTATATATGAGGTGTGTACAAGGTGTGTACAAAGACGGCATTACGAGTGTATGAAAACTGGTTATAACCTTCGACGGAATTTAGGATGCACAAATACTTTCCCATATATATATGTTTTAACATTTTCAGTATATATATATATATATATATATATATATGCGATTCAAACATGGAAAATCGCATAGAGGAGAAACGGAGAGTTAGGAAGAACTACTCTTAGAAATATATGCTCAATCGAAAATATTGAAGTCTTGACTTAGAAATATAACAAATTAAATTATCAATATATATATATATATATATGTATGTATACAACGAGGATTCTTTTATCTAATATCTTTTTTTTATTTTATATATATATGTATATATACATATATATTCTTCCCCCCCCCCGGTGAATATTTTATTCTTGCCCAAACACAACACACACATCTATACATATACACACACGCACACACACACACACACACACACACACACACACACACACACACACACACATATATATATATATATATATATATATATATATATATATATATAATAAAATTGATGCTTACACGCAAATCACTTGATATGTGAATACATATGGGTAAATAGATTGTGACATATTTGTATTTCACTTAAAAAGCCGAATCACTTTCTTTACATACGGTTTCATTTTATATGTGTACTAAATGCAATTTTCTTTCTCCAGATTCTCACACGTGCACACACATCAAGTGCTTCGGAAATATGCAAAACTAAAAACAAAATAAAGCAACAACATAAAAAAAAACACAAAATAAAAAAAACATAAAATGTAAAAAAAAATGAAAACCTTAACACATGAATGAGTTACGATCACAGAATCTAATATATCAATATGCTTTTCATTATTATTTTGAGGGTTTTTTTTCACACATACCTTTTATGAAATGCAAAAAAATCAATGTTATAAGATTAAAGACGTTATATTACTTTCATGTTTTTTTTTTACTCGATATAATGTCTGATGTATCTTTATTGCGGTAAAAAGAATCTTCTCACAGATACACGTGACAAAAAAGCAGTAAGTTTAAAGTCTATATATTTGTAATGCTCTTTTTATAATTACTATGAAAAGCTGTGAATATCAATGTTTCTCCGAAGCTAATGTTAGTCTTATAAATTGTAATGGGGAAGTCTGACATAAATAATAATAAATACAATAGTATAATACTGACATTCGTAATAAATTCAGTAGTAAAAGACGACAATCTACATTTTCCTTTGTTTCAAACTTTAAAAGGAACTACACTAAATTATTCAGTAGGGGATCCTGATGAAATAAGATTATGTATTTGTTTATATAACAGTTTAAGTATTCCTTACCACTAGATACTGTATAGCAATATTTGCAAGATACTTATTTTACTGGGATCGTACGTCTTTGTGGTGGATATAATCAGAATATTCACCCCGACAGGACAGGCGTCTTTTTTAAAGATCGCACAGGCTAAAACACGGCTAATATCAGCCACAATAATTCTAAATATGGTGTGAAAACTAGAAAATGATAAGATAATAATAATAAAGGTAGTAATAATAATAATGATAAGGACTACTACTATTACTACTACTACTACTACTAGAGGTAGTAGTAGTAGTAGTAGTAGTAGTAGTAGTAGTAGTTCACTATAAATAATACATCATTGAAATAAGTTATATAGCAATAATACAACTAAAAATTGTTGAATGTCCCAATCTATAAATATATATATATATATATATATATATTATATATATATATGTGTGTGTGTGTGTGTGTGTGTGTGTGTGTGTGTGTTCGTGTGTGTGTGTGTGTGTGTGTGTGTGTGTGTGTGTTTGTATAAAGAATCTATTAAAGAATCAAGTCTTACGCCAAATATTTACCCATAGCTGGAGTGTGAATAGTTGAATATATAACTTTCCCTGTGGTATTAGCGTTACGTGAAATGCAAGCAGCCTCGTCTAGGATTGAAACCCGAGTCGACGATTCCATTTCAACACCTCCTATATATAAATATATATATATTATAATATGTGAGTGTGTGTGTGCTTGTGTGTGTGTGTGTGTGTGCGTGTGTGTGTGTATCTGTGTATATGTCTGTGTCTCTGTGTGTGTATATGTTTTAAAGAACACCTTATTTCCGCATCAGATCGTGGAATTTTTTAATCGAAACCTTACAACACTGGTGACGGATTGTGATATTAAGCGTATCATGTTACCACAAGCATGGTAGAAGAGAGGGTGCATTCTAAACTTTTGCCAAGTAGTAATTCTACATTCGAATGTCCCCCATAGTTGTGTAAAAACCTTCTGGTCAAAGCACTACCGGAAAAAATAGATTACCAAGACAAGTGCTGGATTATCGGAAATAATAGGATATATTTGATAATCTTCGTAAGCCACCAGTGACTGTTGGTAGAAACTCAATTACTGAAACAGTGCAGA
>CM042140.1:134677596-134685096 GCA_023376005.1 Doryteuthis pealeii | reverse complement strand
ACATTGTAGAGCTTCGACAGTTGCATTGCTTCTGTCTAGCCTGAATATTATTTCTATTTTGTGTATGGTTATTTATTATTTTATTATTGTGCTTCTTAATAATCCTTTCTATATTATCTGTGCAAGAGAAACTAATCTTTAAATTGTTTTTGTTAAAACTTTTATGCAATATGTGGTTGTCTGGAAAGTGTTTGTTAACTAAATTTAAAAACATTTTATCTATTTTAGTTTTTACGTGTAAATTGTACGGAGGGTTGTACCAGATTATTCTTTTATTTTGTCGTTGTATTTTTTGTTGTTCTTATTAGAAGAATAACCTGGTACAACCCTCCCTTCAATTTACAAGTAAAAACTATAATAGGTAAAATGTGTTATTATATATATATATATATATATATATATATATATATATATATATATATATATATATATATATATAATGTTCGACTCATAATTATTGCTCAAACAGCACAGCTTACATAAAAATTGAATCGTGACAGAAAACAAATACATGAACATTACTGGCATCTATTTTCTGCTGCACAGAACCATACTTTATCAGACATGATACATTAAAAAGATATTTGTAGAAATTTGATGTATTGCATATATATATATATATATATATATATATATATATATTATATATATATATATATGACATCCTCTATGGAGAGCTTACGTCTGGTAAAAGACAAAGTGGTCGCCCCCAGCTGCGATTCAAGGATGTCTGCAAGAATGATCTCAGGTACTTTGGCATTGTCCCTTTCAGCTGGGAAAATTTGGCTCAACACCGCACTCGGTGGCGGCAGAATCTCCGTAGAGGACTGTTCATGTCAGAAGTTACCCTGACACAACACCATGAAGCTAAGAGGACCAGAGGAAAACAGCGGCAACAAAGCATCGGAACATCAACATCTTCAGGGACAGCATTCAAATGCAAAATCTGTGGTCGAGAATGTTTTTCAAACATCGGACTTTACAGTCACAGGAGGCGCTGTAACTTCAGGGGCACATAAAAACTTTATCATGGTCTTCCGAGACTGAAATGCCAATTGAATTGAAATTGAAATTGAAAATATATAATATATATATATATATATAAAGAACAGACTAAGAAAATCCGTCAAATAATAACAAATATAAAGGAAAGGTGAATACCTAAGACAAATAATGAATTCAATTGATATTTCCTTTCTATTAGTTCAAAGATTTCTTCAGAAAGTTCCAATTAATTTAAAATGATTGATAAATTTGATATTTTCTCTATCATATCTTTTTCTTGATCATACCTTTTTTCTCAATTCCTCCCCCTCATCTTCACAGCATCGACTACCATCTTCACACATATGCGTCTACCTTTGCCCCCTCCTTTACTATATCTATAAATTTCTATACCTCTCCGCCTTTTATCTTTTTCTCACTTATACATGAATATCCCACACGCACACACATATTCTAGTGGCAAGGGTGCTTTCTGTTTGGGTGCTTGCTGATTCTCGCATAGGCGATCATCAGACCAAGTAATACGCACACGAATACAAAGAGCCACCCATCGCATATATACCAAGTCATCACATTGGCGAAAAATTGACAGTTCTCCAGTAAAGTTAAATCTAATCAACGCTACCCCAAATTCGATATATATTCTCTATAACTAACATTGAACATTCTTTATTCATAAATATATGAATCAATATAATTAAAGTAAAATGAAAGCAAATATATACACTTAAATATTTTCGTATTTAATGTTTGAAAATAATGAGTCAGCCCAGAAAATGCCGACAGAAATAGGAACAATCAAATAATCATTAAATTCAGAAACGCCGAGTTAAAGGGTTAATAAAAGTAAAGACAAGTTCCAACTTTGTTACTCGTAAAGAGAAAAGTTTCGTATCAATTAAATTTCGTTTTATTTTACTATTGCCCGAGAAAACGCAGTTGGCAAGTAAAAGAATGTATGTTAGAGCAATTAGTACTGAAACAAAAACAAAAGTTCCTTGCAGTAGGAAAGGCGAGAATACAGAAGATTGCACTAAGTGAATTTGGACTCAGCTTAAAGTTTGCTATTTCCAAAACATGGGGGTTAAAAATCACTCCTCAATTAACTGTAAGTGTTCAATAGTGCCAAACGCCGTATTGCGCGGGTAAATCGTGCCCACTATTTCAATTTTATTAGATTACTTTGTTTATAAGTTGTTAGTCTACGGCCACCGGCAAATTAGTTAAAACAGACGTGATTTAATTCAAAACATTTGAAATCAAATCTATCGACAATTAAGACGAGAATGACTTCTTTTATTTTCGCCTGTCTATCGTTTTGTAAACCTTCAATGATCAATGTTGGATTTGATTTACGATCATTCGTAGTCATTTTACAGTCTCTGCTGAGTCAATATATCTTGAGGCTTTATATGAATGGAAAGGGACTCTATTGATTTGGATGTATTAAATGTTATCATATTTTCTTAGTCCATTAAATTTTTTTCTCTATATCAGTTTGATGTATTAACCAACCCTCCGTACGAAGATAATTTTTAAACGGAGTTTACCAGGTTTGAATTAAGCGATTTTCATCTATTACACTGTTTGTAATACCAAGCTTAAATTGTCCAATCTGCCCTACTATTTACCATAGCTGGTAGGAGAGTAGTTGCTTTCATACTTTACCAAAGGTATTGCCGTCATGAGAAATGCAACCAACCTCGTCAGGGATTTAAACTTAATATCAGTATTAGAAATCTACTTATAGCTAGAGCTCTGAAAATAATGCCATCTCTTTCATTTCCACGTAAACTACAACCGATTGATGGAACGCAATAATGTAGAATGTTGTTCATTTCGGTCAAAAATGTCTTCCCAATTGAAGATGTGGGAAGATACATTTTTAATGTGCACACTGTATTCATGTATTTTATAGCATGTCAGTGTCGACGTATTTTTGCAATGTATATGGTGACTGATAGAGCTCAGGGAAATGTGGATACATGCCTAGACTGAGACCATTTCAGAAAATTATGAACCTGAAATTGACCTCTAAACTTGGTTTGTCTATTTTGTTTCCAAACTGATAAACATCGGCTACTTTTAATCTTTTAAAATATTGATTGATACATTCATTTTAACGGCATGTCAACAGATCTAGGACTATTTAATGCCTAAAACTCCAGACCCAAATAATTCTGCTCTAACTTGTCTAATTTCTTAAAATGCGGTTTGATATGTATTGATTTATGTATTGATTTTTCGGTCTGTTTTCCTCATCTTTATCGTGATATATAAAAGTAAAGAGTTTCGGTCATTACAACCTCCGGCCTTGTATCTTGTGTGCCTTAGCATAGCAGAACAGACAAACTGTTTAAAATTATTTCCCAGGTTGAATCACTTCTCTTGGGTATACGTGAAAAGGGTCGAGGGGAACATAACGGACAAATGTTGTATTTTTATATAACACGATAAAGATGAGGGAAACAATCCAAAAATTAAAAATAATTCTGCTTTAGATTTTGACAATTGAACTGTTGTTATACTATTCCTAATGTGAAATATGTTGTTTCAAATATTTTGACATACATTGATGGTTATCAAAGTCTTATCCAGGACCGGTTTTAGGGGTAACATTTGACACTCAATCTCCGGCAAGCAAGGGATTAAACAATATTATCTGGTACACAATCTCTCGACACATTCCATCGTTGTTCCAAAACTGCACTTGAGTAATACCATTATTTCCCCGATTTTGTCGCTCTCTGACATCTGCTGTCTTCAACAGAGTTTTTTTTTTTTTTAATTTCCCGTCTTATCACATGAAACTTCCTGTCTTCTATTCCAAGTCGACTTGAATGAGATGCACTGGCACCTATCATTTTATTATCCAACTGTTGGATCAAGTGGTTCACACTTTCAGATTACACATCTGATGGCTCAATCTGTCAGTTGTGCGAACAATTGTACGCCTACTTTCAAAAACTGAACGAGACACACGTTCTGTATCAGTCATCGACGTAGCAAATTAATACGGTGGACAAAGTTCAAATTCTGAACGGAGCTGTTTGTTGTATTACACTTTTCTTCTCTTCTTACCATACGAATCTATATCTAAGCTGTTTCATTGCTGGTCGTTTTTACTCCAACCCTCCTATCTTCATAAGACATTATATCATTGGAAAATATGCAATGGTATACCAAAATCTCTGTGTCAGGTCACTCAATGTGCTACTAGTACTATGTAACCCAGTACTACCTGTTTCATATTCGGATCATCAGTGACTAAATCAGTAATCCCACAGATTTTGTCTGGTGAGGAGGGTGGCTAGACACCTTGCAGAATGAAAAACAAGACCTGTAAAAGGGCTGATGAAGCTCTTGGCTCAACGGCTATTTGACTGATTATTTCTAAAGTCCACCCCTTATCAATTAAGCGAATGCAGCAAACTAGCACGACGAGAATACAAGGCTAGGCTAGGCATGACTGGATTGGAAAGGTAATCCGCTGAGAATTGTGCAAAAAAAACTAAATTCTAACCATACAACAAAATGGTATTTGGGGATCTGGACTGGCTTCTCTCTTTTCTTGTAATCCTTCTTCTTGCCATATCGGGAGACTTCTCGTATCTGTGTCCGTTGCTGTTTTTTTTAACGATCACAAGATTTTGTATTGTTTTTGGACGTCTTTATTCAACCCAAATAATTACAGCACACATGGAGAAATGGCCTATGGACGACAGACGCCATTTGCATCTGTCCCGTTAGTCACCCAGCCAAAACTGGCATTCTAACGATCTTTTTATTCTTAGGCTTGGTTAGTAAGAGGTTAAGTCATTTCAATTACTTATACGCTTTTCCATGACTTAGAATTAACGTTGTTTTTAATTTCTACACTACCATACATAATTTATAGGCAGCCTAGCAATTATGTAACATGTTTATATTTCATGTAATGCTAATACCCTTGGGAAAGATAAAAAAATCCAAGAATTCCCCCTTCAATTATGGACAAATGTTCGGGCAGACTAGACTCAATAACCTTGATTTGGTAATCGGTCTATGAGAAGGAAATCTCTGAATTCAAACCTGTTAAACTCCTCTTAAAATTGACCGTATGTCACATTCTGCTCGTGCGGAGCGTTTGGATTATACATATACTAGGTTTGTGTAAAAGTTACTAGTTAATGTTTTCTGAAATTTAAAATCTGTATAGAGAGGTTAATACTTTATTGATATTTTGGAAACCTTTATGTACTCATTCTTTTTCTAAACAACTGAGCATCCTATCGGGGTGCACTAGTAAGGAAGTTTGAATCGCAAATCTATTATTCCTGAATAACGAGTTCGAAAACTCACTGGATGATCAACTTGCGAAATTATGCCACATACTATCCGTGGAGAAGGGGTTAAAATATCTACATTTTCTTTACGGTTTAAATGGCTTTGTTAGTCGGTGTAATTGTGTACAATTACCACGTATTTACAGTAAATGATTTTTCTGGAAGTTCACTAAGTAGAACGGGCTTCATTCTTTAATCTTGGTATGGTAACCGATTTAAGAGAAAGAAAACTGAATCAACCCGTTAAACCCGGCTTAAAAATGATCTTGTGTCACATCTTGTTCGTGCGGAAGGGTTGGATAAATACTACTGTCATTATCTGACGTTTACCCCGTTTCTGTGAGACAAATCATAGTCAAAAGATTTTGACATTAGTGTGAAGGAATTTAAAAAAGGAAACTGGTTTATAATATAGCGTAGTAACTGGTGGCAGCTATTCCAATGATGGCAACGAGTTCGATTGAGGGGGGGGGCAAAAGAACATAACTCTTTTAACGGTCAGGACTTTCGTTTTTTTTATTCTCTCTCCATTCCGGCTATGAGGCCGTGGAAGAAGGGGAAAATGGACAATAGCCAAAACGGGCAAGCTAGATTGTTTCATTGTTTCAGAATAATTTGATTAATTTCTCGTTCTCCAGTCAAACACAGATTTCTCTTCTCGCACCCCAGCCGCTAAAGGAATAAAACCAGACCGAATCGTGAAACAGACAGAGACACAGACACACACATACACACAAACTCACACACACAAACACAAACACACACACATACACATACACACACACACACACATACACACACGTATATATATATATATATATATATATATATATATATATATATATATATATATATAACTATCATATATTATAATATTTCTATTATACCTATTGTATGATTTAGATACCGATAATAAATAAATCACAGATATATACATGCTCCAAATGTGTACCAATACGTAACACAGTCAATTTACGTGTTCGTATTATATTGTACAACGGTGGTGTGGTAGATTATTGGCCCACTACGTGTACCAACAATACTTTCATCCCTTTAAAACTGATGCAATTAAGGAAATGTGGCAACATCTGTGACGAGAAACTGCTATTTCAGCAAACGTGGGCAACGTGTTAATGACATGCCCCTGACAAACGTTTTGCGAAGCGTGTCTTACCATACTGTAAAAGTTAAAGCCACTGTATTTTAAGTGCCGTCAACAGGACGGTATTTGTTTCCATGATAGTGTGTATCCTGAAGACGTATGTATTGTTTGTTTGTTTACCTCTATAGGAAGTACCCTTGGTGAAATGGCTCATGTGCTGTACTGCGATATCGTAGTAAGCAAGTTCAAGCTCGATTCACGCTATTACATTTACTTCCGCATGAATACCCTTGAGAAATGAATGATCACGCAAACTATGGGTTTAACAATATCACTACTGTTCTTTTAGAAGGATGGATTTGGCATTAAATAACCCATGAAGATTGATCTGCTATTAAACAACGATACTGAAACAGATATATCTTTACAGTCATATATTATTGTGAGCTTGATATCTTACTTGAATTAATTTAAAACAGCCGTCCTCATAGACATAGGAAGAGTCGTATCTATTTTGACTATAAGGTAAAGTAAGTAAATCGTCGGGGCGGTCTAAAGTCGGTATCAGCCAGTCAGCGAGGGAGTCTATCCCCTTTTCAATAGCGCTAGACCAAGGAGATTGTTTTTTAGCATCTGAGGTGGAGCGCCACACTACCATCAGCTCCTTATTTTACCGCACAGATCCCTGTACTACTCATACGCTGAGTTGGCGAGGACCGGTATCGAACTACGAACCTTGTGGTTTCTAGCCGAACTCTCTACCGACTGAGCTAAATCGAAAAAAGTAAAAAAATATAAAATATAACTGTATTGGAAAGATTGTTATTTCTATTAAGATTCGTTTTCCTTTTCTTTCTTTATTTTCATTTCACTCTTTGTTTTCATTGGTCTTTCCATAACGAAATGGGATATGAAAATAGGCCCAATTTTATCATCATGTATACAGTCAAAGTTATATAAGATCTCTTCTAAAAAGAACATTGCCGACTACTTTTATTGCTTGGTCACGTGTCCGGTCACAGTAATTCAGTTTCTATTACGATCATTTTATCTTAAATGATGAGAAAA
>CM042140.1:134670096-134672596 GCA_023376005.1 Doryteuthis pealeii | reverse complement strand
ACCATAAATATATTACACATACACACATTTAACAGGTGTCCACTCTGGAGATGTGTATTTTTATGGTTATCGTGATTTAATGGTTAGGAGAGGACGAGTTCAAATCTTGGTTGAGGCCACTTGCAGTTCATATACCTTTTGAAAGATGTGAACCCAACTAGTTTCATGTGAATATCTACAAATGAACTTAGCAGTGTCAGTCGATTAGCAGAAATCTACAGCAATGAGCTCTGGGACGATTCCGGAGGCCGTGTGGGAGATCTGCCAGGAGCAATCACCGATAGGATCTCATGGGAAATGGTGTCGTCGGCATGGCCTGAAACTTGTTATCTGCTAGTCATTTGCATTGTTGATAACTAACTGGAGTCATTAATAAGATCCTAAAGATAACTTCAAGAAAGATAAAACAAATATATAATTCTATATTAATTGGGGT
Organism: Doryteuthis pealeii; assembly: GCA_023376005.1. Classification (NCBI taxonomy): domain Eukaryota; kingdom Metazoa; phylum Mollusca; class Cephalopoda; order Myopsida; family Loliginidae; genus Doryteuthis; species Doryteuthis pealeii. The sequence goes on along the minus strand of CM042140.1, from coordinate 134,672,160 downwards.
AAAAATTGAGTCACACTAAACTTTCGCATCTTTTGCTTAAAAACACAATGGCTATTTCAGAGAAAAGCAGAGGCTTATATATATATATATATATATATATATATATATATATATATATATATATATATATATATAATGAGTAAACATTGAAAATGTTAATCACCTAATATGCAAGTCATTAATGAAGATCTTTCTTTGTAATAATAAAAAAGCCACTCAAATAAATATTGATATTAATCATATTATTTGAATACCACGGTAATTAAAAAGAGAAGAATGAGAAGTACTGATAAAATAAATAAGTTATTATTGATAAGACACATAGCCTAGTGGATAAAGGAGGTTAAGACAGTTCTACGTGACAGTTATCTCTAGACTGCAGGTTCAGTCCTGGTCAGAGGCAGCAGTAACATAGAATAATAATTAACCCAGTTTAACACCTGTACGCCAGATATGGTTAGCGGAATGAGAACAGGATGTGGATTGAATAAAGGGTCAGGTTCAAAGTTCCGTGATGGCTCCCGATTACGATAAGAGAGTTCCCGATTTCGACAAGGTTCCCGAGTTCGAATAGAAATACCTGAAGAAGGCCGGAGGACACATCGGCCGAAAACGTTGTACAGATAACAATGAAGATGAAGACAATCGTCCGAATAATCTAAATAATACTATCTTGATAAGCTTTGGGAATTTAAGTGCATGGCATGTAACTGGATTTTCGGGACTCGAATAAAACAAATACATTTGGCTATAATTTTTACTCTCACTCATTATGAAAGCAGCGATTCCCACTAGATCACCGAAGTTAAGCATCGAGGAACCTGTTCTAATACGTGATTAGATTGAGTCATTTGTTTGCCCAACTGACTTCATTCGCCATTAAATGACCTGAAAAGGGGTGACAAGACGTAAAACAGAACAACAAAACAACCATCTCACCAAATGTCCTTATATCATATGTCGTTACCTCTATGTCCATGCTATCCTTAGACATACATCTCTATCAGTAATGTTGAGCATTCTTTATTTATAAAGGGATGTGTAATGGTTATCGTCGTTGGAAATGCACTAGAGGGCCGGAATTCAAATCTTGGACAGGGTCATTTGCATTTATATAGCGCTAATATCTATTGGGAATGATATACAAGCAACTATTCTCCCTCAATCTATGGGTAAATAGTAGGGTAGACCGACCCCTTTAGCCATGGTTAAGCGACCCGTCTAGGGAAAGGAAAACTATCAATTTAACCCTGTTAAACTCCGCTTAAGAAATAGACCATCCTGCTCGTGTGGAAGGGTTGTTATAAATATAGCAAATTATATATATATATATATATATATATATATATATATATATATTCTTTGTTGGGGTTAACAAGTTTCTTGATACAAGGTGATTCTAGGCTTGTCCTATTCTTTACCGGTAGTTTGTTATAGAGTTCAATGTTTATTTTTTATAAACAGAGCAAATTTATTTGTGAATAAAAAGGCCTTAAATACCAAGGGTATCGTGATTATGTACCATTTCCACTGGTGGGTATCTGGGGCCCACCGAGCTTCGTCTGACCTCGTTTTTATTTTATTACGGCTGCCGTAATAAAACAAAAAATGTGGTCTGACAAAGCTCGGTGGGCCCAGATACCACCAGTGGAAATGGTACATAATCACGATACCCTTGGTATTTAAGGCCTTTTTATTCACCAATATATATATATATATCATCAGATCGTCAGATCATATCATATGTACACCCTCAAACACACATACTCACATAGACGTGCACACACACACAAACACACACACACACACACACACACACACACACACATATATATATATATATATATATATATATATATATATATTTAGCTCGAGTATAATTGAGATTAATATCTACTATATATACATGATTTTATGATTACGAGAATATATATGAATGCTTAGGAACAGTGATAAATTGAGTGTTAAGCAAATATTAAAAACCGAACTAAATATTTGCATAGTTGGAAAAGTCTTTTGATGCATTTATTAAAGGATTTGAAATTCAAATGAATGACCTGCCAA
>CM042140.1:134550096-134660096 GCA_023376005.1 Doryteuthis pealeii | reverse complement strand
TGATTTCCCACGCGATTATTGCAGCGATTATGTTGCTGAAATCGCAATTTAGCGGTGGATGCAAATAACCTGGACCCAGCTCAAGAAAAGCCTGTCAGAGACACCTGCTGAAAATTGCAAATTCCGGAATTGTATCCCTGTAGAAATACTCGCAATTATGTACATATATATACATAAAACATAACTTCATAATCAACCTCAGACAAATATACGCGGTGTAATCTGAAGCATTCATCTGTCGTTTAGAATTCTGTACCACTGTGACACAATATAAATAAAAAAAAAGAAACCCTCTTTAACATCCTTTTTATCTGATAGTTATAGATATGTAGAGAGTTTATTGTTATTTAGGTTCAAGGGAAAACGGGAGAAATAGAACGGAGAATTTTGTGTCACAGCAATATTTTAAATTGGAGTCTGTCGACCTGCCAATAAAATCAGAATTGTAAATGTAGGCGGGCTTAATGGCGTGAACAATCAACAGTTGCTTCCAATAAAATATATGCAACTATTTCAGCTATGATAAACACAGTAGAAATATTTCATGTGAGTAAACTATATTAGGAATAAAAAGGCGAATGTTATCCCAGTAAACACACACACACACACACACACACACACACACACACACACACACACATACATACTATATATATATATATATATATATATATATATATATATAATGCATATATATGTTATCCCGAATTCTACTATTTATCGATGTTATATCTTCTCCGCCATAATAGCACTGCATATATATATATATATATATATATAATATATATATATATATATATATATATATATATATATCACAATAGGTCACAATGTTAGTTGATGCAAGATTCACAATGATAGGACAGCGATATAACAAATATAAAGTGCTCAATACGTTGGTAGAGCAAATTTATTATAATAATGGTACACGGTAATAACCTACTCAAGTTTCACCATAAGGATATTCAGGGTTAAATCCAAAGGATTAATGAAGATATTGATTAATTACAGTTGATTGCACTTGTGTATTTTTTTGCGATAAACGGTATAAACCAACCGTTACACACGTGCAATCAACTGCAATTAATCAATATCTTGATTAATCCAGTGGATTTAACCCTGAAGATCCTTATGGTGAAACTCAAGTAGGTTATTACTGTGTACCATTATCATAATATATATATATATATATATATATATATATATATATCATATATATATGGGGTTGTGCAAAATACATTTTCAGTGTAAAAACTTGGAAAAAGTTTTTTTTAAATATATCTCCACGTTTTTCCTTGAAATTTGACTCGTTTAATGATGTCGATTGGTGCTGTAGAGCATGCTGACTACACCTCTGCAAAGGAGTAAGATATCTCCAATAAGGCCACCTGTTGGCTGTGGGTGGCGACCCATGGTGCTTAAGGACAGAAATTCTAGAGGCTGAGCAGTCTATAACATGCAACACTCCCCTTTAGCAATTACTTGGGCTAGACGGATGGTCGGAGAGGACCCCTCTAATCAATCGGCTAGTCACGTCAAGCCCCAGCTCCTATATGAGTCACCCGACCCGTTTTGTGTTTAGAATGTGGTGACTGACAGTGTTATTGTCCTGTGTATGACGTTAAACTGCACCTAGTGGCGAAGTTCCATTCTGGTGGCTTTGGATACCCTTCATTTTGATTGCTGACCCGGAGTGGTATGACCTGTTAGGGTCCAACTATGGGTTAGAATGATCAAAATGTGTTTAAATAAATGAGTTTCAACAAAAGTTGAATACCCAACAAGATTGAATAAAACAAAACTTATATAAAATAAGTCTAGGATTGACATACCGTAAAATCCAACCAACCAACCATTTGACCAAAAACTGATGTCATTGTTGATTCAAAAATAAAGATGATATTGTTCAGTTGGTAGTGTGTGCGGCTGGAATCCTAAGGTTCCTGGTTCGATACTGAACCTCGCCAACTCAGCGTATGAGTAGCACAGGGATATGTGTGGTAAAGTGATGAGCTGGTGTATACTCATACGCTGAGTTGGTGAGGTGACTATCGAACTAGGAACATTGTGGCTCTACTGATTGAGTTAAACCTGCTCTAGTGATAAATAGACCTTACAAAAACCTAATCTCAACATTTAAGACATTTTTAAAGACAATTGATTCATTTCCTAATCTTTTATATTATGTAGCAATCTTTTATGTACAACTAAATTTTAGTTGGTTGGTTGGTTGGTTGGTTGGTTGGTTGGATTTACAGCATGTTAATCCTTAGGTTATTCTATATCCAAGACGTTTGTTATATTTACTCTTGTTGGGTATTTAATTTTTTAAAAAAATTATATTTTATTTTAAAACACATTAGCTTTCGGCTAGAAACCACATGGTTTCGAGTTCGATTCCAGTCCTCACCAACTCAGCGTATGAGTAGCACAGGGATCTGTACGGTAAAGTAAGGAGCTTATGGTAGGTGAGCGCTCCACCTCAGATGCCAAAATACAATCTCCTTGGTCTAGCGCTAGTTAAAAGGGATAGACTCCCTCGCTGATTGGCTGATACCGACTTTAGACCGCCCCGACGACTATAGATCTATAATTGATCTATTAACCCAGATATGGGACCCTAACAGGTACTACCACACTGGGAATAATGGCAAAGAAGGGTTACCCCACATCCCCTGAGCTCTAGGACTGGAAATTCACCACTAGATGCAGTTTAACCTAATACCCACGACATACTGAATTTTGTAAACAATCTCAAATTCATTCTAGAAATCAATAAAAAAATATATTACTACATCTGTCCTATCATATTTGTTGCATTTGTCTATTAATTTAATATTGTGAACTTATTATGGGACAGAAGTATTATTTATTATTTTTCATACTTATGTTGTTCGAGGCTTCGTCAGTTAAAGGGTAAAAAAAAATGATGTCCCTACACCTATTCTATTTGTTTGCACTTAATATGTATCAAGTAACATTAAGTAACTATTAAGAATACCAAGTTGCACTAAATGTCCTTTCAATGTTTTATGTGTATAGGATATCTTCTCTCCCTCTCAAATCAATATTTGCACGTTAGCATACTCCAATATAAAGAACAAAATTATACTCTCAGATAAATAACTCATTTTTGGCCCCCGACACTCTTTGAAGATCTCAAAGCCAAGATCCGTGCTGACCTCTGCTCAACTTGATCGGTTTCTTAAGAGTAGTATTAATTTACAAGCGCACATCTCTATCGTGCTGTGGGCAATGAAAGGAAAACAGACAGCCAACGTTAATCGAATAAAGAAAAGTAAGAAAAAAAAAAGAAGAACGTAAGTCAGATCAAACATCAACATGCTTATACAAACAGCCAAATTCGCCAGAAAACATAATAAGCAACTGAATATGCCGTTAACTTTAACAAACTTTCAAACATTGCCTTAACAATTGGAAAGTTACATTATACAATTTCTGCGCTATTTTATTTTCTAGACTTTGGTGAAACTGGCAGCAGTACATAGCGAATATATATATAAAATTTCAACAGTAAGTAAGTGAGTAAAGTCGTCGGGGTGGCCTAAAGTCTGTATCAGGCAGCCAGCGATGGAGTCTATCTCCTTTTCAATAGCGCTAGACCAAAGAGATTGTTTTTTAGCATCTGAGGTGGAGCGCCACACCTACCATCAGCTCCTTACTTTACCGCACAGATCCTGTGCTACTCATACGCTGAGTTGGCGGTGACCGGTATCGAACTAGGAACCTTGTGGTTTCTAGCCGAACGCTCTACCGACTGAGCTAACCCGGCCCCATCAACAGTAGTTTCACTTGAATAACTGTAATTTGTAAACTAATAATCCGTTTGGGCTTAGAATTTTACACGTGTGATTTGAAGGTTAGTACTTACTGAAAATCATATGGATTATCTTTATTAGTGGTACCATCTATATGTCATGCCCGGGACGTATTAATTCGTATGTTAACTAGATACAATGAATAAACAATTCTCTTTGAAAAAAATATAGTAACATGGTCTATACAAAATTTTAGATATAGACGCAAAAGGTAATTCGAAATTTGAAACTAATGAATATATGTAATTTAAATATATATTAAGTTATGTATATTGTCGTTTACTTATGAAATATTTACCATTAAATTATCAGGCAAATATTTCAAGTAAATGAAATATTTATCATTTTTCCTGTTATACATTTAATTCAAATTAAATGTGTTCGGCTTTAACAAATATTTGCAGACATTATATGTAGTGGGACATATGGAATATATCTCAAATTATTTGAATTATAATTTACTTTTCAAATTGTTAATGGACTTTAAGTTGAAAAGAGACATTAGATAAATATTTATTTATATGTTAAACAAAGTTACAATTAAATAAATAATTATTTATGTGTTAAACAATGTTACTGATGTGTTAAACAATTACTGTAGATATATATATATATATATATATATATATATATATATATATATATATATATAGGGTAAATATAGACACGTGTTTCGAGGTATCACCTCTCATCAGTATAGTTATACGGTTTTTAGCAGCTGCCTCTGGCTGGGTTCGAGACCCGAACGAACTTACGCTCGCCAAGCCTCTTACCCACAAATCCACAGTCAGTCGCCAAGTATAGCAGGCTATTTAATTGCTATATTTCTAAGGGGAAATGACCTTCACCTAGAGTTCTCAAACTTTGTAAACAAAGTGAGATTTCGCCGAGCCGAATACGGTGAATCTGTAATTATATACCTCCTAAATAGAGTGCTCAGCCGAAATGGGAAGCGTATAATAGGGTAATCTATAGACACGTGTTTCGAGGTATCACCTCTCATCAGTATAGTTATACGTTTTTAGCAGCTGCCTATATATATATATATATATATATATATATATATATATATATATATATATATATAGTATTAGTTTTTAGCAGCTGCCTATATATATATATATATATATATATATATATATATATATATATATATATAATATATATATAGTATAGTTAATTAAATAATAGAAGAACAAATTCACTAGTTTCTAATTGGTGATCTTCAGGTGAGCTAGTATTCAACACGTCTAATTTTTATTAGATTACTACCTAATATTTTTACCATCTGTGGATGTAGAATACGCCGACGTCATCCCTGGAGAAGGGTAAGGGTAAGTGTGTATCTTTTGCCCGTAGATGGTGTCCCGTAATGCCTGAGAACAAGATCCTACGGACACAGCAAATGTTATGGCAGATGTTATTTATGGAAACTTGTTCAACTGCAAGAAAAAAAAAGTAAAAATCATTATAATTTTTTTTCAAGTGTTAACAACGGATTATACCATTAGGTCATTAGATGTAATGGGCAGATATGCCTTGATATATATATATATATATATATATATATATATATATATATATATATATATAAAAAGAAATAACAAAAGACTTAGAGATTTAGTTTTATAGTCTATTTCAGGCAAAGTGTCTAACTCTCCCGACTCATCAGATGCGAATGATGAATTCTTTATTACTTTAAAGGTATTTGAAAATAGAATTTTATTCTTTTTTTTTTTTATTTTGTAAATTTACAGTCCTGTGATATGAATTCCAATATCACAGGATTATAAAATTAAAAAAAAAAAAAAAAAAAAATTAAAATCTGTTTTCAAATGCCTTTAAAGTAATAAAGAATTCATCATTCGCATCTGATGAGTCGGAGACACTTTGCTCCTGAAATAGACTATAATGTTAAATCTCTAAGTCTTTTGATATTTCTTTACTTATATATTTACTCTGTGACTCTAACATTAAGAGCACACATTGAGCTCTCAAACTGCGACAGGTTTTTTAAATAAAACTCTTGTGTCGTAAGGAAGATTTCTTCCCTGGACTTTTGGATTATATATATATATATATATATATATATATATATATATATATATATATATATATATAATTTGTAAGGGTGTCGCATATGCTTCACGTATTGAATGAAAAGCTTTTAAAAATAAATGTAAATGAAAGAATAGTGAAACTAAGGATTCTAATAGGCTAACATTCAAGAAATACACGTGACCTACCAGTTTTGTTTGGAATAATAGTGTAAATTATGCTAGTCTAAAGACTGCAGGTTCAATCCCGGTCAGGGACAGAAGTAACATAGAATAATAACTAACACAGCTTAACACCTGTACCTCAGCTATGATTCGCGGAATGAGAACAGGATACCCCTGTGGAGTGAATAAAGGGTTAGGTTCCAAGTCCGGTGATGGTTCCCGATTACGACAAGAAGGTTCCCGAGTTCGAAAAAAAATACCCGAAGAAGGCCGGAGGGCACATCAGACGAAACGTTGTACAGATAACAATGAAGATGAGGACAATAGTCTGAATAATACACATAATACTAGTCTAAAGAGATTCGCATATATTCGATGACTTCCGGTTGAGAAAGTATGCTGGTTAATTTTAACTTAAAAAGTAAAAGTTGTAATTTTAAGTTAATTGATTTTAATTAGAAATGGATTTAGAAAACTATTTACCGGGGAGAACTAATAAGTAATCTTATAATATTCTAACTAAATGAAGTTTAGTGGTATCTAAAGAAATTGCTGCAGCAGTCTTGTAAAGGATTGGATACTTCTTAAATTGTAAATTGTAAAGAATCGTAGGTAATTGAAATTATATACTCTTTGTATGCTGAGTGATGAGAGGGGGTAGATATTGCTGTAATGTTATTTAAAGACGTTATTTAGTAGTATTGTGTACTGTTAGTGTCTCGAACACCGATCTTTAATCGGAGAGACGTGAAAATATCCCTGTTTACAAAAATTTTTACAGCTTCACGTTAATTTGGGAGAAGCAGACAAGCTGTGTATCATATTCCACCGATTGTATTGTTGTGGTGTCTTGAAAAAAGCTGCCGGGACTAGAGACGAAATGAAGTGATGTCGATGGGTTTATTGGAAAGAAAAATGTCAGAAATCTGATCAAATATAATCTATCACTCATTGTATAACTGTCTTCCAGCTTATCTTTTAACCAATCTCAAGCTAGGCGTATTATTCTTGAGTAAATGAAGGAAATGCTGAATCGAAGCTCAACCAAATGGAATCGGAGAAGGCCTCGCTAGGAGTTTAAATCATTCCTGGTCCTCTGTCGGTTATGACTCTTTTCCTAAAATCCTTAACTTGTGTGAGCGGTTCTTGCACCTACCGTGAGCTAGTTGAAACTTTATTATCGGCCACACTGCCAATCACCAGTTTAATTAGATGGTAAAAGGCAGCCACAATATGCGAAGTGGGAATTGTTTGTCTTCCTTGAAAATCAATGATGGAGATAAAATAGAATTGTATCCCTTTTTCCATTGGAAGCGGAACTTTCCAACGTCATGTGTCCCTTTTTGGTCCCGTGACAAGGTGAACCCTAAAAGTCTGCCTCTTTCTCTGACAACACTTGGAAGCACCAGACATCTGTTTTTTTTTTTTTTTTTTGTTTGTTTTTTTTTTTTTCATTCATCAGCAGCTACGCACGTATCCCTTTTTTTGTTCCCAGACCGCCTGGAAATTAGTAAGTGGTTTCCACCACCTTTCTGCTGAACCTTTCTTTTTCTTGAGCATTTCTTATGGTTTGGGATGGGAATTATATTCCTGCTTTGTATGTTGTTTCATTAAACGTTACGTTGTACGAATTGACCTGTCTTTTCCCTAGCCTGTATTTTAAGTTGGGTTACCCTCTCCTAGATAACCAAATGCATTGAATGATTACGAGTATTAGCTGCGAATTAATACCGCGCAAATTCTTATATCACTATTCAAAAAGCGTGTTTATTTTCCTGGACTGCCAGTCCAAACAGATGCACCTGGTAAAAATACGCAGTTACCCCAGTCGGGATGCATACGCGTTTAATGGAATGGAATAAGATATTGTTTCTGCAAGAATAAGTAACACAAATATGCATATTTACTTATATCCCTTTAATGCAACTTTCAAGCTGTCCAGTTATTTCTTTATCTTTTTAGTATTTGTTTGCCACATAACAGCAATTACATAGAATATTTACGTATGATGAATTCATACACAGATTCGTTCGGCAGTGTCACACACATCTATAAAATAACATCAATATCTATTTTCTACGATTATAACGTAATAAATATTTTCGTAATTTCTTCACCAATAAATGATATTTGTGTTCATTCTTTTCTTGGTAATATGCGAGTAAATAAAGAAATTTAGGCGCTGAATGTAAATGCGTAGTTGTCTGTAAAACGAAAGCTTTATGTATCTCTATTTAGTTTAGTCTTTGCTGTGTGACAGTCAATGCATCATCAATTACCGGGAAAGGAATTCTGACACTGAAATTATCTAAACCTGAAGATATTCTACATTATGTATATCAATCAATCAATCAATCAATTTATCTATCTATCTATCTATCTATCTCTCTCTATATATATATATATATATATATATATATATATATATATATATATATATATATATATATATATATATATATATATATTCATATATGTATCTAATCTGCCGTGAGCTCGCTTCGTGATTCAAACACTTAAATATTTCTGTCTTGCGGCTTCTATTGGTGTCCACGTGAAGATCATTGCAGGATATATTTCGATTTAACTAGACTCAAATGTTACACGCCAAAATATTCAATTTATCATCAAGCATCATGAGATTTTTTAAACCTTAATACCATGCCTGAAATCAATTTATATATATATATATATATGTGTGTGTGTGTGTGTGTGTGTGTGTGTGTGTGTGTGCGCGCGCGTGTGTGTGTTGTGTGTGTGCACGCGCGTGTGTGTTTCATGATTAAACCGTTACTCTAAAAGCGTTTTAAAACCCTAAATTGATCTATGCCCAAAAATGCAGTTATCACTTACTATTTATCAAGTATATGATAAGATAATTAAACAGGATAAAAACTCGACTTGAACTACATGATGATCAGCAACGTGAAACCGAGTTGTGAGGTTGTATCCTGTTTTGTTATATTATTTTATACTAAAAAAATACTATATATATATATATATATATATATATATATATATATATATGTGTGTGTGTGTGTGTGTGTGTGTGTGTGTGTACAAGCGTTAGTTATAATAATTCGTGTCATTATTATTTTTATGTACTAGTACTGCTACCCAACGTTGCACGGGATTAAAAATTCAAGGTTAAATCTCTTTTATAAATTCATATATAGTTTAATAAAATATTTTCATATTTATTTGTTTTATATTTTATTCTTCTTTTAAGTTTGTTCATTTTCATTATTATTCTTGTTCATGTTTCTTTTAATTAATTAATTTATTTTATTTTTTAAACTTTTTCTTAAGTTTAATCTTTGATTAATATTTACTTTTAATTTTTAAACTATTTTCTTATGTATACTTGATTTATACCTTTATTCCATTTCTATTTAACATTTCTTTGGAAAAACAAAGCGTAAAATGTTTCTAAACCCCTCTCGGAAAAAAATGGGTGCAGGTTTAATGAACATGGGTTTTACTGTTCTATTTTTTGAAAGGACATGTAATCAGTGGTTGTACAAACAAACTTACAATTATCTACTACACCAAATTCAAAACCTCAAACCTCCTCATAAGATATATATATATATATATATATATATATATATATATATATCTTATGAGGAATAAATCACTACTCATTATTTATTAAACTCTATAATATATTATTATATGCAACTCGGGTATGAGTAAACAGGGATCTAATTTAAGGAGCTGATGGTATGTGGCGCTCCACATCGGAGCTTAAAACAATCTTTTGGTTAGTATTGAAAAGTATTTCCATACATTACATTTAAGCCGCCCCGGATTACTTTTTTATATATATATATATAATTGTTGGATTGTTTTGTGATATAAGGCGTGTGGTAGATACCAACCTCTAAATATAGACTCGTCGACTACCACGTGACCACCGAAGGCAATCTATTGTCCAATCACTGGCAGTGCTGCTGCTGATGTTGTTGTATTTATAGAGGTCTGATTCTTAACTTTGGCTCATTGCTATTTGGATCATCTTGGACGTCGGACTTACAAAGAATACTCTAAACCGGATTCTTATTGGCTTGCATACTTATTTACTACAGGGGCCGGGTTAGCTTTAAGGGCCGGGTTAGCTCAGTCTGTAGAGTGTTCGGTTAGAAACCATAAGGTTCCTAGTTCGATACCGGTCCTCGCCAACTCAGCGTATGAGTAGCACAGGGATCTGTGCGGTAAAGTAAGGAGCTGATGGTAGGTGTGGCGCTCCACCTCAGACGCATAAAACAATCTCCTTGGTCTAGCGCTAGTGAAAAGGGGATAGACTCCCTCGTTGATTGGCTGATACCGACATTAGACCGTCCCGACGACTTTACTTTACTTACATCTGGAACCAAGGATGGCGGCCAGATACTCAACAATAATGACTTTTTAAAACGAATTCTGTCATAAAATATGTTATATATGATATATTCACATAAACAAACCATATGAATCACTCACACACAGAAACACACGCATACACACACACACGCACGCACGCACGCATGCATGCATGCATGTGCGCACACACATACATGTGAGTGTGCGGCTATGTATCATTTAAATGTTTGTTTATGAGAATACACATACATTCACACCCACACATATATGTATGAGTGTAAAAGGATTTATAAATATCTTTATTTAAAACAAAATTAAAGTTAACTTAAAAACATTCTTCAAAACAAACATGAAAGCACTTACTGAGTAACCGTCAATTTTACGACTGTTGTCGGTTTTCATAAACATTTGAAAAAGTTGTTTCTCGATGCTTAAATGCATTTAGATCGTGCAAGTGAACTACTTGCTGAAAATTAATTCAGAATTTATGAACAACTGTAGACATGAAAATAAATACAATTTATGTCTACTAGATCCCAACATAATGTTTTAAAAACGTCTGGAGCAGCGGTTGGTTTATGTGCATTTTCATTGTACACCCGATGAGAAGTGATTCTTGTATTCCTCTGTTTTAATTTCGGCCATTGAACTTTTAACGTTGACTGGAATGTAACACTTAATTCAATGGAATTTATTTTCTGACTTTTATTGTCGCCGCGTGACATGTGCATTCCTTTTCTTTTAGTCATAAATTTTCAGAGAAGGGTTGCATTTTTCCTTATTTTGTTGTTGTCGTTCTGAAGACCCGTGGTATCAAATCCCGTCCCCAGTTGTAGTAAACAACGCTGATTTAATGCTCAAGAAGGTTTTTTTCTATTTAACCCGTAGATGGGACCCTAACAGGTACTACCACTCCGGGTCAGGGTGGACCTGGGTGTAATGGTAATCAAGGGGTGCTCCACATTCCACAGACCTCCAGAACTGGAATTTCACCATCAGATAGAGTCTAATGTCATACCCAGAACACAAAGACCCTCAGCCACCACCTTCTAGCACATATATGATAAAAAAGGGTTGCCCTTATGGCAAATAAGGGCAATATGGTAGGGACAATTATATAGATGCTGAACACTGCTGAAGAAGCAAGGACAAACTCATAAGTGACATTCTCCTCTGGACACCTACACATGGACACACCATTGCAGGTAGGACGACCAGCAAAAACTTCCCATAATATATAAAAACTGGTGTCGTCTTGGTTCTTTGTCATTTTCTATATCTCTTTTTGAGATTTCTTTTAAATCGTTACTTTGATTGTCGTTGTAGACTACATGCTATTATGTCCAAATTAAATGTTTCTGATTATATGGAACGTAACATCCTGTTGCAAGATATCAATACAATCTAACATCGCTAAACTATTCAAAAGCGTCCGATAATAAAAAAATGCTCGTTGAACGTAGAAAGCCGGTGAATTCAACTTAGGAAAGGTATACAATAGGCACAAGATAAGATAGTAAACTATCGGTACATTATACATACATATATATATATATATATATATATATATATATATATATATACACCCACGCCGTAAAATAGAATATTTGACGTCACATTTCAAACCGTCTTCGCTTTTTTCAAATTTTTTAAAGAAGATGAATAACAAGAACTACCACTCGCTTTTCTCGTTATTCTGACATAAAAAAAATGTCTTATCACCTTCCATATATCAACAAATGCCCTGAAGATTATCTAATTAATAGATCGAAACACTGTAGCGTCAGCCAATAGACTCACCACTTAACCCATTTAAACCCGTGTTTTTTCATTTTTCCTAATATACTACATACCGTCGGATTTACTTCCTTTCTTTACATATATATATATATATATATATATATATATATATATATATATATATATATATATATATATTATAATATATATAGAATAGATTACGTGAATTTCTCATTAGGTTTTTCATCCTCCTGAACTGTTGCTAATAATGATGAAGTCTATATCAAGAAAGGAAAAAAGAATGACCAATTTATTCTCTATTATCTTTGATCGTATTGAAGAACGTAATTTGTAATGTGCCGTTTGAAATCCATTGAAATTACACTGTAAAGGAGTGAAGCCGATAATTTTGAATGAACGTTTGAATCTTGTGCTAATTAATATGGACAAATGGTTTAAATTGTAATTCTACCTACAATGTTTGAAAAACGGGCAAGTTCATCTCAGTACAACAGCATTAAGAGACGAGCTTACGGCAAATTGCTCGACGATTCTAAGAATCCCAGTTCCATCACTGTATTTCACACACAACGTATAACTGGTATTACAGATAGAGATAGCGTTCGTGGTAAGATTGTTATCGAGATTGTACACGGAAAAAACGAGTTTAAATCCCGGTCGAAGTAGTTTGCATTAGACATAGCCGTAACCCCCGTAAAAAGTTATGAATACTTCTAATCGTCCTCCAGCTATGGGTAAATCGTAGGGCAAACTGGAGTCTTTAAACTTGTTTGCCAACTGATCTAGTAGATATAAAACTCTGTGTTTCAAATCTGTTAAATTCTGCTTAAAAACATACCTTATGTCACATCCTGGTCACGAAAAGGTGTTGGTAAGTACGTACATGATTGATAATAATAAAAAATTGGATAAAGTATTAAAACTTTTCATTCCGATAATGTCTATATCATGCCTTGATTTAAATTTAGGACATCTTACTCGTTAACATGAAACTAAATATGTACTGTCAATTCATTTCTGTCATATTCAATGATACATGAGTGAATAAGATTTGGTTGCATATATATATATATATATATATATATATATATATATATATATATATATATATATATGTAGAAAGTTTGCAGAAACAAGATGTTATTAGTTCTGCTGACAGAATCTTTTTCGACCTTATAAAGCGGTCTTTATCAAAGACGAAATAAGTAAATCGTTAATCACGAGGTACAAACAAACGCTCTCGATCAGGGCCGGAACTTTTTTAAAAAATTCAAAAATGCGTATTCTGTGTTAAAAATAAAATAAATTTTATTTTAAAAAAATTATAAGCATTTTTATCATTAGAAAAGCTCAAATTAACCTCGTGATTAACGATTTATTTATTTCGTCTTTCCTCATATACATAGTTGATTTGATAAAGACCGCTTTATAAGGTCGAAACAGATTCTGTCAGCAAAACTAATAACATCTTATTTTTCTACAAACTTTGTACACATACTGTCGGATTCACTTCTATTTTACTTTCATATATATATATATATATATATATATATATATATATATATATATATATATATAGGAATATCCTTTTTGGTATCCATTTTACCATAGTACTCAATTACTTTTGACCTTAGGTCATCATTAGGAGAAAAAATATTTTGTGTAAAACTTCTTTTTAGAAAGTTTTTTTAGAAAGAGCTAATAAGATGTAAGGGTAGTGACAAAATGCCCTAGTGACGTAGAATCTGTTGTTCTACAAGTTTTTTCTTTTGTAATGTAGATATTCGTTTCTGTGTCTATAGTTATTTACTTTAAATTAAAATAGTCATTCTGACTTTCGAATGTATTGTTTCTGACAGTGATGCAGTCCGGTAAATAAATGACATTTTGCTTCTGCAATTATATTCATTGTAGATTTTTTAAAGTATTTTTTAGCCGTAAAATTAACGTGGAGTCTTTTGTAATGAGTAACAGGACATGATGAAAAATAAGCTGTCACTTGGGGATGAATAGATTATACGTTTATGAATATTTACGTAGAAATGACAATGATATATGTGATTTATTATGCATAGAACCTAAAACTTACTGATCCCAATACCATACAAATTTAACGTTTTTCTTGTGCTTAGTCACGAAGTGATATATATCTACAGAAGCTAGCATATCTTCTCCCAGTGACATGTTAATCTCACTATTCTTTGAAGTGATAATTAAACATTTATGAAGTGTGTCATTATTTTGTTAAGCTGATATACATTGTAAATTTAGTTTGCTTTGAAGTAATTTAGATAAATAACTTCATAGAATATCTAAGCTATTCTAATACATATATAACTAATACTATAAAGAAATAAAGATTAATTCATGAGCACATATTTTACAATATTTTAAAACTTAAATCTAAATATTATTAGATAATTATGTGAACCCCAACTCATTGTAAGTGGACTGTTATCCAGTGCTCACGAGAAATTCGAACTAAGAAATCTGGGAGCAAAGACGAATTTATCATGTGTTTGTTAACGTTATCAGAAGTAGCATAGCAAGTTTTTGGGCGAATATACTATTCACTATGGAAATACACACACACACACACACACACACACACACATATATATATATATATATATATATATATATATATATATATATAAATGGACCCCCCGTCGATTTTCCACGTATGAGGGTTCATACACACAATATATATATATATATATATATATATATATATATATATATATATGTGTGTGTGTGTGTGGGCTAGTGGTTAGAGCCGTGGAAAATGGACTCGATTCGAGTTCAATTCCTAGGCGAAGCTGTTGGCATTTCACATAGCGCTAATACCCTTGGGAAAGGTATGAATCCATATATTCTCCCTCCAGCTATGGGTTAAATTGTAGACAGACTGGGCCCTTCAGCCTTGGGGAAGTAACCAGTCTAGGAGAGGGATAACTCTGAATTCAAAATTCCTGAAGTCGGTCGTTGATTGGGTTTGTGGAAACCCTTGATGCACCAATTATTTCCTATCGACTGTGCTAAAAAGTGTGGATGGTCGAACACAAGCCTTCACCACTATAAAAACAAATCCCTGTGTGGGAGTTCATTGTGTGAATGAACCCTCATACGTCGAATATCGACGGGAGAGTCCATTTTATATATATATATATATATATATATATATATATATGGTATGGATGGATGGATGATACCAAAATTAACACTTTTATTAATCCTTTTTCACATTTTAGAGTACATACCACCTTAACAAAATCAGTGTCCCAGCTCGTCAAACCTATCACTAATTAAAATCCAAAATTTTCACATTCCTAACGACATAATTTGTACTATTTTCCGATACGTAACTGAATTGTATAGGTTGTAGAAAAATTAATAAAATGTTTTATTAGTGGATAATCAATGTATTAATTGAAAACTGTCGTAAAGGACATTCACCGTAATATAAATGAATAAAAATAATCAGAGAAACATTAATTCTATAAAAGGATAATGTAATTATTTTTTCCACTGATTTGTACAAAATGTTACGAAGAATTTATTTTAGAATGTTGCGTCATTTAATCTGTACCTGATTTTACATGGAAAGCAATCATCATGGCGTCAATTGATAATCTTCGGTCTAGGTGTGTCCAGTCTCAGATCCAAATTATAGCTATTAAATTTTACTTGAGAAATGCAGGCATTATATTATCAGTCCCAAGGTTAATGCCCAGAAATTGTTGACCGACTAATTGATTTTAATGGCATTTCAACACATTTGGGTTTATGTTATGTCTGTTACATATTATTAGATTCCTAATATTTATGTAGTGTAGTCTAGAAACCAAAAATGGTTGTTATAAGTTCAGCTGGCGGCTTTGAAGAATTGAATGACAAGGCTTGACCTCATCCTGAACCTTCCAGTGGATACCGTGAGAATCGGTGGAGAAGACCCTCTGCCGGTTTAGATTAGAAATAGGTTTTTAGTCAGATCGGCCAAAAGCCACGACGGTGGTAAGTCGTGTCATGCACGGTGCCGACTCAATCTGCGCAGGTAGTCTGGTGGGGATTTCAGAATAAAATATGATCTAAGTTAAATCGAAGTCTTGTGTTATTATCTAAAAACTACCAATGACACAGGGCTTCTGATAAAGAGAAATACCCAATGGAAGACCAGACAAAAAGTCCCCAAGACGAAGCTCAGATGCTAGAAGAGACGTTAGAAGAGACACTGGAAGAATAATAATAGAAGTAAGAAAGTAAGG
The DNA here is from genome assembly GCA_023376005.1 of Doryteuthis pealeii. Taxonomy (NCBI): domain Eukaryota; kingdom Metazoa; phylum Mollusca; class Cephalopoda; order Myopsida; family Loliginidae; genus Doryteuthis; species Doryteuthis pealeii. The sequence continues at coordinate 134,643,647 of CM042140.1, read as the reverse complement.
AAAGAGAGTATACAACATTATATAAAGATTTTAGAATTGCATATATTGTACGGTTATGTTTTTTTTCTTCTTTTTTTCTAATAGTTTTTTTGTACATGGTTATATCATATCAAGTTTTTCTATAAATACAATTTACAGACATACATATTTATATCCTCGTAAGCAATTCCCATGGCGAGACAGTTCAAGTGATGGACGAGGTTGTTTTCGTTTCACATAGTGCTAATACCTTGGGAAAGGTATGCATTCAACTTTTCTCCCTCATGCTATGGGTATCTAGTATGTGCTACAAGTATTTCTAACATTGACCAGACAATCAGCCGAAGAGAATGACAACTCTGAATAATTACCAACACATGAATCAAAATGAAGCTGGTCGTCTGTGGATCACATCTTTACTTCTCCACATAGTCAACGCTTCTCTAAATAGCAATGTTCAATCTTCGAATTTGAGCATGTATTTCTGCCCCGTAAAAATTTGTTGACTGTTCTTTGAGTCACTGCTTCACTACAGATTTCACTTCCTTGTCACTAGAATAATCACTATCATCTCTCTGGCCCCGTGAAAGAGGGTTTGAGAGACAAACATTATTCCAGTGACGAGGAGGGGAAATCTGTAGTGAGGAAGGGGGTCAAAGAACAATCAACAAAATTTTACGGGGCAGGGATACATGTTCTCATGCGAAGGGGGAACATTGCTATTGAGAGAAACAGTACCTATGTGGAAAAGTAAGGATGTGATCCAGAGAGGACCATGTTCATTTTGTTGTATGGTACATGATCCCCTGTTAGTAATCATACCTGTCCTAAACAAAATGACTTTACTTTTTGACTCACCTTCGTATCTTTCAAGTGAAATGAACTGTAAACTATATCCTCTGCGGTGTAAGTCGTTGGTTCAAAAAGTTTTTAAAAAATTGGTTGTTGAATATTTGAGATAAAATATCTTCTTAATTTGATAACAGTTTATTGTCTTAGTTAATTTATCCCATCCTTTTGCTTCATATATTAAATGGCTTTTTGTAGTTGTCTTTGGTAAACATAGGTCGTTAAGTGAAACACTCGACAATAGTAAAGAACGTATCGGTAGTTAAGATCCAGATACGAGAGATCAGAATAATAAACTATATAAATTTCAAGAATCATTTATTGACAATATTTATGTTATTTTTAAAAGCCTCAAAGTTTTAATTAAATCGTGATGTACATTGCTGATATAGTTCTCTTTACACACACACACACACACACACACACACACACACACACACATATGTATATATATATATATATATCATACCATATCATATCATATATATATATATATATATATATATACATATATATATATATACAATATATAAAATGTACATATATGTTTGTATGCATATATATGATTATATATGTCTAAGTATATATATTATATATATATATATATATATATATATATATATATACTATTTATATTGTTTAAAAATATATACATAGTTGCTGATATAGTTCTCTTTACACACACACAAATATATATATACATATATATATATGCATATATATAAATGTACATATATATTTGTATACCTATATATATATATATGTCTATATATATATATATATATATATATGCATATATATATGGATATACTTATTTATTTTGTTTAAATATACATATATATATATATGTGTTGGGGGGGTTGTTTCTGTGTGGGGTTGTGTGGGTGTGGTGTTTCTCTTTTAAATGAATTGATATTTCTTATTCATCAAAATTGACGATAATATGGATACATTATATTAAAATGATAAATGAAGAAAACAAACAAAAATGTGTTGCGTTAGAGAACCTAACATGATTTAGTATTTACTTCTTAATACATCAATCTGAAAAAAAAGAAAAAACATATATTTATAGTTGTAAATATGCGTGATACGAATCTTCACTTAATACAGTAAATCATCCACTTTTAGAAGTCTAATGTAAGATCAGTTAAAAGAAAACACAGAATTTGCTCTTCAAATAAAATAAGTCAGCAGATGTCATTGATTTTTTTGTTTTGTTTTATTTTTGTTTTGTTTTTGTTTCTATTTATTTTATTTATTTGATTTGTAGGTTATCCACTTTGCTAATGTGTATCTTTATTCCAATACAAGTTCACTTTTAAATTTGAATTGCTAATGTTAAAATCTAATGCAACAAGCGGATGCAAATCACATGGGAAATGCTAAGCAACATACTCTCGCAAATCACACTGAGAAGTACGTTCAACACTCACTAAAGGGGTCTTATTTGTAGCCTTGCGTCAAATCGACTCTTACACTGTCGGTTGGGACTGTGGAATACGCTGACATCACTTCTAAACAGTGGCCTTCGCCTAAAGGGACCACATGTTGGCCGTAGGTCATAAGCGTAAATCCTGAGAACAGGATTGTGTTGGCTGAGCGGTCTGTGACCTGGGTACTTACTTTTCCCTTGATATGCAACATTCCACTTCGGCCAATACTTGCGCTTGACTGGCCGACGCAGAGGCGCGAATCGATCAGTCGGCTGGTCATATCAAGCTCTAGCAACTATATGATTGTCCCAACCAGATTTTTCAAATTGCTTTCATGTCATTATTATTATTATTGAGTTTTCACATCAGCATCAGCTGATGGTCTTTCACTGGAGTCTGAGTGACAGCAAGTCTCCTCAGGTCTCCAGGACTCTTCTGAGTATTCTGGCAGATTGCAGCAGTGCAGTTTCTGAATGGTATCAATCCTTCCTCTGATTTCCAGACTTTCCAAACACTTTTCCAATCATTTTGGGACCGTTCCAAATGCACCAACTACAATTGGTATCAATTTGACTTTCATCATTTATTATTATTATTATTATTATTATTATTATTATTATTATTATTACAAGTATCAGAAAGGCTAGCTGATGCTAAATTGTTAATGAATTTCCTCAGGTAAATTAGCTTTACGTTACACTGAAAACACATGAATTATTAATTGCGAAAATCACTACTAATTATCGATAGCTGATGTTTAACCACCAGTATTTCTTAATGCACATGAAATTAATGAAAATAATTTCTACCAATCAATTGATATAAATAAAGTTAATTGAATTTAATTCTACCAATTTATCAATACACATTAAGTTAATAAAAGTGATTTCTATAAACATATAATCTAATAAAAACAGGAGGTGGCTTTAAATAATCCACAAGGTTGATATGACATAGAACCAAACAACGAAACTATCAAATCTACGCTCTGTCTAAGTGTTAAGCTTATATAGCGGTGTAGCCATTAGCGTGTAATCCTTGCAGATAATTACATGTCATATATAGTTTCATTAAATGCCCTTGACCTTGTGCCAAACAATGTATACTTTAAATCAAAATAAGTTAATAATCAATCCTCAGCAGACATCGGTTTTAAGAGGTATCTACAAATAACCCATTTCTATTTGACATCTACACCAGAACAACTTCTGACATTTAATCAATAACTTCAGAACTCTTGATAATCTAAACACTGTTTATTTACTAAATTTAAATTCGTACAGTAGATCTATTCTTAGACCAACTTTTGGGTCACTGTGTTGATTCAAATTGTGATGCTGTTATGGTGTCAAATGATCTGTGCAGGTCTTTTATACTTTTTAGGTTGATGTCTTGATCCAATCTGTTACATAATCTATGCGGTAGCATTAAATTATTGTCAATCCCCTGTATTTCTAAAGGGATGGCCCTTTTCAAAACACGGGAGGGACTTTCCATGGAAGATTACAGAAAGCCCGCGAAATACGTGAAGTCACATGGGACCTGGTTGGGTCCTGAGATTCAGTTTGACGTCGGGCAGAGAAGATGTCCTGCCTTAACTGGAACTCACTGAATACGCGCGCTATGTTAGTCAGATGTTTAGTTACATGAAATTTTTAGTTAAGTAAATAAAAGTTAAGAAAAATAACACGGTTTTGTAGTTGGTGAATGTCTAGGTAACAAGACTGATCTAGAAGAAGAAATGAGTTAAGTGCGACCGTCCACCAAGACAAAGAGATGTTAGAAGAAGACGTAAGATAGAAAAGACGTCAGAAGAAGAATAGAAGTAAGTAAAGAAAAGGGTATACAACAAATCTACCGGACAGAAAAAAACATTTGTAGGCATCACATCAGGAAAGGGTTTTAAACAAGTCACACTCATAATTACAGAAAGAAATACCACTCTCTTTATTCCATTGTTTCAACGTCCTTCTAGACTAGACACAAACCAGACAGTGAAGTGGTAGCTTTGAGTTGATAAGGTAATTGTTAAATTGTAGACACCCGTCCCCTCTCCAATGAGGAGGTCACTCGGTCAGAAATTAAAGTCGTTCCTTGTCATTTACCGTTTACTGAATGACTGACCCTTTCAAAAATACTTGTTGTCATCGTGAGTCTTTCTGACATCCTCGTCAAGTGTTAACATGATTGGCCCTTGTTGTCGGGCAAAAGGTTCACTGGTGGTGGCAGATGGCAACCACGTCACATCTTTGGTTGATGGAATAGAAAATGCTAATTGAGTTTTAATCAATTTCCTCATCAAAATCTGTGTTATTAATATGAATACACCTTATAAAAAAGGTTGACAAAGTGTTTGTGTAAACTCCTCTACATTGTAGACATTTGTGAAAAATGTACAGTATAAAATAAAATGTGTTTATTCTTAAACAAAATAAAATGTAATGGTTTATGTTTTAACAACATTTATAACAAAAATAGCTTGACATCTAAAAACTCTCAAGAATTAATTAATTCTTAAAAGCTTCTAAAAATCTGAATTGTAAATGAAGAAATCTATGTGATAAAATGCAACAAATCAATTAAATTAGAAAAAATGTTCCAAAACTCAAATAAAAATTAAAAGAACCTTAAAAAAAGAAATTAGAATAAAAGGCAATTCAAACCTTTAGAAATATTTATTTTTAATTAATTAATTAATCAGTTCTATGAATATAATGTCAGGTAATACAGACTAATTGTAATATATTGTCCGGTTGGCAGCCGGGGGAAACCAGCTACAGATGACTCGCGCGTAAGTGCAGGAAATGCGTGGGTGTCAAACATGGGCCTGAAAACAAAAACAGGATATTACCTTGAACGTATTGAACCGAACTTTGACATCCAGACAGACAGGTGTAAATTGATAATGCATAGACACAGAACATGTGTAAGTTTAGCCCATAACCAATAAAAACAACCTGCATGGACGAGGAGATATATTTACAGGAAAATTGCGTAGGTGTCACGATCAAAGAGACGTGACCCTGTTGAGTTAAGAAAATATGAAAACCCTTAGAAATCTGGGATGGACAGATTGAGATCGATATCGTTCGCAGTCAGAACTCCCAAATGCTCCTGTGCACGTAAATATTCTAACAACTCTCAGTCTACGCACAACCGAGGAATAAAATATAACTTTATATATATATATATATATATATATATATATATATATATATATATATATGTGTGTGTGTGTGTGTGTGTGTGTGTGTGTGTGTGTTGTTTCTGACCGCCATCCTTGGCCAGTTGACAAGGACTTAAAGTAAGTAAGTCCCGAGTTATAGAATCCTTTGGTAAGTGAATAAGTCCTGGGTTATATAATCCTACGTAGTGTCAAAGGCCCAGTGATATAATCTTATGTTCCGTCGTCCACGAAGGTTCAAGGCAATGTGTGCAGGTATGACCAGAACAGCCAGTATAAATGATAATATCAGCAGCAAAATACTGCCAGTGGTTAGTCAATAGGTTGGTCACATGTTTATCGGCGAGTCTATAAGTAGAAGTGGGCATCTGGCACACACCTTATATTACAAAAACTCCAACAATATATATATATATATATATATATATATGTGTGTGTGTGTGTGTGTGTGTGTGTGTGCTCTGTGTTCTTTTTGAGTCCAGTGATTGTATATAACATAATGTCAGCCAAAATCAGCATTAAAGTAATAGTAGAAAGGGATGTCAATTTATTTAGCAATAGCCGTTACTCAAGTATAAATCTTGAAAACAGACTAAGAATAATATATATCGTAAGAAAATTAATATTGTAGAACGGAAATATATTACGAAAATGATCATGTAAATCTTTTCTTTCTTTCACATTAAATTCTATTAGAGAAATGTCCTTTCACATTTCCACGTATATTTATATTGAGTATTAATTTGATAAATGTGGTAGAAGCATTGCCAAGAAATAAGGATTCCTATCCATAATTTATTTCTCCTGCTTTGCTTTTGTTTTCCTATTCATGAATTTTTAATCTGGCAACACGAAAATGTCTCTAGTAAGAAAATATATTTTAAGATATTTCCTTTTTCTCATGGTGAGGAATGAAGAGTCAAGTAATCGTAAGTAAATCTTAAAGAGAAAAAGAAAAAGAAAAAAAATGCTATTACCAAATTTGTTTATAACAACTCGAGATACAAATCTCTGACATTTATCACATATAAGCAACTTGATAAAATGCATACAGACATAGATCAGATATATGTACTTTTCAATTACACAATATTTTAATATCTATGGTGTAGATATATAAGAAAAAAGAAAATACATCGGAAACAAGAAATCTGCCGATTGTTTTTATTTAGGTAAAATCATATCATCTGCCCGCGTTAAATATTTATCTGCGTTGGAGTACAAATTACAATGACTTAATATATATGGTCCTATGTGTTCAAAATATGGAAGACAATAAAATATATATGCCCGTCAAAGATATACATATATATATATATATATATATATATATATATATATATATATATGTTATTTTGGAAAAGGTGACTTACCGGTGAAGATGGTCACAATGGTTAGTTGATGCAAAATTAGAAAGATAAGACAGCGATAAAACAAATAAAAAGTGCTCAATACGTTAGTAGAGGAAATATTTCTGTAATACAGGTACAAGGGATAATCTACTCGCGTTTCACCATAAGGATCTTCAGGGTTAAATCCACTGTGTGTGTCTTTCGCGATATCCCGTAACGAACCGTTTATCACGAAAGACACTCCCGTGTAATTGTCTGCAATTAATCAATATCTTGATTAATCTAGTGGATTTAACCCTGATGATCTTTATGGTGAAACTCGAGTAGGTTATCACTTGTACCTGTATTACGAAATATTTTTCTCTACTAACGTTTGACCTATTTTTCTCTACTAACGTTTGACCTACAGGTCATTTCCTCAACTCTCTAGGACTCTCCTCGGTATTCTAGATGTTCTCAGAAATATTTTAATCTGAACGGTGTAAATTTTTCACCTGATATACAGTCGCCTCTGTTTATTTTCCATGTTGTTTGTCATATTCAAATACCAAATTTCCTTATCCTTTAATATTTTTTACATTTTTTATTTCTTTCTCAACTTCAAGGTAATTAACTAGTTTTCACCTTCCCTTTATATTAGTCCATGACTGCTGAAACACCAAAGCTAATTAAATTATTCTTTGTTAACTATAGCCAATGTATTCAGCGATACAAGTTTAAATCCTGGACGAGGCTGTTTCAATTTCCCATAGCACTAATACACTTGGTAAATATATTTTAAAATATTCTGCCTCCCAGGTATGGTTAAATAGTAGGACAGACTGTGCTCTTTAACTTTAATACTGCAACCAGTCTAGGAGAAAGAAAACTCTGAATTCAAACCATTTTTACTCAGTTTAGGAAAGTGACCCTGTATCTCTTCCTACACGTGTGGGGGATTTGTTTTTTTTTTATTGCTTCTCTGTTCCATTTTGGGTCTCTTATCAGATTCCCTAGTTTTTCAATGACTGCATTTGCTCCTTTATAATTTAGATGATTCAAATCAGTGATGTTATCAGTTCTCAGCAATTTCTGTTTATTACTGTTCGGTTAATGAAGGGAAATCCTCTACCTGAATGCTTTCCTAACTAATTAACTGTTCTGATATTTCGCTAATTTAAAGATCTGAGGAACATATTCATTTAGTTTTACTCGTGATTGATCTACAATAAATCAGGTTAATATATGAAAAATGGCCGTTTAATCTCAGCCTCTCTGTATGGGATTTCTTTAAGGATAATATTAGAGTACTAATCATTTTCTCTACCCCAGATTTTCTGGCCTTTTCTTGTATTAGTACACATGGCTTCACGGAGTTTATAGAGTACGGTGTGTGTTTATGTATATAGAATTAGTGCATGCAACATTGATTAGTTAGGATATATATAAGTCACGAATTAAGGAACTACTGTTAATATATATATATATATATATATATATATATATATATATATATATATATATATATATATATATTATATATATTATATATATATATATATATATAATATATATTAACAGTAGTTCCTTAATTCATGACTGGCAAGTTGGTAAGGGCCAGTATCGAACCAGAAACCTTGTGATTCCTAGCTGAACGCTCTACCGACTTGTATATTTATTTTTTAAATCAGTTTTCCTGCTCCTAGATTGGTTGCCTAACAAAGGCTAAAGAAGTTTGTTATCGGCTGTGAAAGGTTTTAAATAAGCTAAAATGATAGATTTCTGAGCCTCACACATTTTTTCGATTTTCATTGCATTTGAAACATCTTCAGCTGATGATTGTCTCGCATGAAACCAATATGGTCGTGAATGTTCCTTTGTCACCTAATAAATAGATATGTAAAATATTATATTATATATATATATATATATATATATATATATATATATATATATATATATATATATATATATATATATATATATATATATATATATACTGATGACGCGAGATGAACGATCAAAAAGTTCTGACCTTACGTTCAATCTTATGAAAAATAAGAGAATGCATGTTGTTTTGAATTTCTTTTCCTTTTAATCGTTCTAATAGGTTTCTCAATTAAGTCATCTTAAAAAGTATTTAGAAAACATACGTAGGAGTTATCATTTGCAATATGAGTAATTTCGATTCTCCTCTGAACTATTATCTAGTGCTTTAAAACATGTTATCATTTGTAAAAATGTTATCATTATTATTGTTTTATTTATGTCGCGAAAGTTATACTAAATAACGCTAGCAGTTTAGTTTGAAAGATTTTAATTATATTCTTAAAATATATGAAACGTAATAATAGATCTATGAGACTAGCTCACTAACCATTACACCACGATGGGAAGTCTAAATCCAATGACATCTGTTATTTTATTTTTTGAAATGTACAATATGTGGTCATTAAAATAATTCAATGCGAAAGTAATTATAGCATGACGTGTAAAGCATTTTTTTAAATCCTCACAAATGATAAATGTAAATGACAATAGAATATGATTATGTTAAAAAAAAAGAAACTTAGTTATACATCTGATTTTTTCCCGTTATTTCGTGATATTTCCTCCATTAAAGAGGAAATAGATCTGAGTTAAGGCAAAACTAACCAGAAAAGAAAAACATAAAAACACGTTTGTCAATGAAATGAGAAGCATAAAACGAACTTGTTAGCTTTTCACCTACTTACAAGGGCCGATTTAGCTCAATCACAGCATCCTACTAATAACCATCAGGTTTCGGTTTCGACACAGGCTATCACCGAAACAGGGCATGAGTAGCATAGACTGCATCTGTGTTGCAATTTGGGGAGTGTTATGGCCTGTTTAAGGGTCAATAAATAATAATTCAACACGGGTATAAAATGTAGGAACAGATTGTATTCAGCAATATTTATCAACGTACAATGAAAGGGTTTCCTTGTTTCAGCTTACACGAAGAACTGTTTCTGGTACTACTCCTATTTACATGTGTCCCACTTACACACGATATGGCACAAGGCCGTTTTATGTGGGCACCACCCACAAGCCGAGACTCATGGGGTGGTAGGAGAAAAATTGCGTCGACCCAGCCACCCCTTTAAGTGCAATGAGGCAGGCATCTGGGATCGACGCTATTAATTTAGCAGTTCACTGGACACCCGTCCCGAAGGACAGGTGTTTGTGGTACTCCTATTTACATGTGTCCCACTTCACACGATATGGCACAAGGCCGTTTTATGTGGGCACCACCACAAGCCGAGACTCATGGGGTGTAGGAGAAAAATTGCGTCAATCCCAACCATGCCTCTTTAAGTGCAATGGGCAGGCATCTGGGATCGACGCTATTAATTTAGCAGTTCACTGGACACCCGTCCCGAAGGACAGGTGTTTGTGGTACTGCTTGTATTTACATGTACCCCACATGTACACGATATGGCACAAGGCCGTTTTATGTGGGCACCACCCACAAGCCGAGACTCATGGGGTGGTAGGAGAAAAATTGCGTCGATCCGAGCTTAGCCTCTAAGTGCAATGAGGCAAGCATCTGGGATCGACGCTATTAATTTAGCAGTTCACCAGACACCCGTCCCGAAGGACAGGTGTTTGTGGTACTGCTGGTATTTACATGTACCCCACATGTACACGATATGGCACAAGGCCGTTTTATGTGGGCACCACCCACAAGCCGAGACTCATGGGGTGGTAGGAGAAAAATTGCGTCAATCCCAGCCATGCCTCTAAGTGCAATGAGGCAAGCATCTGGGATCGACGCTATTAATTTAGCAGTTCACCAGACACCCGTCCCGAAGGACAGGTGTGGGTGGGACTGCTCGTTTGAGTAGGTTTACTCTGTTAAATATATACCCTTTGGGTAAGTCCATGTTCGTGTCATAGGTGAGTCACTTACAACAGTGAGCTAATGAAAATGTGTCACTCCATATCAGACGCAAAGACAATCTCTATTTTCAGTAGACTAGATAGATTGTTTAATACACACAATTTTCAAACCTGAAAAATTGTCAATGAACAAATATGTATTCTGCATCTACATTTGAATTATATTTTCTTATATTACATTCTGCCTCGATCCCCTTCAAACGTGTCTTAATTTTCACCGAAATCATCTCATAATTCTTTCGGAATTCCCGCGTCCTGGGGTGAGTTAACCCATGAATGTCTCAGTTGTGATTTTATGGGAACACTCAAACGTTAACAAACGAATTTATCCTGCGTATAATTCATTTTAAAGCTCAATACTGAAGCGAGCTTCTGGTTTTAATCTTCAGTAAACCGATTGTTTGCTTTATTTTTCACATTGCAATATGCCTTTCGGTGCGAAAGACAACATTTACAATAGTTTTCAACTGACATTTATATTGATAATAGGATTTATTTGTTTTGTTTTTTCGAAGATCTTTTGATGACTCTAAGGAAATCAAATCTTTTGAATTATTTTCGAATTCCTATGGCAAAACTCGTTAAAATTGTTAGCTTCAGGTATAAACATATTTGCAGACGATGACCTGATGTACGGGCTCAGTGGAAAAATATCGATGTAAAAACAATGAGCGACGTTAAAAGTAACGCGTATGGTTAATTGAAGTGTGCTATAGATACACGCAGAATGTAATCACGTGTCATTAATATCTGAATGGTGAGTTTGGGAATAATTAGGTAATAACGCACACACACACACACACACACACACACATATATATATATATATATATATATATATATATATATATATATATATACTACGATATAGAAGGATAAAAAATAAATGTGATCTTTAAGAGAGAAACTATCTCTGTCATCGGGCGAAGAAAATAAATTAAAAAGTGAAGACCCGGCATTAAATGACACACACAGGTTGATATGCCATTAAAAAGCCGGGTTCTTAGATGTATCCTAAACATTTCATTGCTTTTATTATATTCTGAGAGTTTAGTTGTTCTATGTATATTACCTGTAAATGTTTGTAGCCGAATGTAATTTGTGTCTCTTTAAAGAAATATTGTAGTTTTATATCAAAATGAAGTTTGTGTTTGTAATTTATAAATCCCATTTGTTTGTTTATTTTGAATTTATAACGGCTAATATATATATATATATATATATATATATATATATATATAATATATATATATATATATATATAGTTTGTAGGTTGATATAAGGTTATCACTATTCGAAGGAAGAAAAGGTAACGGGTATGTTGTTGAACATACTCATTTTCTTTTCTTCCTTTGCATTGTCATGTATTGGGACTGAGAAAATACTACTCCCAACTGATGTTAGGTAAACATCATCATCATCATCATCATCATCATCATCCATCACCTCCACCACCAACAACACATCATCATCTAGACAAGTTCATGGCACAGATTTCATTCTTACTTACTCAACACCTTTCCCTTTACTCACATAACTTTATAAGTCCTCTAGACAACATCCATTATCCGCACGGTGCTGATGAATGCAAGTTTTGCTGGACGGTAAACACTAGTGTGTCCATGTGTAGGAATCTACAGTAGAATGTTGCTTATGAGTTCGTCCTTATTTCTCTAGCAGTGCCCAGAATGTCTTAATCCCTTCCATTGGTTATAAATGTTTATGAATTTCAACATGCTTCATAGAGATTGTAATATAATGTGTAATGCTCAAAATAAGAATCCAATATCATAAAACATTTATTAATACATAAAATTATGAACATTGATAATGTTCTAAGCGATATATTAAATCAATAATATCCTGTGTATTTTAAAAACAGATATCCTTAATAGTATATTATATCAGTATTGCATTAAAAACGCACATAAACTCAATAATTTTCAAAGTATTGTATAAAGTATACAATGTTTGAAATATTGTACAAAATTAACTTGCCTTTACGCTATGAATAAACATCAATTGCACCTGGATATTTGTTGGTTAGTTAGTTGTTGATTGGTTGTATTTTACGGCATGTCAACGGTTTTGGGTTATTTTATACCGATGACGTTTTGATTATTCATTATTGATGGGTGTTCATTTTTTTAAACGCAATTTATTTTTAAGCTCAATTTTTAAACACATTTTTTAAACAATTGTTTGATATTCAACAAATGGATGGGATCCTAACACATACTACCACTTCGGGTCAGAGTGGAGCTGGGAGTAATGGTGATAAAGAGGTACTCCACTCTTAGTCTCAAAACTGGAATTTCATTAGATGCAGTTTAATGTCATGCTCAGACAGTTAAGATCTTCAGCCAGTGCCTTCTAGCACATATACGATAAAAAGTGTAGGGGTTTGCTAAAGGGTAATAAAGATTGGACAATCATTTAGATACTAAGGCTTGACGTGACTAGACGAATGGACGGAAGGGACTCTCTGATCGCCCGATTAGCCTAAATAAAGGCAAAAGTGGAACTTTGCATGTCATGAACTCCTCTACCACCAGGATTCTACCCTTAATCATAACGGGTCGACACCCACGTTCAGCAGGGGGACCCATTTGGGGGGGGGGGTACTCTATGTATAGGTACAGTCGGTGTATTCTACTGGTGCATCCGACACGTGGTTGGAGATCTGTCTAAAGAAGTTATATTATATTGATTAATATATATAACATAATAATGATATAATTAGTAAATGGTTAAAACGTACAAAACGTAACAAAATTAATTACGCTTTGTTGTAGACATATTAATATCATCCTAATTAATGGATAAGTCTTAATGATTCAATCAATGTAAAAATATGAATGCACCCATTTACCTATAATGGTTATAATGTATGATGCAAGATGTAAATTCTCAATGTGGTGATCATTAGAACAAAACAATGCTCTGAATTATATATACTAGCAAATATATGCACCCTCCGGGTGCAAGTATTTAAGTTTTAATATAATAAAATATCATGTTAAATTAGAAAGGCTAATGAAACTGAATACGAATTCAGATAAAAATATTTGGAACAGAGGGGGTATAATCGAAAATAGAACAACTTTGAAACTAACTGTTCCACCATTTTCCCTTACTCCCGTCTTTCAGTGGTAAATTTCCCTAATTTAACTATTTAGTTAAAATAGGAAGAAAAGAATAAAATTACAGTTATTTCTTTATGTTAATAGATTTCTGTTAAGATTTATCCCCAAGATTTTTGCTCATATTTATTAAGATAAATCCAAACAATTAGAAATCAATAATACTAAGCATATATTTATTAAAATCAAATTTTTTAAGATCAATATGCAAATTAGCCTTCCCATTCACACTGTAAACCGCTATTTTGTTGAATATATAATATAAATTGCATGTTATTAGTATGTAGATATTGTTAACAGTCTTAATGATGTAAAACAATTTTACTAATAATTGAGGTTTAAATAAAAATAAAATCATGGAGAATGTGATGTAAATAACAAAGGGAATTGTGAATTGAATAGTATATAGTTTTCGGTTACAGACATACAAACCCACAATCTCCATTATAATATATAGATATATATATATATATATATTATATATATAGAGAGAGAGAGAGAGAGATACCTTTGAAAGGAAGGAAAGACTCAATAAACTTTTTAAAGGTAAATATTGCACTGTATTTCAAAGGTAAATATTGCTCTGTATTTAATCTAAATTATAGATTATTACACACACACACACACACACACACACATATATATATATATATATATATATATATATATATATATATATATATTATTATTGTAGACTGAGTATGCCCAGGATTCTCAAAGGCGAATATTATTCAGTGTCAATAAGTTTCATAAACGCTAACATGGCCGATATTTAAGCCTTTTCATTTTCAATCCTATCAAAATTGCTCTGTATATAATTATTAAATCCTTATACATAGAACTCTCTACGTAGACTACCAATTTTTAATGTACATATATAAACACCCTCTTGAATATAATCATTTATCATATATATATATATATATATATATATATATATATATATATCAGGCATATGCTATTGAACAACATGGAGAGTACTCTTTCTTCATTTTTTTGTATTTGTATTTTCTCCAGTCATCTGGCGATATTTTTTTGTGTTTGGATTCAGTTGGTATATAATATTTCCCATATTGTTATCCCGAGCACTTTCGACTGTTTCGCCAGTCGTCATCATGGGGTATATAAGTTGGTTTTAGTTCATTATTTTAGTTCGTTTTATCTATGTTTTTCTTAAATTTGGAGAGTCTATTATTTTTCTTTTTAAGAAGGGGGTGTAAGTTAAGTGTGTAGTTATTAAAGATATTTGATATATGGTGTGATCAGGTTCAAACTTCGATCATGTAAACACAACCGTGTCTATTATAAACATGAATGTGGAGAACGCAGTATGGCAATAATAAATATATGTTATGGAGAGAGTGTGAATAATTTTGCTCTCCCTCGTACTATTCTAATAATTTTATCGATTATTATTTTGACATATTTTGTTTTCCTTCAATTCAAGAACTTACACTCGGTTCAAAATATTCGGACATAAAAGTATAAACTATTAGTAAAGACGATCTTCCTTTTACTTTTGTCAGGAATCATTATATTTTAAAAGTTGAACTACAGTTCAATATTGGTTGTGTGATTGACACATACTAAATACGTTTCTATAGTATACACTTTCGCGTAATCCATACTTGTGTTTATACTGTAAAAAGATAAAACTTATGAAAACGTCTGTCATGACACCTATTCTAATAATATCGACTTAACAGAACAATAATCGTAAAAACAAGTTTTAAGTTATGAGATAACATCAATGTAATAAACTACTTCATTCTTCTTTGGTGAATGTCGTCTGAGTTGTGGAAATTTCGTGATACAACTGAGACATTTTAGTTTTGGTTGATTTCTCACTTTATTTGTTTGTAGGATTAGGTGAGAAGAGATGATTGCATAGAGGACAAAGTGTCTTCTTCAAACGAATCGTCTGAGCACGCCCGACTGTAGAGAAGAGCAATAGCAACTGGGTAAAAAACAAAAATTATGCTGACATTTCTGTTGAATTGGACACCGAATTACCTCTTCCGGTTTGCCCCCCGGGATCATAACTAGATGTTTTATAGTTATTCAATGTCTCCATCCTCCTATAAGTATGTAT
The DNA here is from genome assembly GCA_023376005.1 of Doryteuthis pealeii. Classification (NCBI taxonomy): domain Eukaryota; kingdom Metazoa; phylum Mollusca; class Cephalopoda; order Myopsida; family Loliginidae; genus Doryteuthis; species Doryteuthis pealeii. The sequence goes on along the minus strand of CM042140.1, from coordinate 134,627,709 downwards.
GAAATATATATATATATATATATATATATATATATATATATATATATATATATATATATATATATATGAATGTATGTATGAATGTATAAATGTTACGTGACCAGGTTACCTGATTTCTTTGGAGTTACGTTTTATCAGAGATTTATGTCACATACAAACTCCAGTCAAGTTGTATATATTCTGCCATATATAAGCCCTTAATATAATATACTCTGTTCTACGTCTGAATAGATATTTATGAATAACTCTCCCCCTCTCTCTCTCTCTGTCTCTCGCTATATATCTATATCTATCTGTCTATCTATCTTTCTCTCTTCTCTCTCTTTCTTCTCTCTCTCTCTCTCTCTCTCTCTCTCTCTCTCTCTCTATATATATATATATATATATATATATATATATATATATATGATTGGTTAACTGCTTGTCGAGGGAAAATACTTTTTCTGCCTATCTGTGTGTCTCTCCTGTGTGGACTTTCTGTCGTTTTATACCAGACATGAGAGGGACGTGTTTTCCCCAGAAATACTTATATACACTAATATCGAGTTATCTAATGAAGTAAGTCTAGCAGCGAAAATGTGCGTTTTCAAGTGTCATTCAGATGTTAAAAAAAGAAGTAACTGATTATGTCACGCATTTATTTAATGTAACCGCCATAAGAAACGAATAAAAGGCAAAATATCACGAATAATATCGAATCTAATTGTGATCAAAGCTATATTCACTTTATCATTACGTACTCCTACGTACATGCATTAGCATATATGTATACAAACAGAAAGGCACACCCACGCAACATAAAATCATACACAGAGACACAGACATACATAAACACACACGCATATATATATATATATATATATATATATGTGTGTGTGTGTGTGTGTGTGTGTGTGTATTTTTTTTCTATATATTTGGGCAATAATACTCTTTTCAACGTAATCTTCTTGCCTTAATTCAGCAGAGAATAGTAATTACATACATCGACTTTCATGTGGTAACGCCACTGTGTAATGGTTATCATCGTAGGTTATGGACCAGACAACACGAGTTCTAATCCTGGATGTAGCAAGTAGCAATTCACCTCATTTTAATGCCACTGGGAAAAGTATGTATACAACTAATACAACCAGCTATGGGTAAATAGTAGAGCAGACTGATCTTTAACCTTAGTAGTGTAATTGGCCTAAAAGGAAAAAGCTAATTAATAACTTTAGAATTTGACTTGTGACCCATCCTGCCCATTCCAATTTTGTAAGTTGGTGAAGTGTGGAATACTCCTTCATCGTCATTACTAACATGTTCACTCTGACCCGGAGTGGTATAATGAGTTAAGATATATTCTAAAGAATTGAGTTTTAAAAAATTTGAATACCGATCAAAATAAATAAATAAAACTTCTTCGGCATAAAATAACCCAATAAGAGTTGACATATTTTAAGAATAATAAAAACAACAACCAACCAAACTTCAATCTGTGTTGTGGTAGACTGTCCAATATATTTGTGATGTCCATGTATATAGCAGGATTATAAGCACTTCTATATATGGACGTGGTAATTGCATTTCATTTAGCGCTAATATCCTTGGGAAAGGTATGAATCCTACTCTCCCTCAAGCTATAGGTAGTAGGACAGACTGGCCTCTTTAACATTGGTTAGGTAACCGGTCTATGAGAAGGAAAACTCTGAATTCAAACCTACTGAACTCCGCTTAAGAAATTGACCTTGTGTCGCATCCTGCTCGTGCAGAGGGGTTGGTAAATATATATAAGCACATCTATTCAGATATTTTATTCTTTGATACGTTGTATTGAACTATTTTGCAATCTGACAATAAAATTGTTACGATATAGATGGGAAAGCTACTGTTCGAAAATAATTAATTCTAGGATTCGCGACGTTTTTACAAGTTAATATTTGTTCGGACTAAGAAGGCTTCTTTCTATCAAATTAATATTCAGGAAATTTACCTTGTGATGGTGAGGAACATTCCCATGTGGTGTAATGGTTAGCAAGCTGGTCTTGCAGAGTCATTAAGATTAAATAGCGAGTTCAGCTCCTCGCTTGTTTCCCCAGTATACGAACTTGTCACATCCTACTCGTGGTTACTGAAATGGATAAATACCTGCATTATACAATTTACGGGAGTCCTATCGTGATGTAAGGGTCAGCAAGCTATTCTCGCAGATCCTTTCATAGTGAATAGAGAGTTCGATCTTCGCTGAATGCCTTATACTTGCGACCTCATGTAACATTCTTTGTGTGGCGAACGGTTTGCATAAATACCAACCTATTGATTGTGAGGTTCTCAAAATATGTAACTGGTAGAACAAGGATGATTGAAATATCTGTGAAGTGATTAGGATAATAGATTTTTTCAATACATCTTCGTTTAGTTGATATTTGTGACTACAAACTTAAACATGTTTTTAGGGAAACCATAAATATTTGAGATTTTATTAAATTTTTCGGCTGTGATTGGAAGGTTATGTGGTTATTTTTATTAGTTGGTCTACGATAGACTTCTTTAAATGAAATTATTATTCTAAACGAATACTATATTTACGAAAGGTAATCTTTTATCTGTTCCTTATGTATAAGAAAATTCATTTCTAAGTTCCGTTTTATATCAATGTTTATATTTGATTATCTATATTTACGTGGATATTTTAGTAATTTTATAGGTCGAACATATTTAGAGCCTTTGGGTAGCATGGTTTATATTGGGTCTGGTGTTAAGAAATCTGTAAAAAATCCATTTTGAAAATTTGAGGATATACCATTCAAAGGACAATTTATCTTGTAGAAGATTATTATCGAAAGTGTAAAAAAAACATTTATTTGTCGACAGGTTTTTCATAACTTTATGATTTTTATAAGATGTTTTTAAAATGATATTTGAAGATGTATCAATGTCATATTCATATCCAAGGTCTAGTTAACCATGTGTCGGGGTGCGAGTTTCTGTTAGTAAAAACAGGAACCTAAAGCAAGAAGACTTGAAAAGTTCAATATATTGTCCGGTAGGCTAGCTATAACAAGATAAGCTTGATCTAGCATCGCTGACTGAAAAGAGCAGTCAATCAGGACTTGCAAGGTCACGAGAATCGATCGGCCATCTAAGTGGTGACGAATGCTGGCTGAAAGACACTATCCACGCCAGGCGGAAGTTCAATGGAATAAGATGGATTTATCGATTCTCTCCATCTCTGTCTGTCTGTATGTCTGTCTGTATCTTTACTCTCTCTCTCTCTCTCTCTTCTCTCTCTCTCTCTTTCTCTCTCTCTCTCTCTCTCTCTCTCTCTCTCTCTCTCTCTGTAGTATGGGACACAAGGAAACAAACGTTCGCGTGTACTTAGAGTGAGTGAACGTTTCAAAGATACAGGAAAAGTCGCTTCCTAATAGAACGGAGAAGTTACCCAACACATGTGTCCGTTATCCATTTCCGTTTACTTCCACGGTCTCAAAATTTGAACGGAGAGAATATAGCAACAGAGTTCCCAAAATTTGAATCGGGATTGATTTTTGCGTTTTTTTATCGGACGATTAGCCATCACCGATAGAGCTGCCGTGTGTCACTTCGCTATACTAACTATCAAAGCTAATAAGGTATATACATTTTATATCTATGTTCTTTCATTATTATCATTATCAGGTCGCGTTAACAGCACGGATTTCCATGACTCGCTCTCTTTTCTAGCCACCCGTCCCTATCGGCCATCGCTTCTTACAGATCTTCCGCATCCATTATCAGCAGAGATCCGATAGATGCAGGTTTTTGGTGGTTAACCTAGACACTATACACCGGTGAAAGTCACTTATGAGTTTGTCCTTGATTCTACAGCAGTGTCCAGTATATTTTGTACATCTTAGATGTTTTTTTGTGTTAGGAGGTAAGTGGTTTTACAGATACTTCGCAGACATGTTCAAGACAACACGCAGGACCAATGTGTAGTTTCCATCTATCTCTGGGCGTTTTTTTGAGTTCAAGTGGTGCAGCCATATAGTAGTAAGGATACGGCTACTGCTTGGAAGAATTCTCGTTTCGTCTTGTCTGTGAGATCAGATTTCTACATGATCAATAATCCGTCTATAAAAATCTACGCCATTCTTTTGCATATATTGACATCGCTTTCTAAAGATTAAATATTACTAATTTCAGGGGCTTGCCATTCAATTTGGAGATCTCTTCATCTTGGTGTTACACACTGGACCCGTCAAAGAACACAAACACTTGTATTTAGGAAAATGTAAGATGAGATGTTTATTCCCTTGGTTGTGTACAGCTGAGAGTCGTTGACAGGGTTACGCAAACGTGGAGTCTTCGTGAGTTCTTTTCAAGTGATCTCGAACCTGATCGTTGTCTGTCTAATCGATCTCTACGGGCTTCTTTTATTGTAGTCTGACCCCCGGTGTCACGCCTCTTTCTTCGTGACACCTACACAGTTTTTCTGTAGACATGCCTCCTCGCCCACGCAGGTTTTTTTCATTGGCTATGGGCTACGCCTACAGATTTCTGCACCTAAATCATGTTAAATGTTCACCTGCATTTCCAGGTGCAAAAGGTCAGGTCAGGGCCACATGGCTGCACCTGACCCCCATGCACTTCCTATTCAGCCTGGTTCTTGGGTGCATTGATCAGACAATATATTACATTGGTTAAAATACATGAACACCGTTTTATCTGAGTTCGCAAAATTTGAAGACCTCTAGCTGCTTTATCTAGGCTATGCGGCAGTGATTCTGCTTGTGCGGGTGTATTTGGGAGAAGCGCTAGATCGTCTGTGTCGTTAGCATCTGTAATAGCTTCTGTAGGATATCGTCGGTTTCTTGCATTTTTGGCGAGAACCCTTTTTCATTCAGTAGATCTAAAGGCGTTAAAATGGCGATAATGTGTAATAAATTGGATAGCGTTGAGTAAAGTCAAATTGAGTAGAAATAAAAAAGGAAAAATTGATTTATGGGGAAATAGAAAGAGAAAAGAAAAGAGAAAGAAAATAATTATTTTGGGAAACAGTGAATCGGCGAATTGACCCCTGAGTGAGTCAGGTCAGAGCAAATTGCCTCTAGGTCGGCTAGTCATGGGTGAATGACTACTAGTAATTAGGACAAAATGAATAGATAAAATATGAAGCTTAAAAATTTCTGGGCAAATGTATAACTCTCTAAAAGGGTCGAAATAGTTGGAGAAATACTAGAAGCGGAAACTGACATACTAGAGCTCCCTCCTTGCACCGCAAGCGAAAGTATAATAGAGACGCCGGGTTTGAAGTCGGTAGAAGGGGAGCGGCTGGGGAGAAGTCGAGTTATCAGCGGATCCCACGAGAAGCAGGGATAGTTAGATTGAAGGAGCCCTATTAATAGAATAGATTAATCAGCCTTTCTCTATCCTGACAACCCACGCTGTTGCATCAAGTATGAGATCTGATGCCGGAGTTGAAAAACCCACAAAGTACTACTGGGTTCGCGTGTTGTTTTCCATGTCATTTTGTTCCACCTCTTTGTCCGATTACTTACGCTTGAGCACTCACATGGCATACATTATTCTCGTAGCTGCCTATGGTACAAATATATCTCCTTGTAGAACTCAAGCAACAATTGCAAAGAAAGGTGTTAATATAAGGTCTAAGTACCATTGAGTTCGTATCTTTGTAGAGCATCAATATAGCTGAGACCATCCGCTAGTAGTATTTGCTCAATCTTTTCTCTATGTATGGAGACAAATGCCTTGGAAAAATCTAAAATGTTGTTGTTTTTTTTAATGTTAGATGTGGTAATTGTTCCATGAAATGGAGTTAACATATATTTCTAAACCTTTGTTATTGTGCTAGCTGGTTTACCGATACCTTTTATAATATGTCTAAATAGAGTATTATGCTTTTGTGTTTTTGGTTGATTAGGGAGATAGGATAACATTGAATAGTATTTGCCATTTTTTACAGTTTTTTATGTTCATGTTTTCTTAAGAATTCTGATAGAATTCTGATAGAATTTTAGGTTTCTAAATATTTCCATAGACGTTGGCATCTTTTATCGAAGATTATGTTTATGGTAATATAATTGTACATCACATTCACCCCCAAATTAATACTAATATAATTTGAGATACTAAAATATATAAACGACAAGAATAAATATAATTGACTACATAAATTACATTTCAATCACGTTAATGTAGATTGGTTTTAGCACATAAAATCATTTGTACTCCAATGGCGCCTGACATCTGTTGAAGAGAACTGATTTTCCAAATTAAGTTTCTTCAGTGTTATTCATATATATATATATATATATATATATATATATATATATATATGATTAGGAAAATTCTATGGTAATAATAGAAAGGCACGAATATAAATAAATAAAACGTCTCTAAACGTTTAACCCTAATGGCTTTACTGTCAAGTTAAATGTCCTTCATGGCGCCAATTTAAAATAGAATGAGCATATTTGTGTTGAGACATAAACACTTAAACATACAGACCAAGTAGAAACGGCTCATCTGAATCACACCACTTAATGCATAACACACACAAATATATATATATATATATATATATATATATATAAATTTCTGGTACAAGCAAATTTAAATAATACTCTAAGGTAATCATGATGATCACATAGGTGGATACGAAGGAAAAGAGTGATAAAAAAAAAAAAAAAAAAAAAAAATGTTTTATTAATAAAACAAGGGCCCTTTCGTCCGGTTGCTCATCAAGGTTTTACAGCCGGACGACTAAAGTCAAATTGTAAATACATATGGGTATATATATATATATGAGGGGGTTTTTTTAGGGAGAAAGAAAAGACAAAAAAAAAAAAAAAAAAAAAAAATTTTACTTTCTTCTTCAAGTCCCCATCAAGTGATACCAGGCCCAGACACTCGCCCAATAAAATAGCGAGTGCCTAGGTCTGATCTGTCTGCACAAGGTAGGACGAAAAAATTAAGGACTGTAAATGGTGTTTCGTCCTAGCCCTGTGCAAAACAGAGAATTGGTGATCATTATAACTAGACGGCAAGTGCTCATGCTGATTAGATGTTCGCAAATCGAAGACTCACAACCCGGATGTTATTGGTCTGTGTTCGCGTATTACTCGGGGTATGTGCTGGTTAACCCTGACAGCCAATCTTTGGATCGTACACACCAGTACATTAGCATTTATAATGATGTTTTGCACAGGGCTAGGATTTACAGGTCCTTGAGCCGTAACCATTAATTTTTTCGTCCTACCTTGTGCAGACAGATCAGATCGCTATTTTATTGGGCGAGTGTCTGGGCCTGTATCACTTGATGGACTTGAAAGAAGAAAGTAAAATTTTTTTTTTTTTTTTTTTGTCTGGACTTTTAGTCGTCTCCGGCTGTAAAAACCTTGATGAGCAACCGGACGAAAGGCCTTGTTTTATTAAATAAAACATTTTTTTTTTTTTTTATCACTCTTTTCCTTCGTACCACCTATGTGATCATCATGATTACCCTTAGAATATATATATATATATATCCAATACGCACGAGCAACATGCCACACAGGGTCACTTTCTTAATCGCGGTTTAATGGGTTTGAATTCAGAATTTTCCTTCTCCTAGACTGGTTGCCTAACCAAGGTTAAAGAGCCCAGTCCACCCTACTATTTACCCATAGATGGAAGGAGAATAGTTGGATTCATCTCTTTCCCAAGTGCATTAGCTCTTTATCGAAGGCAAACTCGAGGATTCGAACTCGTCTAGTTGTGCTTAGGTTGATAATTACACCACGCACCTCCACTTTATATTCTTAACATATATTTTTGATATACATCATATCTACAAGTCACTCGAGTTATTCATTAAAATCCAACAAGAAACTGGCACAAGGTCAATTTAATAAAGAGACACATTCGATATTTGTCAGAAAGGAAACAAATCGTATATCATATAAAGCAAATTTCTTCCCTTCAAGGTCTGACTCATGAATCAGTTGGTTGGTAGGATTTTCCGGCATGTCAACTCCTGTTGGGTTATTTTATGCCAAATTTCTTGCGTCCAAGATCCAGTTGTTCTGGCTAATACAAATATATAGGGGGGAATGTCCGTGGCGTTGTGGCTGAACTGCAATGTCGTATTGAGTGAGTTCAAACTCCAGTCACATTATTACGTTCCCTTTCAGAGTAATAAGTAAAAAAAGGAAGTCGTCAGGGTGGCCTAAAGTTTGTATCAGCCAGACAGCAAGGGAGTCTAGCCCCTCTTCACAGGGCCAGATGTTATGACGGTCGATATATAAATATTAGTTGAAGGCATCTGCATTCAGAAAATGGATATGCAGCATCACGTTCACTTTTTCTGGCATTTCTCAGAACATAATAACTCTTTGAGAAAAAAGACTGCCTTAAAAAATATTCTAAAAAACCTGTTAAAATCTTAAGAAAAACATTACAAAAAACCTTTTATCCAGACGTTGACCTTAGGTCAAAACTAGTTTAGAACAATAGATAAATATTCCTATTTCTAATATATATATATATATATATATATATATATATATATATATATATATATATATGCTTTTGTCAAAGTTGTTAACAAGTGAGATAAATTATTGATGATACTACCTGCACTGTCTTAAAAATATTCTAAAAATACATTTAAAAAACTTTTTTTCATCCAGACGATGACCTTAGGTCAAAAATAGTTTAGAACAATAAATAAATATGTCTATTTCTCTATTTGTCTGTTTAATATATATATATATATATATATATATATATATATATATATATATATATATATATTGCTTTTGACCACCCTAACAAGTGTTAACAAGTGTGATAAATTGTTGATGATACTACCTGCACTGTTAAATGAATTATAGGAGAGTGGTTTACGATGCAGCCTCTTCAAATATATTTTACCGATCATCCTGACATGCTGGGCATGTAAATTGGTATCCGAATATATGGCCAGGGAAATAGCTGAGCACTGTACATGGAGTGAACTAGAACGAACTGTAGAGTCAGAGCATAGTCATTAATCGATCTCAGATGTACCATAATAATGTATTGTCTTTATATCCGGAATAACAGAACGCGTCTGCATACAAACATATACGTATCTTCACACACACACACACACACACACACACACACACACACATATATATATATATATATATATGTGTGTGTGTGTGTGTGTGTGTGTGTATATATATATATATTATGGAGACGCGTGGACTAGTCGTTAGAGCCGTGGAAAATGAACTCGTCGATTCGAGTTCAATTCCTAGACGAAGCTGTTGGCATTTCGCATCCTTGGGAAAGGAATGAATCCATATATTCTCCGTCCAGCTATGGGTTAGTAGGGCAGACTGGGGCTCTTCAGCCTTGGGTAGGTAACCAGTCTAGGAGAGGGATAACTCTGAATTCAAAATTCCTGAAGTCGGTCGTTGATTGGGTTTGTGGCAACCCTTGATGCACCAATTCTTTCCTATCGACTGTGCCAAAAAGTGTGGATGGTCCAACACAAGCCTTCACCACTGTAAACAAATCCCTGTGTGGGAGTTCATTGTGAGTATGAACCCTCATACGTCGAAAATCGACGGGACAGTTCATTTATATATATATATATATATATATATGTGTGTGTGTGTGTGTGTCTGTGTCTGTCTGTGTTTGTGTCTGTGAAAAGTAGTGCTATGTTGAGAGAACACGTCTCATCTACATATAAATCTACACGTATCTTCCTGTATTTGTATTATATATACTGGTTGCGGCAAAATGATTGTGAGGATAATGTGCTGGGCTTTTCGTAAGTAAGTTCGAAGTCCAGTCTCGCAATTACGCTCATTATCGAACTAATATCCCCGGAAAGTTATTAATCCCATTATCCACCTAGCTATTGGTTAAATTGTAACACTAGAGACATTTCATCATGCATAAAATCGGTCATGTATTTTAATAAATAGCTAAGTCTTTCTTTTCTTTATGGATAGCCTTAAAGTGATTAACGCATTACTGAAGATTTTTCAGTGAAACCCTCAGGAAAACTTGAATATTTAAAATTTCCTTAAAGGGTTGAAGAAATCTTGGAAACAATGCCCCATCCTGTCTTCAAAAGCAGTACTGATATTTTGTATTGAGCTGTAAGCAATTATCTATCTCTCTTGTCTCTCCTCCCCTCTGTTCCACCTCTCTCTCTCTCTCCCTCTCTCTCTCTCTCTCTCTCTCTCTCTCTCTCGTCTGTCTCCCTCTCTCTCTCTCTCTCTATCTATCTCTTTACATACATGTACATACATTCATACACACACACAAAGACACACATAGACACACACACACACACACATATATATATATATATATATATATATATATATATATATATATATATATACTATATATATATATACTGTTTTTCCCAATTTTGATTTACATATGATCAATCAGCGATATAGAACACTGTTTTTATAAATACAGCAACCTACATACACGCGAACACGCACACACACACATACACACTCACACACTAACACACACACACACACACACACACACACACACACACACACATATATATATATATATATATATATATATATATATATATATGCTCCATGTCATGCTTAATGTACCATTTGCCGCTAGAGTACCGAATTTAGATACATAGATAGTTGATCATTTATGAAGTGCAGGTTTTATAAGCAATTTGAGGCGCGTGTACAAGACTAAGAATAGCTTATTAAATAAAATCTACTTATACCCCTCTTCCCACGAATATTGGCGGGAAAACAACAGAAATTGACATTTTTTATATATGTTCAACTTTTTCTTTTTTAAATTGGATATTATGTAAACGATCAGGCTTACCACAAATAAGATCTTTATTTTTTACTTTCCAAAATATAGATCCCTGCAAAACGACGGAACAAGATATCATTTCTGTATATAAAGAACGTTAGTTCTATTAATTAACGAGAATACGAGCCGAAGGAAAGAAAATAAAACTGATTCCGTGCCAGCAAGTTAATAAATGTGCAAAGCAGCCAAATATATAATATTACACATACAAAGGTGGTAATAATCGAAAGTGAAAGTGCAAGTAGAAGTTTTGAAAGACTATTGTAAAATACTTTGAGATACGAGTACTGTAGCGTAGTTACAGCGCCATAAACGGCTCAAATCATGTAGTAGAAGAAGACTTAACTAGTGAGTCACACACAGGCAACAGCATTCTCATAGGCAGGGCGTTCAAACAAACAAAAAAAGCAACATACGAAAATCGCAAAATCAAAAAGGGGCTTATTCTCGCACGCTTCGTGGATTCTTTTCAGATAGAAGAAGTTCATTACCACTATGTACACTGTTCACGGACAGCCGAAAGACATCACAACCGAATCCGAAATGGGACCCAGCGAAAATGACAGAGTTCCCTTTACTTCCGTTTTTGATTCCGCTGTCAGGGATGGGAAATATCCGTTTTCGCTCTGCTGAAGACTATTTGGAACATCCGTTTTTTTCTTATCTAGTTCAGGGGTCATTGACCAGTCACTGGTTGAGTGCTTAGAATCTTGAACTTTATTTTCTTTTTGTTCTTATTTCTTTTTTCTCTTTCTCTTTCCCCAGAAATCTGATTACCGTTTTCTTTTCGATCCATAGGCCATAGAACATTTTAATTATGCTACAGTTCCCAACTTTCTAAGTTACAAGCTGTTACTCGGTCACTATTTTGCTTTTTGTGTTGAGAGCTAAAATTTAAATTATAAGCAAGCTTCACATTTGCTTATGTTAATAAGTCCCCTAAAAATAGCTGAGATTCCAATTTTATTACGCCAAAAATAGTTATTCTAAACAGAAGCAAATAATTCACTACATTGTATTATTTTATGTTTTATACAATACAAGGTTATTTTTTCTTATTTAAAAAAATAACCAACAAAAAACGGGATGTTTTTAATTCTAGGGTGTTGTGACGTATTTAAGTTTATTTGAATGGTGAAACTTGATTTGCTATACGAGGAAATTCAGTTATGAACGGAGCGAATTAAACTCGTGATGTGTCCGTGTGTAGGTGTCAAGAGTAGAAGGACATTTATGTGTTCATCCTTGCTTCTCCAGCAGTGTCCGACACGTCTTGTTTACCTCACCCGGATAACCTGTGTGATAGCGGACTGGTGACCGTATAGCTGTTTTAATTTTTTTATCCCTCCACGTGCTGACGTCGCTGTGACTGCTGATCACAATCCAGTAGACTAGTGTAATATCTGCCCCCCCTCTCTCTGTCTCTCTGTCTCTCTGTCTCTGTCTGTCTGTCTGTCTGTCTGTCTGAATGTTGAGTTAACGTAAATAGGTAAGATTTCAAACCAAACTTGAAAGAGTTAACATAAATGCTGACGATAGTGTTTATATCCAACTGCGAGTGAGATAAGGTGGTGATATATTTGTAGCCTATTCGAAAATAGGATTAATTACATATCTTTGCCCCCGCAGAGTGTTAACGTCACTGAGACTGCAGTTCCCAATCCAATAGAGCAATGTTGTGTCTCACTACAAACACACCCAGCACCCCCTCTCTCTCTCTCTCTCTCTCTCTCTCTCTCTCTCTCTCCCTCCCCCTCTCTACAATTTTGAGTTAAAATAAAACTGGTAAAATTTCAAAATTAACTTGTAAGTGCTCGTAGACATGCTGAGGATAATCTTTATATTACACTGTGTGTAAAATAACCAAGTGCAATATTGGTAAACCATTTAAAAATAGTGTTAATTACATGGTTTTTTGCCATTAAAACTGCTAACGTCACCGAAAATGCAATTTCTAATCCAATAGACTAGAGTAATTTTTACATGCGCTCTCTCTCTCTTTCTCCCTCCATACCCCCTCTCTCAATTTTGAGTTAACATAAAACTGTTACAATCTCAAAATAAATGTAAAAGAGTTAACATAAACGATGGCGTTATTGGTTATATCCCACTGGGTGTGAAATAACATAGTGCTATATTTGTAGATAATTTGAAAGTAGTGTTAGTTACATATTTTTTGCCCCCTCCAAGTGTTGACATCACTGAGACAGTAGGTCCCAGTTCAGTAGTCTAATGTAATCTTTCCTTCTCTCCTTCCTCCTCCTCCCCCCCCTCTCTCTCTCTCTCTCTATCTCTCTCTCTCTCTCTCTCTCTCTCTCTCTCTCTTTTCACTTTCACTTTCACTTTCATTTTCTCTCGCAAGTGAAAACATAAAACTGTTAAAATTTCAAAATAAACTTGAAAGAGTTAACATAAATGCTGACGATGGTGCTTATATCCAACTGCGTGTGAAATATCGTGGTACTATATTTGAACTTTGCAAATTAAGAAAGAAAAAAAAACATGAAGTTAAAAAAATAAAAGTAAGCTAATTATTATGATTTACATGAGTAGCAATAGTAATGAAAGCGTCCACATTCATTAAAATAGAAAGGCAAGATGTAAATAGAAGCAGAACCGATTTGGTTTGTTTGTGGCGCCAATATCTTCTCTGTTACAACAAGAATAAAAATCCTGAGCTGAACTTACCGCCCTCATTTGTTTCGACTGATCTGAGAAAAGGTTATCGATTGCTAGAAGCTTGGCACATTAGCAGCCAACAATCAAAATAACTCCGCACATTCTAATGTTGTATGTCGGCTATCCTATAGATTAAAGTGTCTGTGTTTTCTAATTTGCAAGATTTTTATCCCAGAAATTCAACCTTTGTGCGTTTGCCTTCGTATTTCTTCCAGTGAAAATTTTTTTTTCCCGGTTCATATTTTATAGAATAGCAAGAACCTAGAAATCTTTGAAAATATATGCGTCTGTTGTGTAAGTGCGAACGGTAGACGACGAGGAATAGTAATGCATTCATTAGCTGTTCAGATATGCAGATTTTCTTGTTACGCTTATCATCTTTACTTAATTCTAGTAGGTTTCGTTATGTTATATATTAGATCACGGAAACATTTAAAACAGAACCGTTCTAATTCATCAATGTAGGGAAACGATTAAATATAATCTGTGACCCGAGTTCAAATCCTGGATTGTGCTATTTGCGGGTCACTTCGCAATAATACCTTTGAGAAAGGCATGAAAATATCTGCTTTTCAACCAGCTCCGGTAAATAGTAGTGTACTGGGTTCTTTAATATTGGCTAGACAACTACTCAAGTGTGCATCTGGTTTGAGAACCGCATTGGCAAGAAACTGTCCGTAGCCAAGCACCGTTTTTAAGTCCACGCTAGCCTTACCTGGATATATGTGTTCTATCTACGATATTAAGTTGTATTTACTTATGAATATAGCACATTGCATTACCAACACACTCACAATATATATATATATATATATGGTTTATATTATTTTTGTTTTATTGTTTTTAACTCGTTTCGACCTTAGGTCATTGTCAGGTCAGCTCAATGTCAGTGGATGTGCGTTTTAGGAAATAGAAACAGTGACCTGAGTTCAAATCCTGGATCAGACTGATTGCATTTCACATAAGTATAATACCTTTAGGAAACGTGTGTATCCAACTAATCTACCGCCAGCTATGGATGAAATTGTAGGCCATTATGAGCTCTTTAACCTTGGTAGGGCAACCAGTCTAGGAGAAGGAAAACTATGAATTCAAACCTGTTTACTATACGCTTAAGAAATTGACCTTTTGACACATCCTGCTCGGACGGAGGGGTTGGTAAATATATTGGACATTGTCAAGCGAAATATTTTTTGCAAAAACATATTTTTAGAATTAAAAAAAATAGTTTTCAAAGTAGTTGATATGTCCCAGAAGAAGCGAGGAAAATGTTCAAGTGATGTGCCATATCCATTTGTTGGGTGAAACACATCCTATGGTTAAATTATGTTCAATCGCTTTTTATATACATGTATATCTGTTGTGAAAGTAGTTGGCTAAGGATTTTTTCTAGTAGGTTTGATATTTGCAATTAAAGTCAAGTCACGCTAAAGCACCGATGGCCGCTAGATCACCGAATTTAAGCTGAAAGCGCGTGGTTTAATGATTACCGCCGAGTGAAATGCACCCGGTGACATGAGTTCAAATTGTAGATGAGGCTGTACGGAAGGCACGAATCTAACTTATCTCCTTCCAACTCTGACAAATAGTAGGGCAGACTGGGCTCTTTAATCTTGGTATAGCAACTGGTATAGAGGTAAAAAAACTCTGAATTGAAACCAAACGGTCTCTCTTTTCGTTAGTCAAAACTGGTTTGAGAGCTGCTTCTTGTCTCTCCTCCTAACAAAAAAAAAGCATCGATGAGATTCGTCAATACTTAACTGGGAGCCACGTAATCAACAGCAGGTAGTGTAAGTAACCTACGTTCTATTTTATCAAAAACGACTTGATTCGTTATTAACTCTTTGTGTACTTTAAGCTGCTCACGGCGACTCTCCAACCACTGCGATGCTATCGTAAGGCGTTGGTAGCGGCTCTCGCACGTGTCACTATAATTGAATAACAGGGCTCAGATTACAATAATATTGGGACTTTATTTGGATAGAATGATTCTTAAGTGAATTGATAGTGAACTGTAAAATATCTCCTCACAATTTTCCTGGTATTTTCTACCTAAAAATACCAATGAAATTTGGGACAAATAAAAAATGTGAGAAATTTAGCAGGCAAAGATTAAATGACCTGAAAAAGGGTTGATATGCCGTAAAACAAAACAACCAACCAACCAACCAACCAATTAAATCCACAACAAAATCTTAAGATATCCCGAAAGTTGCTGTCACTCTAACCTTAGAGACATACACTTGATGGCTCTGGTATGAATATGCAGAAATGGAAAATAAAATATAAAAATAATATTTTAATGAATGTGGAGAGGGGAAAATGGACGATGGCAACGGTGGATACATTTAAAAGTACAGCGGAGACGGACAGTAAAATTTCCCCGTCTACAATTCTTTAGAACTCTGAGAGGCACATCGATCAAATAATGTGCGCGAACAAATCAGACAGTGTAATTAAAGAACAAAATAAACATCACAACCGCATTACAAGCCAATTGTCTATTTAAGACGAAAAGAGAGGCGAAAGCGTCTCAGACCACAGCGAGTTATTTTTACGAATTGCGTCGTGTAATTAAACGATGAATCTTCTCACGTTTCTTACCTTCGTATTTTTTTTCTTCTTTTTCGTCCACTGACTGACTGCACATATACGTGTTATTTAATAGATTTCCACTTACATTCAATAAAAATGAAACCTTTCCTCAAGCTAATTTTCAAAAAAAAAATGTTAAAAGCAGAGTTGTTTACAAAGACAAAATTCCAGTATATCTTCAAAATAATCCTAAGGACAATTATTTATTCTTTTTCACCGAAAAGTGACTACTACCCTTATTTGTCTGTAAATTACCTGCCAAAAAATGCTGGCATTAGAAAGAAGGAAGGAAATATCTCTTTATATACGTTTTTTTCCTTTTTTATTGTATTGTGTTTATATTTTGGGTGGTTTCTTGTTAATCCGGAGTAGACAAATAAAAACTACCACATTATTTATTTCCTGCAACATTCAGGAGTGAGTTTTATTTGGACACTTCAAAGTTGTTTCATTTACATTTTTAAAGTTAATTTTATTTAGAATGTTACTTGGTTGTTTTGGCTTTAAGAAACAAGTATTCTAATTTTGTCATAAACATGGTATTAATTCAAATATTCTTGTTGATTTTCAATTCTAATTTGGTAGGTTTTTTTTTTAAAATATTAGGGTGAGTCAAAAGTTTTGTAATATTTTCATAACGTGAGGAACAATTCGGCAGCTCCTGATGCAATTGCCACGGTCGTAAAGGTGACAAACCAGACTGGACTGTTACATGCAGAGTTTCCTCATAGGGGAGTGTTACATAATTGTTAGTACCCTAACAATTATGCACAGTTAGTGTAGAAAACAAAATGGCTGTTTGAAATTACGGCCAGCAGGCTTTGAGTACGATATCAAGGAAGATTGAGTGACACGTGTTAAACTCATCTTTAACTATTTTCCAGTAGATACCGTGAGAATCAGTTGAGAAATGAGAAAGAAGGCTTATTCCAGTTTTGATTAGAAAGGGTTAGTTTGTTCAATAAAGTGGTAGCCCATGAAGGTAGTAAGTTGCGTTAAGCGCGCTGCCGTACTCAATCTGAGCGTTTAGTATGGATGGGGATTTCAAAATAAAATATGATATAAAGAAAATCGAAGTCTTGGGTTATTTATCCAAAAACTACCAATGACCCAGGGCCTCTGATAGACGAGAAATCCCTAATAGAAAACCAGACACGAAACCCCCAAATGGAAACTTCCAGACGCTAGAAGAAGAACATAAGATAATCCCCGTGGTGCACTGGATTGCGAAATCGTAATAAGCGAGTTTGAACTCTATCTATTCTATTACGTTCACATTCGGGCTAATACTCTTGGGAAAGGTATAAGCCCCCAATCTATGGGATAAAATGGTATTATTTTTCTAAAAGGAAGGATTTGTCATTAAATAACCCAAGAAGGTTGATATACCATTAAAAAAGAAAAATAATAGTTCGTCTGAAGCCTGCGAATTTCCCTCTATATCTTGCAGCACAGCCTCGGAATTACGCTTTTAGATCTACCTTATCTTTTCTGATCGTCGAGGTTCTTTCAACCCGAACTAAAGGTTTTTAGCCATCTGTTTACTGTACTGTGATTAACTGAATCACCTTTAGGACAATACATGTTTTTGGTTCTTGTTCCACGGTGTTATGGCTCAGTTGAAACACTTAAAGTATATGTTTCCAAATTTGAAAACGTTATTCAGTCATCTTAGAGGCTTTCAACTCAAATATAGAGTGAAGGAATACACAACATGTGAGCGCACCAACTGCCGCAATACTATCAACTGCATTATGAACCGCAGATGACTTGAAAATCTTAGCTCATGTTATATACACCAACTATCTCACAGTAAAGTATTGCAAAATGTTTACACATCATAGTAATTCTAGTAATCATATTTATTTGCAATTCTAATTTTGCTGTGTTTTTGAAATAATCCGTTAGTTGAAATACTCATTAGTATAGTTTGAGAAACTGATTAGCATAATCGCTTTCTCCAATTTTAGGGGTCGACGAAAATATCCTCCTTCCTGCAACAATGAGGGGTGAACGTAATAGCGTGTCTAAAGTTTGAACTCGCTTTGTTGTTCCAGAGTCTAGAACGTTACCCACTAAGCCGTGGGATTCCTTTCATTTAGTGATCTAAGAGAATTGAAATTATCTCAATTTTATAACACAGTCCTAAAAATATACTAAAAAGAAACACGTGTACATTTTTATAAGTAATGTACTATTGAAAGCTAATGTTATCCTGTGTAGTAATAGATGTCGAAGAAAAAAGCATCAACTCTGGTGACCAAGGTAGAACATATGCTTCTTTAGCGACCACTGCTGCCTTGGGTCAGATAACTACGGTGTAACTTTACAGAAACAGGTAATAGTCGTTTCTAAAGATGATGTTAGAAATAAAGCTGAAATGGAAGGGTAGGCTATGTATAGGTGTTTAACTACTCACCCTCCAACCTCCGTCGGGAGATTATAAATTTTGTCCCTACCCGGCGTCGCAGTCTTAGTATTCGCATTCCATCAGAGACTTCCTCGACCGAACCAGCTATAGATAAGTTATTTAAAAAAAGCCAATATCACTTACACTGGGCTAGGTGTGAAAAAGTATAATCTAGTACTCCGGACCAATGCTTACCGATACCACGAGGTTTAAATAATTACGGAGGATTGTTTACACTCTCAAAGAGGAAATTTGGGAGAGGAATAGTTTATGAATCCAAATATAAGATTTTGTTTATCTGAATGTTTGAGATGAGGCATGGTGATTAGTATTATCTGCTTTATTTGGACTATTGTCCTCATCTTCATTGTTATCTGTACAACATTTCGGTCGATATGCCCTCCGATGACTCCCGATTACGACAAGAAGTTTCCCGACTACGACAAGAAAGGTCCCGAGTTCGAAAAGAAGTTTCCGAGTCCGAGAAGGTTCCCGAGTCCGAGAAGGTTCCCGATTCCGACAAGAAATACCTGAAGAAGGCCGGAGGGCATATCGGCCGAAACGTTGTACAGATAACAATGAAGATGAGAACAATATTCCGAATAATGCAGATAATACTAATAAGATTTTGTGTTTCTTTCCCTGTTTCTGTTTGGTTGGCTGGGATTCGATCGGACTAACGTTTGCTTTAACGAAGAGCGAATCAAGTATACGAGAAAAAATCTGTTCTAAAAAGAACGAAGATGCATTCCCACACACATTGTGTCTGGTATCCATTTCTTCCGACTTCGACGGCCTTAGAGACTGCAGGAAGAAAATTAAGTAACAAGGTCCTAACACTTAAGACCAATAGTGTGTTGTGCTTTTTGTGTTTCTTTACACTCCAACCGACGATTTCCCATCACAGACAAAGGAGTCGTCAGTCTACGCTACACTAAATCATAAGATTCGAAATTATTCTGAATTTCGAGAATTTTTAAAAACAAATTGTCCATTTAAACAATGTAAATATTTACGCAAAATATATTGACCGGTTCTGTTTACACAGGCGTATTAATTGTAATTAAGAGAAACAATAAATCAAACGAATGGAAAATTGTGGAAATGTTAACGAATAAAAGGAAGTCGATATTTTCATTTAAGAATATTTCCCAAAAGAGTTTGAAAGTAATTCAACACAGTACAAAGCAGCGAGTAACTGTGCTCTTATATATATAAAGTTTGGGTAGCGAAGACATAAAGTCAATGACGTTTGGTAATTGATAGTTTTTTGTCCATACGATTTTCAAAATTGAGAGATTGAAAAAAGCGTAGGCGTGATACTGACAGATACCAAGCACCGTTTACTTCATCAGTTCGCTACGCTAAGTTATATATATATGATCTACCAATGATATGGATCACACCTATAGATATAGTAAACCGTATTAGCAATATATATATATATATATATATATATATATATATATATATTGCTATACTATATCTATAGGTGTGATCCATATCATTGGCAGATCATATATATATATATATTATATATATTAATAAGTCATCCACAGACACGTGTTTCGGCGTTTCACGCCTCTTCAGTGTGGCTAGACACAACAACTATCCTTGGCTAGGGTCGAACTCCGACTGCCTGTTTGTCAGCCTGAATTCTGATCCCCTCGGCCACTGAGAGCTGCTGTAGCAGGGCTGGTGTTTAAACTATTAAATACATGGGTTTGTTTATATATTTTACAATGACAGACCGATCTAGTTTCCGAGCAAACGAACATTGTCTAAATGCGTAGTAGTGAAAGTTAATTTAAATCACCCTTTAGAGAGCTCATACCGAATTTTAATACATATTCCTGTATAAGTAATTATACCTATCTTAAACAAAATGGCATTACTTTTTGACTAACCGTCGTATATATATATATATATATATATATATATATATATATATATATATATATATATGTATTCGATAGTGATTCAAAAACTAATGCCATTTTGTTTAAGATAAATGTAGTTACTAATACAGGAACATGTATATATATCAAAATGAAGCTGGTGGTCTGTGGATCGAGCCCATACTTCTCCACATGGTCACCGTTTCTCAATAACAATGTTCAACCTTCGAATGAGAGCATGTATCCCTGCCCCGTAAAATTCTGTTGACTTTTTTTTGAGACACATTCACTTCCTCGTCACTGGAATAATTTTGGCCTCTCAAACCCTTTTTCATGGGGCCGAAGAGATGATAGTCTGAAGCGCTAAATCTTGTGAGTATGGAGGATGCGGTAAAGGTTTCTACCCGAATGAGAATATTTTCATGTCCTGATGCTTGTGTGTGGAGCATTGTCACACAGAAGGAGGACATTGTCGATTTCAAGTTGTTTTTTTTTTATCCTCGATTCTGCTCTGAGCCTCGTTAGGTCTAAATGTATGCCTTATTTTCTTAAAATTTCACATGAAATAAGAAATGACATTACTTTCTTATATATATATATTATATATATATATATATATATATATATATATATATATATATATATATATATATATATATATATATATATATATATATAATATATATATATATATATATATATATATTATATATATATATATATATATATATATATATATATATATATATATACATTACTTTATATTTACAGGGCCATGTTAGCTCAGTCGGTAGAGCGTTCGCCAAGAAATCAAAGGTTCCTAGTTCGATACTGGCCCTCACCAACGTATGAGTAGCACAGGGAACTGTGCGGTAAATTGAGGAGCTGATGGTAGGTGTGCGTCCCACCTCAGATGCTAAAATAAGTGAAAAGGGGATTGACTCCCTTGCTGTCTGGCTGATACCGACATTAAGCGCCCAGACGACTTTACTTACTTATATATATATATACATATGTATAAATATATATATGTATACATGTATACATACACACACACACACACACACACACATATATATATATATATATATATATATATATATATATATATATAATATAAGACAAATATATAACCAAGCACATTTATAAAAGAAGGAATAAAATAACAACGAGGAACTCTAATACAAAAAAAACACAACCACATTTGGATGTCAGTGAGAAGTGTAATATAAGGTGAAGTAATTAATGTGAGAAAAAGAAAGAAAAATATAAATGAAAAAAGAAAAGAAAAAAATAAACCTATAAAAAAATGGAGGTATCATAGAAATGTTTCGAAAGGGAAATAATATATACAATCTTGTAAACATTTATTGAATTTTTCTACACTGGCAAAGCTTACCAATCTCGACTACCTTTCAAAAAATGTGTTATCGTCTACACCGATAGCCAAGGTGGCAACATTACGGAAGATACAAAGTTGAATAACACTAATACTGAAGCGAACTAGTAAAAAAAAACAAAACACAGAAAACAGAAAACAAAAATAATCTTTGAGGGAAGAGGTACTTCTGAGAATATTTATTCAAACGGAAGGTCTTTAAATAAACGATTCGATCTTTTTTATTCTTTTATGGTAGAGGAGTTTATCTTGGTGATATTCATTTTTTTACTTCGTGTATTTTTCTTATTGTTTTCTCTCTGGGAGGGCAGTTGTCTGGTTGATTTCTTTCTGGCAGCTTCTAACCTGACGAGCGATACTGCAGACAAATTTGGTCGGTGCCAGTCGAGAGGCGGCCAAGTGTCTAGTGATTAACTATTGGCGCTGATAGAAAACACTAGTAATTAAAGATGTGTGCAGTGAAGAGTCATAAAATAATCAGGGAAAAAGGTAAAAGAGAGAAGACATAAAATTAGCCAAAAGAAAACTGAAGTAAGACAAAAGAAAAAGTAGATACCGTGATATTTTGACTTACGACTTTAATTCGTTCCGATCGTAATTCATTTCCTCGTATTTCAAATCAATTTTTCCCATTGAAATAACTGAAATGCCATTAATTCGTTCTAGGCTCCCAACAAACACTTTTTTGTTAAGTTTGTTTATTAATAAGTAAAATAGAATTGTATTGTATAAAATAGAATGTAAGGAATTATGTGCTGTAAGATTTTAATGCTTATTTTTTAATACATATTTATTCTTTGGCAAGATAAATTTGGAAACTTAAATGTTTTTGTTAACTTTGTATCTGAAGCTCGCTTGTACCTCAAATTTTAGCTTACAACACAAATAAAAAATCGACCTTGTGAAATTAAGAAAATAACTAAATGATAAAAATCAGAGTAAAGCCATGGCTAAAGATTGTCTTATGTACCATGACTAATAAAGTAAATAAGGTCCTCATTGAGATCTTCTAATCGTAGTTTAGTGGTTTATGATCTGATTAGAATTGAAATATCGGCTGTCAGTATTCGGGCCCAGGTAAAACCGTAAAAATTCTAATGCTAATTCTCAAGGCAAAGTTTATAATGGATTAAAGACGTATGGACCCTCTCAGAATATAGGTACTCTATGTATGTATTTGCCAACGCCTCCACACGAGCAGGATTGGACTCAAGGCCATTTTAAGCGGAGTTTAATAGTTATTTGGAGTTTTCTTTTTAGTATATCAATTTCCATTCCAAGTTTAAATATCCCAGTCTGCCCTAATATTTACACATGATGTATACTTTCTCAAATGGATTCGTGCAATGGTAATTGATCTCATGTGGTCGTGC
Source organism: Doryteuthis pealeii (assembly GCA_023376005.1). Lineage (NCBI taxonomy): Eukaryota > Metazoa > Mollusca > Cephalopoda > Myopsida > Loliginidae > Doryteuthis > Doryteuthis pealeii. Next base: position 134,604,522 of record CM042140.1, on the reverse strand, counting down.
CAATTCCCTATTTGGATAATGCCCTTCATCAGGGCAAAATGTTTGATATTAAAATATTCAAATATTTTACCCTAATGAAGGCTGTTTTTCTTTGTATGCTTAAATATTTCATGATTTTCTACCATTATTATTTCATTTTATATTTAAAATACTAATGAATAGAAAACATGTGTACATGAACTCCTGGCCGAAAGGCGTATTGTTAACTCAAATTAAATAAATTTTGTTGTGTAAAAAATATCGAGATGTTTGCACTTTTGACACACCTTGTATTCTGAAAGAAATAACTTTAAAGTTGTATTTAAAAGATAGAAATGAAGAATGAATGGAATGTTATTTTATTTAGAATACAAGGTTGTCAGAAAGTTTAAAAATGTCGATACTTTTTGACACACACACAATATATATATATATATATATATTGGTTTGGAGGTTGGTTTTGAAGGCTATCACAATGCAGGTGTAAAGAAAAAATAAGGTAACAATGGTGTTGTATGTTAACCTGTGATCTATTCTTAATATTAATATTTCGAGATAATATCCGATTGTTACTTTTGTAATACATACACAAATTTAAAATAACATTACATATAATACTTAATAGACATACATTTGTTAGTATTTTATTCTTCCAAAACTACAGGATAAAATATAGTTGTGTATTCTATTGAGGATAACGGTACGTCTGGTACTGAGAAATCTTCGGAGCTCTTTGGCTTTCAGCATTCAACGACACGTTGTTGGAACTTATCAGAGCTCATCGGATTTGGAAACTCATCTTTAGCAAACCAATAAACTGTCATTTATGTTTCCTATGCTGATGATAGATGAAGTTATTACAGAAATATTCTATCAGAATTGTCTAGATTATTCGGACTATTTTCCTCATCTTTATTTTTATCTGTACAACGTTTCGGCCGATGTGCCCTCCGGCCTTCTTCATGTATTCATTGTCTGTCTCGGGAGCCTTCTCGAACTCGGAAAACTTCTTTTCGTAATCGTGAGCCATCACATAACTTTGAACCCAATCCTTTATTAAATCCACGGGGATATCCCGTTCTCATTCCCTAACCATAGCAGGTGTTAAGCTGTGTTAATTATCATTCTATGTTACTTTCACCTTTAGCGAGTATTGAACCTGCAGTCTAGATAAAACTGTCACTTAAAGCAATAAAAATAAGGACAATAGTCCGAATATTTAAAACAATACTAGTTATCAAGCCTCATCTAAAAAAATCAGAAAATCCATCCGAGTTGAACACAATGTTTGAACTAAATAAGCATTTTGGTAGAAGAACATTCTAATTGAGACGGAGTGTGGTAGAATATCCGACTTAGCCATGGGGAGGAGAAGTAGAAGAATATCTCCCATAGTCAAGGGGAGGAATATTCCACTTGGTTGTGGGAAGGTTATGTGCATTAGTGTAACGTTTGAACGAACGGACTAATTAGCAGAATTATAATATAGATTGAAATAAAAAAATAAAAAAGAGCTAGAATGAAGAGAATCATAAAACATAAAACTGAAATCTCAGAATGGTAGATAAATCATTAATCAGCCCACTACACCAGACAGGTCTATTTATTTTTTACTAAGTTTTTATTGCTAGATGAAATCCATTATATCATTGAAAATATTTTTTTTTGCACATAAAATATATTTTCTCTTCTACCCCTCATCGATCCTATATTTTTCTCCCAATAATATAAAAGGCATTGAATTAAAAACAAAAAAAACCTCTGTGGTGTTGGAGAATATGGAAGTCATGATGGTGTAACAGCAAAAGTAACCACGAGGGAACGTAAGGATAATTAAAAGTGAAACTTTCAATGAAGAACAGAGAGTAAAATGACTAGAAAAATAATAGAAGATAAATTGTCGACAACGGATGTTACGCTGGCGAAATTTAATTCTAGAATAAAATCCAAAAAGTGTAACAAAGAAAAACAATATTTTCGCAGATCTTTTTTTCTTGAGAAGGGAAATACATTTGGAGCAAAATAGGTCATCGAGGAAATAAACCTGAAATCCAAGCTACTGAGTTGGAAATTTGAAAACTTTTATTATGATTATATTTTCTGAATTTTACACATTAATGACATCAACTTCAGTTTTAATGGTAATCATGTAATTAAGATTTTTTTAAATCTTTTTTTATTTTGAACATTTGAAATCAAGAAAGAAAACACGTAGAAAATTCCTTGTCTTTTTAGCTGTAAAACCTTTGAAAAATCATTGATTTCTGCTCGTAGATCAACCATAAAACCCTAGTTATGTGCGTGCCTAGTACTGGCATACAAAGTAAACGATTGGACAAACATTTGATTACAAGATGATTGCGCAAAATTGAGTCAAAAGTTTGCAAAATCCTGGTAAGGGCTACTTTGCGAGCCAGATAATTCAGACCGAAGTATTTACATTGCGTTCGAACCAGATCAAGCTGTGTTATCTACCCACTGTTTTTAGTGCTATCATGGTAACTGGTGCATAGAAAACTTTATGCATTGCTTCACACCTTGTAGGATTTAAAAGTCGCTCAGATAAAGGAATAATGTAGTATAATTCTAGAATTCATACTTTACGCGTTTTAACTGGGTCTTAATGTCACCTTAGCGCTTGTGGTGTAAATTTTATCGTTGTATGAAGCAGACTCGGCTACCCGAGTTCAAATCTTGAATGACACAGTCTGCATTTCACACATAGCTTATTCTCTTGTTATATGTATAGATTCAAGTTTTCACAATCCAGCAACGGTAAAATAGTAGGGTGAACTGGTTGTTTAACCATGATTTGACAATGGTAACACTGTTACACACTGGACCCGACAAAGAACACAAACACTTGTATTTAGGAAAATGTAAGATGAGATGTTTATTTCCCCGGTTGTGTACAGCTGAGAGTCGTTGGCAGGGTTACGCAAACGTGGAGCCTTCGGGAGTTCTTTTCAAGTGATCTCGAACCTGATCGTTGTCTGTCTAATCGATCTCTACGGGCTTCTTTTATTGTAGTCTGATCCGCGGTGTCACGCCTCTTTGTTCGTGACACCTACGCAGTTTTTCTGTAGACACGCCTCTTCGGCCACGCAGGCTGTTTTCATTGGCTATGGGCTACGCCTACAGATTTCTTCCCCTAAATCATGTCAAATGTTTACCTGCATTTCCAGGTGCAAAATGTCAGGTCAGGTCAGGGCCACATCCTGTTTTCGTTTCCAGGCTGCACCTGACCCCCATGCACTTCCTATTCAGCTTGGTCCTTGTGTGCACTGATCAGACAATATATTACAACACAACTTGTCTAGGACAAGTAAAACTCTGAATTCAGATCAGCTATTGACCTGGAGATGAATGGTCTTCGTTTAGGTATTCGTGCTCAAGATAGGCTTCATGATTTCTGTCATTCTACCTTTGGCAATGGTTTAGAAATATTTTCTTCCAGGAGACGTAGTCCCCACTTTACTGCACATATTTGTTTTTTAATATACGTTAACAAGGTTTAGCTGATATACTTAGGAGCACAGCCGCCTGATTTTCTTGGTTAATTGAAATATTCGTCACTATTCTTTGGCTTGTGCTTTAATATAAACATCGTTATACATGTATATATCAGCCATTCCCACCACACAAGCAGGATGCGACACAAAGTACATTTTAAGCGAAGTTTAACAGGTTCGAATTCAAACGTTTTCTCTTTGACCGGCTGCCATACCAAAGTTAAAGAACACATTCTGACGTAATAATTGGATTCATACCTTTCCCAAGGGAACTTGCGCTATGTGAAAGGCAAACAGAATCTTTCAGCATATGAACTCGGTTTGTCATCTCCATTTCATACAAAGATGACCATTACACTACGCGCCTCTATTATACGTGTACTGTGCCTGGCCCTCATTTGAATCTGGTGTTAAGTTATTGAGATCTGGGGATTTTGAATTACTCCTTCATTGCCATTATCATAGACCCACTCCGATCCAGGGTTGTATGTTTAGGGTCCAATTTGTGGGTCAAATAAATAGGTTTATAGCTTATTTATATTCGTTAAGGCCGCGTTAAAAAAAGAAAACTCTACAGAAACAATCACATGAAAAATGTAAATATCAACACAAAATAAACGCAATTTCCAAACCTCTATGCATGGAATAACCCTAGAGGGATTGTTATGTTAAAATCACCCAAAAACAGAAATCGTCATTACACAAGGGTGGTAAATTTCAGCAATGAGCTGAGCATTCCATAGCACTAAGTCAAACATTTGTGGCACCAACTGATAATAGTAATTTAACAATTGGATAAAAATAAATCCCCACTTATTAACTACATTTATTATGACAACATGAGAGGGGTCATTGTGGCGTAGTAGATAACATGTTAAACTGCAACAACGCTGTAAGCGAGTTCGAACTCTTGTCGTAATATTACGATCACTTTCGGACTAATACCATTAAGGCTTATGGTTAAGTCACCTTAAAACACCTGATCATGCTAGATCACCAAATATAAGTATCTATAAGCCTGTTAAATACTTACATGGATGACCATTCAAGCAAAAGCATGTACTGTTAGCACCCTGATACCAAAATGAACGGAAAAGGATTGAACAAAACAGCCAACAAAAATAACCTGGGGAAAGCTAAGAACCCCTCATCCCCAGGCTATACGTTAAATAGAACCACTTCTGTTCTTCTAGAAGGATGTCTTTGGAATTACCGTATTTAACGGCATATAAGACGCGCGGGCATATAAGACGCACCTCCATTTCAGCGGGTCAAATTCAGGAAAAAAAAGCTTTTAGTTTATTTAAGCATATATTGTTGAAAACAGTCTAGCTGTGCATTAGACAAGAAGAAACATATCTGTATAAAAGCAATTTGGCAGTACTGGCAGCCAATAAGCATACACAAGACATCTCAATAGCAGGAAATAATAATAATAATAATAATAATAATAATAATAATAATAATAATAATAATAATAATAACCTGAGGAGAATTGTTGTCACTCAGACTCCAGTGAAATACCATCAGCTAACGCTGGTGTGAAAAACTGTCATAATAATAATAATAATAATAAAATTTCACCTGCGATGTATAAGACGCAGGGCAATTTTTCGAGACAAAATTCTAGAAAAAAGGTGCGTCCTATATTCCATAAATACGATAAATACCAACAGAAAAATGGTTTACCATTAAACGAAGAAACCAAACCAAACTAACTTGTCATAAATAATTACAAACACATTTATTTGTCAAAGTAAGCACCGACAGAATTGACACAATCTTGCTTTGATCCAGCTGCGAATTTAATCCATTATGACAGAATTCAGGCCAAGGATTAATGGAAACTGCTGAGACTTTATAAACCGACGTTACATTACGATGCACCTGCTGGTATGGGAAAGGTCAGAAGAGGCAATGAACAGATCCTCTGAATAGGAGTATCAGACAGGAACCAGATAACTAATTGCTTCTTTTTCCTATGTAGTTTGTGAGGTATGAGGTCTTGAGTTATCCTGCCACGGGATTGGTTTCCTTCTGTTTAACAGAACATTACAAAAATGACCATGCGTTTTTGTATTATTTTTATTTATTATTCTGTAAAACATTGGAAGGGGCTGTTTACATTTCACTTCATTCAGATACCTTTTGTTGGTTGGATGGTTGGTTAGTTGGTCTTTAAGGCATGTCAACTCTTGTTTGGTTATTTTATGCCGAATACGTTTTCTTTTATTCATTCTTGATGGGTATTAATACTTTTTATTAAACTCAATTTGTAATACTCATTTTCTCCTATTTAACGCATAGATAGGACTATTGCTCCAGGTCAGAGTGGAGATTTGAGTAATGGCAATGGAAGGGTACTCCACAGTCCCCAGAGCTCAAGAATGGGAATTTGACCATTAGATGCAGTTTGTGTACATGTGTAGGTGTTCACATGAGTGTGTGGTTTATGAGTTCGAACCTGTTTCTCCTCCTGATCGTCTTACTAGGATGCTTTGTGTGATTCAGCAGTAGTTAACCCCTCAGATTAATAATGTGCTTATCATATTTGGGTATCAGCAAGTTTGATTGATATACTGATTGTTACGGAATGCCTGCCCGTCTAGAATTATCATATGCTTAGAAAATCGGAAATTACCTACATTGTACGTTTACATTTACATTTTTCTGCATTTCCTTGCACACAGTTACATGATATCAAGTATGTTAGAATCCGTCAAGTCATTCTAGTGGTTCAGCTGTTCTGTTGTTCACAAAATCCAGTTGGTGATACTAGTCTGTGCTTTTCCTTGTGATATATAAATTCAAGTCAGAAGTTATCCTTGTAGTATATGTTAGATGTCTGTAGTTAGTCTCTGTTGTTAATCCAAGGATAAATCTTCCTTTCAACCAGCAAGTGATTGAGGGCGGTGCAAACGATCTTAAATGCTCTTTGTCCTCTCATCCTATTGGCCAATACCTACCGCAAGTGATTGCTGCAGTTGGCAAAGTTCATAAGTAGAAGTGATGATTTTGTTTACATCTTATACCAAGATATAGTCCAACAAAATATTCCCATCTAATACGAATGATTTGAAAACATATCTGACACGGCTATGATTACTTTATGGCTGTTGGTAAGAGAATCACTGTTATTGTACGTTCTTATATACATGTTGTGTATAGTTCTTAAGAGTCGGTATTTGTTAACATCGTATTAGTAGATAGATATATTTGACCCATAGATGAGAATCTACCTGCTGATACCATAAAGCATAAAATTGGACTGAGTAGTAATGACAATAAATGGGCTCTCCACAGAGCTCCCGAGGTGGAGCCTCACCACCAGATGTATTTTACTGTCATACCCAGAACACCTCTTTTTTTGGGGGGGGGATTTTACCCTGTTTCAGAGGATGTATTCATCATATTCTAAACCCCTACAAGTGAACGGTCCTTTATCATAGGACATTATTTTCGCATAAGTGCAATTGTATAGATTGTATAGCGAATGCCGTTTATTATCACCTGTCGGAAATTCGAAGCTGAAAGCACCGGTTCCCGCTAGATGGCTGTAGTTAAGCAGTGATGAGCTTTTCAATACTTAATCGGGTGACCACTTAAGCAGGTACTGTAATCAGCCCCATTCGTCTGTTCATTAAAAATGAATTGATTTGACATTGAGACGAAAATGCTTTGGTTTGGTTTGTAGGATTTTCCGGCGTATCAACACTTGTTGGGTTATTTTATGCCGAAGACGTTTCTATTCACACTTGATGAGTATTCACATTTTTTTTTAATCTAAACTTTTCTAACTCATTCTTTAAAATTTATTTTTCCTACCAAACCGGATCAGAGTGGACTTGGGAGTAACGGCGATGAAAACCCAACGCAAGGATAACAAAATTGGAACTTCACCATTTGATTCAGTTTAACATCATACCCAGGACACTCAGACACTCAGACACGGCTTCCTAGCGCAGACATAAGTATTGGTAATTGCCATAAGGGCAATAGGATTGGTACAATTATATACATGCTAGGGCTTGACTTGACCAGCCGATTGCTCGGAAAGGGGCCACTCCGATTTCCCGTCTAGCTTAAGTAAGTGTCAATGTAGTATGCTGCATGTCATAGACTGCTCAGCCACCAGGGTTCCATCCTTAAGCATCACAGGTGCCTCCATTGGGAGGACTTTACACCTCTGCAGAGATGCAGTGGGTGTATTTTTCCTGTCCCAGCCGACAGAAAAGTGTTAATATGCCGTACAACAAAACAACCAAATAATAATTTTTAGCAGAATATCTACTACATCAGTTTTAACTGCTGACTTCACTGAACCAACAAAATAACGTTGGTGCGCACCTAAGGACATCAGCGAAATCGTGATAACGTATATGGAAAACATAAACAAGGTCACAGAACTGGCGAATCGGTCTGCTAGGAGAAAATCGAATAATGTCAACAATTTGGCCGTCTCTATTTTGTAAATTCTGATTTACCTATCTTCATTATAGGCATTGTGTATTTTTCAATGGCAAATTCATAGGGGACGTCCCCGTGGCGTAGGGGCTAATGTGCTGAACTGCTACATCGTAATATTGGGTTCGAACTCAAGTCACGCGATTACGTTTACTTCCAGACTAATACCCCTGGGAAAGATATAAACCATCTGATCCCCCCAGCTATGGGTTATATAATACCACTATTGTTCTACTGCAAGGATGGTTTTGACAATAAACAAATATGATTAAAAGATACAAGACGATGCATGACAAGGGAGATTGATTTGGCCATCTCGCTGAGATGACTGCGTTGAATAATCAAAGGTCAATCTAAGAAAATTAACGTTTCATTCATTGTTTAATTATGTCTTGATATATACAGCTGGAGTCTCGATAATTGTTAATACATCTAAACACATACATTGTTTGTTAGGATAGGTAGACATAAAATCACCGGCGTTTAGTAATTGTCAATTCAAACTTCAGTCTCGCTAATATGTTCACTCTCGGACAAGTACGTTTGACAAAGGTATGAATCAACCCTCATCCCCCTGCTATTGGTTAAATGGTACCATTACTGTTCTTCTAAAAGGATGTATTTGGAACTTTAACATTAAATAACCCATGAAGGTTGATATGCCATTAAACTGTACGTTCTCATAATCTGGATAAGGATTTCATTTAGGCAAAAATGTGTAAAACCTCGGTACATTGAGTGGCTTAATTTTCCCTTCCTTTTTGTAAATATGTAGATTTTGGTGAATTTCTTAGTATATAATTCAGTACCACCATTTCTATTACAAATAGAAGTTGGCATAATGAGTCTCCCTTGACGATGCCTTATGTGATCTTTAGCAGATTTCCAAACCCGTTCCTCATCAATTAAACATCATCAACACTCGGAACAAATGACGTATTTTTCTTTTGCTGTATTATGAAGAGGAAGATTAGAGAGAAAAAAACATGTAAAAACTATGTTGTAAAGTCGTTCCAACAGGAGGGTTTTTTAAAATAAAAAAATCTGTATTTGTGAACATAGCGCATCTTTGCTATTTTCTCTCTTAAAATGTGTTTTTTAACGTTTTATTTCATTGTTATAAATATGGAATTCAGAGCAATTTTCTTTTACATGTAATTTGTGCCTTATTATGGAAAACAAAATCAGTGACAATTTAAAATAATTTTAACAAAAATAAATGGGGGACATTTTGAAGATACCTATTATTAGTATTACTTTTGATTTGCCCCGCCGATAGAATGTCATCCAAATTACCATGTGCAATGACCAATGATATGTATTGCCTCACCCGCTCCCCTTCACAATGATCGTTTTTAGACGGAAAGGTTTTTTCGCTAATATTTTGAATCAATATTATTAGTAATGATAAAAGGTTTAATATAATGATCATTTTTTTTATTGGAATGGTTGGATTGCTTTAAATAAAGATGTCTGACCTGGACTGAAGCTTGAATGCGTTATCTACTTAATTTTTCATATTTTGTTTTTTTTTAGGGGAGGGTTACAACAAGTCATTGATTAAGCAATTCTTAGCATATATTGATATTTGTTTACACTAGGGTGAATCAGAAGATAATCAAAGTCATATAAAGACTTGTAAATTATTATTATTGGGTTGAAATCTTTAATTGAAGATATACTACAATGAGTCAAGTTTTGCAATATTTTGGTAATGACAGACACAAATCGCATCTCTGGATGATTTGGCCAAAGATGTGAAGGTCACAAGCCACACTTGACTGAATATATTTATTAAACTTAATATAGCATTTCTTTCAGTTGTAACATACAAAACTTTATACCTATTGTGTTGTATTGTGTTTATGTTTAGAAATCCGTCGCAGACGATGATGACGTCACTGCATGTCTTCAACAGTTGTAGACCCTCTGGTGACTAGTCAGTCCAATTTTGGACTTGCAGATGCGTTCACACACATTACAAGGGAAATTCTCATCTTTATTTGGTGGTTCATAACGATAGAGATGTCACCACCTGTTAATCTCAATATTACGCTTAGCTCCTGTGCGGCACACGTCTCGCCAACCCTGTCTATTGGAGGCAAGATCTTCCAGGCTTGAAGGTGTGATTGTGCATTTTTTCAGCGTTGTCTTAATATGGTCTTTGAACCACTTTTTTTTGGCGGGGATGGTACCTTCCTATTACCTATTATAATGAATACTTGAAACTTGTGAGCAGACATTCTCCTAGGAATATTTGAAACCTAATGCGAATCGAAAACACAAAGAAAGACAAACAGAGACGATGTTTTCTGGAAATAATTTCAAATAAAGACACATGTGAAACCTAAACAAATCTCAATGGATGTTAGATTTACAATTGCCACAGGGAAGACCGTTGGCAAGCAACATGCAACTGAATGACAGAAAAGTTAATAAATTTGTTAAGAAAATCAATTTTCATATCGTAAATCCTCGCATCTGTTATTATAACTTCGAATTACAATATTATCATGAAAGGCTTTTTTTTTCTTTTACACTCAGCCTCCTACTTTCCCTTGAGGCGTAAACCAAATAACTAAAGTCAATGAATAATCCGTAAACTTGGTAACGTAATGAAACTACGATCTCCATGGCAACTAACTTCAATGTTTTTTTCCGTGATAAACTGAAAAAAAGAGGCTAGGAAGAGAAAATTTTAAATTCTAAAACAAAAGAAATGAGAAGAGAATAAATTGACTGATTGATTGATTTTAACTGCATATCAACCAGTGTAGGGATATATATATTTTTGTGACAAATCAAACATTTTTGGGTTATTCAATGCCGAATCGACATTTTGATATCTGGTTGCTTACAGTACCAGCTGTTGCTTATATGATAACTCAGCTAAGTATTAAATAGGTTTATCACTACTTAAGTTTGATGATCAACGTGACTTGGCCATAAGCGGTTAGTCTAGCCTTACATGTTTGTGAATTGCGCATATCTATATTACCTTTATATTTACATTTTTGTATATTTTCTTGGAATTTTTTCAACTTAGTTATGATATCGAGTATCTATATAATAATACACAACACCTTCAAGTTAAAAACGAGACCGTCCAAATCGTCCAAAAAGAAAGGAAAAAATGTAAATCCTGGTTATCTGGTGTTGCTTATCGGTCGAATTGTTATTTCTTATGAGTGTCGTCCCCTCCGCTAAATAAATAGATTAAGAAAGAAATTAATGAAAAAAGACATGCAACCAAAACAAATATAATGAGAAGGAAAAATAAATGATATAATTAAGAGACAAATAAAGACGATGAGCGCACGGAGGCGATATCGCTATTCTGTTGCAATTGAACATAATTAGAAGAAGAAAAGAAGTAAAGAGTGAGACAGAGTTAAATCAGGATTATTATACTTTTTAGGTATTGAACTATTTTCAATCGCTCTAAATAAACATATCAAACATTTTACTTATTAAATTATCTTACTGTTGTATATACATAGGTCCTGCTAGTGTCTCTGTAATACAAATAACTTACAAATGGATTTTATTAGTTCTATAGTTTGGACCCTAAAATCTACTACCAATTCCAGTCAGTGGAATGACAATTAAAGGTTACTCCACATAGCTCAAAAACTGGATAATTCCCAACCAGATGTAGTTTATTTTCATACCCAGGACAGCCAGCCCTGCGAACGGGGTTAAGAATGAACTATAGAGAGATAATCCCTCCGAAGAAAGAAGTTTCATCATTAGGAAGTAGTGTATTCAAATTCTAGAGCTATTTGAAGAGTAATACTCATTCACGGTCATTACTCCCAGGTTTATTCTGACCCAGAGTCACTGATAGGTTCCACTCTACGGTTCAAACACATATTCTTAAAAGTTGTTCGTATTCGATAAGACAATGTGCAAAAAATGTTAATTATAAAAAATGTACATACGAACGTACCATTAACGTGATGCCCTAACTTCGAGGCCTAAAATAACCCTAGACTGGTTGAAAGGCCATTAAAATCAACCAATAAACTAAAACATTCCTTTAGCGGAAGACACTCTGTGGAAAATATTGTCAGAGAATTCTGAGTCCCGAGCAGAGAGCGTACACAGTAGTGAAGTAAAGAAAGAAAATTCTAAAGCAATATAGATTAGAAAAACAGAAAGTAAAAGAGTCGATAAGAGGGTGGGGGTAGAGTCGAGTAAATTAAAAAAAAAAAAGAAAAAAGAAATAAACATATTGGTATACAAATATTTTTGAAAGTGCAAAAAGGCAATTTACAAGAAATAGTCAATGATTGATATTGTACTTCATAGTCAAAGAAATGAACGAATGAAATTAATATAAGCGAAAATAGTTGATGTTTCCGATAAGGAATATCTTCAGATATAGAATAATAGGGGAAAAACGTATGAACTGAAGTCGAATAATACACAAGAAATGTCTAATAGAAACTATTGCAATATACATACATACATAAATACATATATATATATATATATATATATATATATATATATATATATATATATATATATATATATATATATATATATATATATAATAAGATTATTAGAGCCAATGTTGGCTCAAATCAAAACCAAATTTATATGATTGATTAAATACATAAATACGGACAGTATGTCCTGGAGACAGATCAACGGATAAGGGTAATTTGCAAATGAATAAAGAAAAATTGAAGGGCGATTGAAAAGAATTATTGAGATCAGAAGAGAAAATTAAAGAGAAAAAAATCAAAAAATAATAACACTAGAGATGAGGGAAAAGAAAATGTTCTTTTAATAAATAATAATTACATAATATAAATCCAAATACATACATCTATATATATACGCACATGTACGAAGAACCCAGGCATTTAATAGTGAAAGCAAACTGAACGTTATACTGACTTTTGGTGTTTGATCTTTTTAAGAGTACAATTTAAGAGGCAAGTGCAAATAACCTGCATTAGAATATTAAGTGAAATGATTAGAAGGCTATATCAGTTCTTTGTATTTGAATTTTTCTGAATATTGTCCTCATGTTTATTGTTATATATATAACATTTCGGTCGATGTGCCCTCTGGCCTTTTTTAGGTGTTACTTATCGAACTCGGGAAACTTCTCAAACTCGAGAAGCTTCTTTTCAAACTTGGAAGCCTTCATTTCGTAATTAGGTGTCTTCATAGAACTTCTAACATTGTAAATGAATTTGAGAAAGCCAAAAATCCAAATAATACAAAGTATCAAGCCTCATCTTAAACAATTCAGATTCTTAGAGTAATTACCTGAATTTTTGTGTAGAATATAGCTCGGTCGGTAGAGCGTTCGGCTAAAAACCAGAAGGTTCCTAGGTCGATACCGGCCCTCGCCAACTCAGCGTATGAGTAGCACAGGGATCTGTGCGGGAAAGTAAGGAGCTGATGGTAGGTATGGTGCCCTACCTCAGACGCTAAAATAATCTCCTTGGTCTAGCGCTAGTGAAAAGGGATATACTCCCTCGCTGTATGGCTGATACCGACATTAGGCCGCCCGACGACTTTACTTACTTTATATATATATATATATATATATATATATATATATTATATATATGTATGTGTGTGTGTGTGTGTGTGTGTGTGTGTGTGTGTGTATTGGCGGAAAATATATAAAAGAATCTGATGGTATCGAGTAAACAGAAATAATAAAATAATCCAGAAAAATAGTTTATTTTAGATGGTGATGTCATCCATAAAACGTTTCGGTTTTCTTTAACCTTTATCAGGACCTTAGGATGAAAACAGCGAAGAGAATATTTTTCTAAATAAAACGAGAGATGCGACAGTATTAGAGAAAATATTTTCTTTACTTTTCCTTATTATTTATGTAACACAGAGAAAAAAAAACGTAAAAACATTTTACGATTAAAAACAAAATACTAAAATGATGCAAGAAAAAAATTGAGCAGAAAAAGAAAATCGATTTGAACGGAATGTAAATCAATTGGTAGACCGGCTCAGAAATCCGAAAATGTATTTGCTCAAATATTTATTGGTAGAGGTATGCGAGTTAAATAAAGCAAAGAAACGAAAGAACAAAGAAATAATATATATATATATAATATATATATATATATATTATATATATATATATATATATATATATAAGAATGGAATCACCATGCTTTCACTCTCCTTGACTTATGTGTTCCCAATGAAAACTTTAACCTCTGTTGCTGACTCCAATCTGCTCGGCTTATGTAATTCATACGAATAATAGAATACGCAACTTATGCAAGAAACAAATTGTCCACACAATGACATCAACGAAAAAGAAGACCTACTTAGGTTATAGCAGTTCACGCGACAGAACTACCAATTATGAAGACCCTTTAGTTCGTGCTTGCCGAATTCAGTGTGTTGAGGCAAATCTCTAAACGTTTGAGCCTCTCCATCTAAAAAGCGAACACCTTTTCACCATTTCCTAATCATTCTTTTACAGTAATTTCCTGTGACACGATGCTAGCCTAACCTCGAGAGTTTTGTCAATTTCAATCTCGGATGTTGTTATCGTTAATCAGCTTTGTCTGCCGTTCTATTGTTAGAAGCCAGAAGAAGAGGGACCAATTTGTTAGAAATCATCAAATATTTATTAAACGGTGGTAATTTGCAAAAGTTCGTGATAGTCACTGGGTCGAGCAGGGTTAAGGAAAAAGGAGTAGAAAAAATATAATATATTTGTGTGACAAACAAACATTTTTTGGGTTATTCAATGCGAATCAGACATTTTGATATTGGTTGCTTACAGTACAGCTGTTGCTTATATGATAACTCAGCTAAGTATTAACGAGGTTTATCACTACTTAAGTTTGATGATCAACGTGACTTGGCCATAAGCGGTTAGTCTAGCCTTACATGTTTGTGAATTGCGCATATCTATATTACCTTATATTTACATTTTTGTATATTTTCTTGGAATTTTTTCAACTTAGTTATGATATCGAGTATCTATATAATTAATACACAACACCTTCATGTTAAAACGAGACCGTCCAAATCGTCCAAAGAAAGGAAAAAATGTAAATCCTGGTTATCTGGTGTTGCTTATCGGTCGAATTGTTATTTCTATGAGTGTCGTCACCTCCGCTAAATAAATAGATTAAGAAAGAAATTAATGAAAAAAGACATGCAACCAAGACAATATAAATGAGAAAGAAAAATAAATGATATAATTAAGAGACAAATAAAGACGATGAGCGCACGGAGGCGATATCGTATTCTGTTGCAATTGAACATAATTAGAAAGAAGAAAAGAAGTAAAGAGTGAGACAGAGTTAAATCAGGATTATTATACTTTTAGGTATTGAACTATTTGCAATCGCTCTAAATAACATATCAAACTTTTAATTATTAATTATCTTACTGTTGTATATACATAGGTCTTGCTAGTGTCTCTTGAATACAAATAACTTACAAATGGATTTTATTAGTTCTATAGTTTGGACCTCTAAAATCTACTACCAATTCCAGTCAGTGGACTTGGGAGTGATGACAATTAAAGGTTACTCCACATAGCTCCAAAACTGGACATTCCCAACCAGATGTAGTTATTTTTCATACCCAGGACAGCCAGCCCTGCGAACGGGGTTAAGAATGAACTATAGAGAGATAATCCCTCCGAAGAAAGAAGTTTCATCATTAGGAAGTAGTGTATTCAAATTCTAGAAGCTATTTGAAGAGTAATACTCATTCACGGTCATACTCCCAGGTTTATTCTGACCCAGAGTCACTGATAGGTTCCACTCTACGGTTCAAACACATATTCTTAAAAGTTGTTCGTATTCGATAAGACAAAGTGCAAAAAATGTTAATTATAAAAAAGTACATACGAACGTACCATTAACGTGATGCCCTAAGTTCAGGCCTAAAATAACCCTAGACTGGTTGAAAGGCCGTTAAAATCAACCAATAAACTAAAACATTCCTTTAGCGGAAGACACTCCTGTGGAAATATTGTCAGAGAATTCTGAGTCCCGAGCAGAGAGCGTACACAGTAGTGAAGTAAAGAAAGAAAATTCTAAAGCAATATAGATTAGAAAAACAGAAAGTAAAAGAGTCGATAAGAGGGTGGGGAGAAGTCGAGTAAATTAAAAAAGACGATGCATGACAAGGGAGATTGATTTGGCCATCTCGCTGAGATGACTGCGTTGAATAATCAAAGGTCAATCTAAGAAAATTAACGTTTCATTCATTGTTTAATTATGTCTTGATATATACAGCTGGAGTCTCGATAATTGTTAATACATCTAAACACATACATTGTTTGTTAGGATAGGTAGACATAAAATCACCGGCGTTTAGTAATTGTCAATTCAAACTTCAGTCTCGCTAATATGTTCACTCTCGGACAAGTACGTTTGACAAAGGTATGAATCAACCCTCATCCCCCTGCTATTGGTTAAATGGTACCATTACTGTTCTTCTAAAAGGATGTATTTGGAACTTTAACATTAAATAACCCATGAAGGTTGATATGCCATTAAACTGTACGTTCTCATAATCTGGATAAGGATTTCATTTAGGCAAAAATGTGTAAAACCTCGGTACATTGAGTGGCTTAATTTTCCCTTCCTTTTTGTAAATATGTAGATTTTGGTGAATTTTCTTAGTATATAATTCAGTACCACCATTTCTATTACAAATAGAAGTTGGCATAATGAGTCTCCCTTGACGATGCCTTATGTGATCTTTAGCAGATTTCCAAACCCGTTCCCTCATCAATTAAACATCATCAACACTCGGAACAAATGACGTATTTTTCTTTTGCTGTATTATGAAGAGGAAGAATTAGAAGAAAAAAACATGTAAAAACTATGTTGTAAAGTCGTTCCAACAGGAGGGTTTTTAAAATAAAAAATCTGTATTTGTGAACATAGCGCATCTTTGCTATTTTCTCTCTTAAAATGTGTTTTTTAACGTTTTATTTCATTGTTATAAATATGGAATTCAGAGCAATTTTCTTTTACATGTAATTTGTGCCTTATTATGGAAAACAAAATCAGTGACAATTTAAAATAATTTTTAACAAAAATAAATGGGGGACATTTTGAAGATACCTATTATTAGTATTACTTTTGATTTGCCCCGCCGATAGAATGTCATCCAAATTACCATGTGCAATGACCAATGATATGTATTGCCTCACCCGCTCCCCTTCACAATGATCGTTTTTAGACGGAAAGGTTTTTTCGCTAATATTTTGAATCAATATTATTAGTAATGATAAAAGGTTTAATATAATGATCATTTTTTTTTATTGGAATGGTTGGATTGCTTTAAATAAAGATGTCTGACCTGGACTGAAGCTTGAATGCGTTATCTACTTAATTTTTCATATTTTGTCTTTTTTTAGGGGAGGGTTACAACAAGTCATTGATTAAGCAATTCTTAGCATATATTGATATTTGTTTACACTAGGGTGAATCAGAAGATAATCAAAGTCATATAAAGACTTGTAAATTATTATTATTGGGTTGAAATCTTTAATTGAAGATATACTACAATGAGTCAAGTTTTGCAATATTTTGGTAATGACAGACACAAATCGCATCTCTGGATGATTTGGCCAAAGATGTGAAGGTCACAAGCCACACTTGACTGAATATATTTATTAAACTTAATATAGCATTTCTTTCAGTTGTAACATACAAAACTTTATACCTATTGTGTTGTATTGTGTTTATGTTTAGAAATCCGTCGCAGACGATGATGACGTCACTGCATGTCTTCAACAGTTGTAGACCCTCTGGTGACTAGTCAGTCCAATTTTGGACTTGCAGATGCGTTCACACACATTACAAGGGAAATTCTCATCTTTATTTGGTGGTTCATAACGATAGAGATGTCACCACCCTGTTAATCTCAATATTACCGCTTAGCTCCTGTGCGGCACACGTCTCGCCAACCCTGTCTATTGGAGGCAAGATCTTCCAGGCTTGAAGGTGTGATTGTGCATTTTTTCAGCGTTGTCTTAATATGGTCTTTGAACCACTTTTTTTTGGCGGGGATGGTACCTTCCTATTACCTATTATAATGAATACTTGAAACTTGTGAGCAGACATTCTCCTAGGAATATTTGAAACCTAATGCGAATCGAAAACACAAAGAAAGACAGAGACTATGTTTTCTGGTAATAATTTCAAATAAAGACACATGTGAAACCTAAACAAATCTCAATGGATGTTAGATTTACAATTGCCACAGGGAAGACCGTTGGCAAGCAACATGCAACTGAATGACAGAAAAGTTAATAAATTTGTTAAGAAAATCAATTTTCATATCGTAAATCCTCGCATCTGTTATTATAACTTCGAATTACAATATTATCATGAACGGCTTTTTTTTTCTTTTACACTCAGCCTCCTACTTTCCCTTGAGGCGTAAACCAAATAACTAAAGTCAATGAATAATCCGTAAACTTGGTAACGTAATGTAACTACGATCTCCATGGCAACTAACTTCAATGTTTTTTTCCGTGATAAACTGAAAAAAAGAGGCTAGGAAGAGAAAATTTTAAATTCTAAAACAAAAGAAATGAGAAGAAAATAAATTGACTGATTGATTGATTTTAACTGCATATCAACCAGTGTAGGGATATATATATTTTTGTGACAAATCAAACATTTTTGGGTTATTCAATGCCGAATCAAGACATTTTGATATCTGGTTGCTTACAGTACCAGCTGTTGCTTATATGATAACTCAGCTAAGTATTAACGAGGTTTATCACTACTTAAGTTTGATGATCAACGTGACTTGGCCATAAGCGGTTAGTCTAGCCTTACATGTTTGTGAATTGCGCATATCTATATTACCTTTATATTTACATTTTTGTATATTTTCTTGGAATTTTTTCAACTTAGTTATGATATCGAGTATCTATATAATAATACACAACACCTTCATGTTAAAAACGAGACCGTCCAAATCGTCCAAAAAGAAAGGAAAAAATGTAAATCCTGGTTATCTGGTGTTGCTTATCGGTCGAATTGTTATTTCTTATGAGTGTCGTCACCTCCGCTAAATAAATAGATTAAGAAAGAAATTAATGAAAAAAGACATGCAACCAAGACAAATATAATGAGAAAGAAAAATAAATGATATAATTAAGAGACAAATAAAGACGATGAGCGCACGGAGGCGATATCGCTATTCTGTTGCAATTGAACATAATTAGAAGAAGAAAAGAAGTAAAGAGTGAGACAGAGTTAAATCAGGATTATTATACTTTTTAGGTATTGAACTATTTGCAATCGCTCTAAATAAACATATCAAACATTTTAATTATTAAATTATCTTACTGTTGTATATACATAGGTCTTGCTAGTGTCTCTGTAATACAAATAACTTACAAATGGATTTTATTAGTTCTATAGTTTGGACCCTAAAATCTACTACCAATTCCAGTCAGTGGACTTGGGAGTAATGACAATTAAAGGGTACTCCACATAGCTCCAAAACTGGACAATTCCCAACCAGATGTAGTTTATTTTCATACCCAGGACAGCCAGCCCTGCGAACGGGGTTAAGAATGAACTATAGAGAGATAATCCCTCCGAAGAAAGAAGTTTCATCATTAGGAAGTAGTGTATTCAAATTCTAGAGCTATTTGAAGAGTAATACTCATTCACGGTCATTACTCCCAGGTTTATTCTGACCCAGAGTCACTGATAGGTTCCACTCTACGGTTCAAACACATATTCTTAAAAGTTGTTCGTATTCGATAAGACAAAGTGCAAAAATGTTAATTATAAAAAATGTACATACGAACGTACCATTAACGTGATGCCCTAAGTTCGAGGCCTAAAATAACCCTAGACTGGTTGAAAGGCCGTTAAAATCAACCAATAAACTAAAACATTCCTTTAGCGGAAGACACTCTGTGGAAAATATTGTCAGAGAATTCTGAGTCCCGAGCAGAGAGCGTACACAGTAGTGAAGTAAAGAAAGAAAATTCTAAAGCAATATAGATTAGAAAAACAGAAAGTAAAAGAGTCGATAAGAGGGTGGGGGCAGAGTCGAGTAAATTAAAAAAAGAAAAGAAAAAAGAAATAAACATATTGGTATACAAATATTTTTGAAAGTGCAAAAAGGCAATTTACAAGAAAAAGTCAATGATTGATATTGTACTTCATAGTCAAAGAAATGAACGAATGAAATTAATATAAGCGAAAATAGTTGATGTTTCCGATAAGGAATATCTTCAGATATAGAATAATAGGGGAAAAAACGTATGAACTGAAGTCGAATAATACACAAGAAATGTCTAATAGAAACTATTGCAATATACATACATACATAAAATACATATATATATATATATATATATATATATATATATATATATATATATATATATATATATATATATATATATATATAAGATTATTAGAGCCAATGTTGGCTCAAATCAAACCAATTTATATGATTGATTAAATACATAAATACGGACAGTATGTCCTGGAGACAGATCAACGGATAAGGGTAATTGGCAAATGAATAAAGAAAAATTGAAGGGCGATTGAAAAGAATTATTGAGATCTGAAGAGAAAATTAAAGAGAAAAAAATCAAAAAATAATAACACTAGAGATGAGGGGAAAGAAAATGTTCTTTTAATAAATAATAATTACATAATATAAATCCAAATACATACATCTACATATATACGCACATGTACGAAGAACCCAGGCATTTAACAGTGAAAGCAAACTGAACGTTATACTGACTTTTGGTGTTTGATCTTTTTAAGAGTACAATTTAGGAGGCAAGTGCAAATAACCTGCATTAGAATATTAAGTGAAATGAGTAGTAGGCTATATAAGTTCTTTGTATTTGAATTTTTCGGAATATTGTCCTCATGTTTATTGTTAAATATATAACATTTCGGTCGATGTGACCTCTGGCCTTTTTAAGGTGTTACTTATCGAACTCGTCAAACTTCTCAAACTCGAGTAGCTTCTTTTCAAACTTGGAAGCCTTCATTTCGTAATTAGGTGTCTTCATAGAATTTCTAACATTGCAAATGAATTTGAGAAAGCCAAAAATCCAAATAATACAAAGTAGCAAGCCTCATCTTAAACAATTCAGATTCTTAGAGTAATTACCTGAATTTTTGTGTAGAATATATATATATATATATAGCTCAGTCGGTAGAGCGTTTGGCTAAAAACACAAGGTTCCTAGGTCGATACCGGCCCTCGACAAGTCAGTATGAGTAGCACAGGGATCTGTGCGGTAAAGTAAGGAGCTGATGGTAGGTATGGTGCCCTACCTCAGATGCTAAAATAATCTCTTTGGTCTAGCGCTTTTGAAAAGGGATATACTCCCTCGCTGTATGGCTGATACCGACATTAGGCCGCCCCGACGACTTTACTTACTTTATATATATATATATATATATATATATATATATGTGTGTGTGTGTGTGTGTGTGTGTGTGTATTGGCGGAAAATATATAAAGAATCTGATGTATCGAGTAAATAGAAATAATAAAATAATCCAGAAAAATAGTTTATTTTAGATGGTGATGTCATCCATAAAACGTTTCGGTTTTCTTTAACCTTTATCAGGACCTTAGGATGAAAACAGCGAAGAGAATATTTTTCTAAATAAAACGAGAGATGCGTCAGTATTAGAGAACATATTTTCTTTACTTTTCCTTATTATTTATGTAACACAGAGAAAAAAAACGTAAAAACATTTTACGATTAAAAACAAAATACTAAAATGATGCAAGAACAAAATTGAGCAGAAAAAGAAAATCGATTTGAACGGAATGTAAATCAATTGGTAGACCGGCACAGAAATACGAAAATGTATTTGCTCAAATATTTATTGGTAGAGGTATGCGAGTTAAATAAAGCAAAGAAACGAAAGAACAAAGAAAATATATATATATATATATATATATATATTATATATTATATATATATATATATATATATATATATAAGAATGGAATCACCATGCTTTCACTCTCCTTGACTTATGTGTTCCCCAATGAAAACTTTAACCTCTGTTGCTGACTCCAATCTGCTCGGGCTTATGTAATTCATACGAATAATAGAATACGCAACTTATGCAAGAAACAAATTGTCCACACAATGACATCAACGAAAAAGAAGACCTACTTAGGTTATAGCAGTTCCACGCGACAGAACTACCAATTATGAAGACCCTTTAGTTCGTGCTTGCCGAATTCACTTGTGTTGAGGCAAATCTCTAAACGTTTGAGCCTCTCCATCTAAAAAGCGAACACCTTTTCACCATTTCCTAATCATTCTTTTACAGTAATTTCCTGTGACACGATGCTAGCCTAACCTCGAGAGTTTTGTCAATTTCAATCTCGGATGTTGTTATCGTTAATCAGCTTTGTCTGCCGTTCTATTGTTAGAAGCCAGAAGAAGAGGGACCCAATTTGTTAGAAATCATCAAATATTTATTAAACGGTGGGTAATTTGCAAAAGTTCGTGATAGTCACTGGGTCGAGCAGGGTTAAGGGAAAAAGGAGTAGAAAAAGATTGTAGAAAGTTGGGAGAAGGTAACAGTGTTGGGAATTCCATTTGTGTCTCACCCTCTACTTTCTAGAGTAATCTTCAGGTCCAATAATTCTGCTACGTTAGAAAAAGGGAAAAGGAAAAATGCCACAAAAACGGAGAGAAAGAAAATTGATCCGATTTTACTTTGTGATTGAATTTGTGGTGATGTGATAATGGCCAAACATTAACTTCAAGTAACATCAAAATCAATCGAACAAAATGGACATGAAATCACGAATAGGTTTTTACTATCTTAAATCATTTAGTTTGCTTTGGTTTGTTTTATGGCATATCAACCCCAGTGGGTCATTTAATGCCGATAAAGTTTTGAAATAAATTCATTCTTAATGGATAATCAGTTTTATTTATAAACTCATGTTTTCTATTTAACCTGTAGATAGGACCCTAACATGTACTACCACTCCGGGTCAGAGTGAATCAGGGGGCAATGGTGATGAAGGGGTGCTCCGGGAACCTCCCCATCAGATAGTTTATCGTCATTCCCAGGATAGGAAGACTTCTCAGCCACCGCCTTCTAGCACCCATATCATAAAACGGGTTGGGGCTTGCCATAAGGGCAACAGGCTGGGGCAATCATATCGGTGATAGGGCCTGACGTGACCAGCCGATTGATCGGAGGAGGCCTTTCCGACCGCCCGTCTAGTCCAAGTAAGGACCAAAGTGGAATATTACATGTTATGGACTGCTCAAACACATGGGTTCTACCTTTGATCATCATGGATCGCCACCCACGACCAACGGTGGCCCCATTGGAGGAGTCTTACCCCTCTGAGAGGTGAAGTCGGTGCATTCTAACGTCCCAGCCAACAGGGTGGCTTAAATCATTTACTTTAAAGTTTAACATTTCTACAGACTGTGATTGCAATTTATTATTTTTTTCAATCTATGCTAGTTTTTCACACCGGTTTTACTCGAATGTACCTGAATATATATATGGAGCGAGAGTATTTGGATGCATACCTTTCCCACGGATATTGGCGCTATGTAAAATGCAAACAACGTCGTGTAGGATTTGAATCCGGGTCGACAAATCCTTTTCCTACGATTCTGAATATTACACTAATCGCCTCCATATATGCTATCCAGATCATATAGTCTATGCTACAGACTGAATATCATAGATTCTTTAGTAGCAATTAATTTTAATGAGTACCTATATATTTTAGCGCGAGTTTGGGAGTATTCGTTTGTGTGTGTTTGTGCGTGTAAGTGATCAATTTGGATGTGCATGCGTTCGTGTGTGTGTGTGTGTGTGTGTGTGTGTGTGTGTGTGTGTGTGTGTGTCTTTGAATGTAGTTGTGTCCGTGTAATTTTACTGCATATGTGTTACAGACAAAATAACATCAGTGAATAGAAATTGACGTCTCGCAGGAAGAAAAATAAAATGTCATAAAATATACAATAGCAGACATCTAGTAATCACATGCCAATTCTACAATAAGTATATAATAGTACAATTAATATTTTCCATTGATATGATTATCCCAATAAATAACGGTATTACGCGTAGTCGTAATGAAATCGCTTAAAAAAACGACAACCTGATCATGAATTGAATAAAAGCCTTTATTGTGTGAATCGAACATTGAACGCATTTGTCTTTCGTTTCAATATACCGATTATGATATTTTAAAAATAGCACAGAGTCGCAACATAAATATGTATTATGAAATTTAAGAATCAGAGAAAAATTAATAGACCATATTTAACTTGTTTACGAAGATTCAAGTAGTGAATGAAGATATTATTAAATACGTTATTATCAGCGAATGAGTCTTGATTATTCAAAATTTAAATCGCTGCTATTAGGCTAGAACAAATATTAATATTAAATTGTGTTAATAAAATGATCTTCCATTTAGACGTTATCTGAAGTGGAGACAGTATTTATTAAAACGGTTTATTATTGTCCAATTACACTGCAATTAACTCTATTAAAAGAGATTGTCCGACTTGTAATTGCATCATTAGAAAAAGAGATACAGCGTGTTCTCGTTGTTTATTAAGAGAGCTCAAAGCAATATTACAATGCTATTAGTGGACTCTCAGAGTTTAATACAGTCAACTAACATATATTGCAGGGACAATTTGTCTAAAGGAAGCGACGAAGGCGTCACGGTTATCATCGAAGAAAACTGACTGGGGAATAAAGAAATCTCATCAAGACTGTATTTCACCTCGTTAATGCCATTGGGAAAGGCACCTATCTCTTCTGACTCCCCTCAGCTATGGATAAACGAGTCGGGGAGTCTCGGGTTTCGATGTATAGTTCTAGGAGAAATAAAAGATTCCCAATTCAGAACAAATGAAAGTGCCCGTTGTGTAATGGTTATCATTGTAGGAAACTGACACGGCGACACGAGTTCAACTCATCGACGAAGCTGGTTGCATTTCAAATAGCATTAATAACATTGGGAAAGGTATGCATCCAACTATTTGCCCTCAGGCTAAAGGTAAATAGCTTTTTAATCTTGGTAAAAGAAAAACTCTAAAGTGAACATTGTTAAACCTCTCTTATGAATTGACCATATATCACATCCTGATTGGGCACCTCATGTGGTGTGATGGTTGGCAAGCTAGATTCGCTGACCATTGTTAGTGAGTTGGATTCACACTGGGCGCCCCATACTTCCGGCCTTGTGCCACCTTTAAGCTAAGCTTAGCAAATATTATACCATATCCTGCTCGGGCTGAAGGTTTGGTAAGTATCTAATTCAAAACAAATGTCTAGTAACATGCTAAGCAAAACTTGTAAATAGAAGTATCATCTGGAGAAAAGATCCTACCAGAGTTAAAAAAAATTAAAAGATTTCAAGAAGAATCATTATCACTACTAGCCACAATATGCACCCTCCAGACGCAAGTATTTAAGTTTTAATGTTATGAAATATATTAAATTAGAGAGATTAATGAAAATAAATAAGAATGCAGATAAAAATATTTGAAACGGAGAGGAGGTATAATTGAAAAGTAGAAGAACTGAAACTTACTATTCCATCACTCACGTCTTTCATTGCGAAATTTTCCTAATATAACTATTTTGTAGAATATGAAGTACAGAATAAAATAACAGTTATTTCTTCTTGTTAATGATTTCTTTTAAGATCTATTCCTCCGATTTTAGCTCATATTCTTTAAGAAAAAAAAACAATCATTTAGAAATCAATAATGCTTATCCCATATTTAATAAAAGCAATGAAAAATAATTTGAATCATTAATACAAACTCTTAGGGATATACAGGAATGGAATTTGGTAGCAAAAAATACACGATCCCCATAACAAAGAAATAGAAACAAAATTAAATACTAATAGAATAAAACTCCTCAATCATAAAACATAAGTACACACATAAGTAAGGAAATATTAGAATCAGGTAACATCAATCAAACAAACAGAGGTGAAATAAATTGAATTTTAATTAACAAAAAAAGAAACTTAATATTTAGTGGATTCTTTCGGTTCTATAGACCACAAAGTGAAAGTAAAGAGTCAAAAACCTGGATACACACATTGCCCTTGATGTCACTCCAATTCCATGGAAATAATTATGAAATTAGAAAGTAGAGGAAGAATGGAAACCATAGCAAATACAAAATTGTTAAGATCTAAGTATTCTAACCGACCTTAACTATTCTGTGGTCTGTAAAACATCGATTCTTCATCTGATTTCTAATCCTTAGGCCCATTCTGTGCTAGTCTATTAAACTCCGGCGAAATAGCAATAGTGGTGTGGAAAACACGCAGGGAGTAAAATACTACTACTACTACCACTACTACTACTACTACTACTACTACTACTACTACTGATAATAATAATAATAATATAATAATAATAATAATAATTTGTAAACGATTATGAATTTAAGTACTTTAATACAATTAACTGATACACGCACACACACACACACACACACACACACACATATATATATATATATATATATATAGAGAGAGAGAGAGAGAGAGATGAGAGAGAAAGAGAGATAGAGAGAGAGAGAGATACTTTTATTTCTTTAATTCTGGCGGCGTATAAAACAGATAATGCAATTTGTAAATAAATAAAAATATTAGTATATATATATATATATATATATATATATATATATATATATATATATATATATATATAGTATATATATATATATATATATATATATATATATATATATATATATATATATATATATATATATATATATATATATATATATATATATATGAAGTATTTCTATCTATAACTATTTGATACACAGGTAGGACCCTAGGAGATACTATGATTCTGGGTGAAAGTGGACCTGAGAGTAATGGTAAGGAACAGGTGCTTTACTTTCACAATGTCTCGGAAACTGCAGCCTCATCATCATATTTATTTTAGTGACATATCAAAGTTTTTTGTCAGAGTAGTCAGCATATTCTAATCCCCACTTACTTTTACTACAATTTCCATATTTCAATGGAGTCTGAACGGCCAATGCGAAATAAGACGATCTCATGAATCCAACACACAAACAAATGTTACATCCCGATCTCTGTTTGGAAACGGAAATGATATGGTATTTTATGACTTTGAAATAAAGTCATATCACCGTACTGTGGCCTGAAGGTCAGATCGTTGTTGGATACAAAGCTAAGAAAACCAATTTAATATTGGATTTATCTATTCAAGAGAAACATGAAGCGGAACTAAGAGAGATCAAGACCTTTATGCAATTGCTGTGAATAAACTAGAATATGATGAAAATCGTGCTCTCGCTCATTGGTAAAATCTGTACAGCCTCTAAGACTCTTTCAGAGTATAGAAAAGTAGAGAAGAAAATAATTCATGGATTTATTGAAGGAAAAGAAAATAGTAAAACGAGTGAAATGTAACTTTTGATTAACTCTTTGTCTACCAAATTTCCCCCATGGCTCTACCAAATTATTTTGGTATTATTTACCATTCAACTGGTTCCCTATTGCAAAATGATCGAGTACCTAGTCTCAGGGTTACTTCAAAGACAAAACAAGAGATACCAGGTGTGTTTACGTAGTGATGTTTCAGTGTAAACAAGTGAAACATGAGAAAGCAGCTGCCAGTGGTTTATGGTAGGATCGCAGTGGTGGGAGAACCAATTTGAGCGGATTAAAGTGGGCAAATATTTAAAGGCATATCAATTGCCGTGGATAATTTAATGCCAAAGCCAACACTGTAGAAAAACAGTCGTGTTCTATTTAAATTATAGCTGCGAGGAAGGTATTTCATACTTTTCCCAAGGGTATTAGTCCAATCTGAATAGTACGACTTGAGTTCAAAATCGATTCAATACGATGTTGCAGTCCAGCACATTATCCATTGCGCCACGCCCCCAAAATGTATATTCTATTATTTTTTTAATTAATAGCATTGATACAATATATACATAGTAATATAGTGGTTTTATATTCACATGCGTAAATATATTTTCAACAATTCTGACTGAAAAAATAACAGTCAAATTCAAGAACAAACATCTCTTAAATTGATTGTAATAAAAAAATATAACAACCGCCGCCAATGCTAATCTAGTAGACGCCTTCTACTACCTGTAACCCTTAGGTACACCTGGGACCCTAATAGATACAACCGCGTTAGGTCAGAAAGGACCTTGCAGTAATGACAATGAAGTTGTCCTCTACTCTCTCCAGGTATCTATCTATGGAGACCCGTCATCAGATGCAGTTTAGATTCATACCCAGTATACCTTCTCCAGGGAATACACTCAGCGTATTTTAAGCCACGCCGATAGGGCGAGTTTTCTGCTTTTCTCTTCTAGGTACAGTATTCAATTTTATCGCGACGTCTTACTCATATCTATCGTCAAGTATTTTGCTTTCACGGGCAGTAAAGTGTGATACTGAATTTTCAAGTCACTCGTAAAATAACTAATCGAAACTTTTAAAAGAGAGATGCTTCTTTCGTATTTTTATTCATGATAAGCAACTAATGTTTATATCGATTCATTGTCGTCGACATATGTCATTAATTTCTATAGCGAGAGAGAAGAAAATAATTGATTTATTTTCTTTTTACTTGCTTTATATTTGATCTTTCTTAGACGATTATCTTGACATAAACATAAGAGAACACACAGTTTGGTTATTTTAGCCATTCTTCATGATGTTCAACACTGATAAAAGTCATCTTTTCTGATATTAAAAGTACAAAAAATGTAAAGAAAGAAAGAATAAAAACAAACAAAAAAATACTTCGCAGACTTAAGGATTAAAAAAGTATCTTTCAAGTCTTCAATTTCATATTCTTACCGTGAAAAAGTAGCCATAAAATATCAAACCCTTCAAACAAACATAAAAATAGATGAGAAAAAATAGACAAAAGTGGAAAGATTACCGAGAAGATAAGAGTACAAGATGATGAGCTTTAGATAGCAAGCCGGATGTTAAAGTACTTCAAGAGCGTTTTTATTGACTATACTTGGTGAAGTTTCCGGTAATTCATATAGTATATCTGTTTTCAATATTTCCGGATGATGTCATAGATCAGATGACCTGGGGAATATTTTACGTCTTCACAAAATAGACTCTCAGCACGGCAAACTAAAATAAAAAAGGCACTAAATAATTATAACGAAAATAGAATAAATAGTTTTATCAGACATCCTATATTTTAAAACTCTATCTTCAAGGAGAGGACATTTTTTTCTAGTAGTTTCCTCTCCCTCCGACTTCTGCACTTAGTTTTATTATTCATCACATTCCTATTCGGTTGCACAGCCATCGTTGTCGTCTTTGTTTTATATTTCCGAACCTTGATGATTCAGTGTTGTTCAACTATGAATCGCCAGTTCATTGATTGCTGTCACGAAAACAAATATTGATACCGCTAACACCAATTGCTCCACTAATCAATCAACAACCGTCTGATGTACTCCCACTGGTTTTCTTCTCATTCCCCACCCAATTCCCAATTTTTTTCTCGATCCCCCCCCTCCTATCATTTCCTTCTTTCTTTTTCTCGATATCTCGCGTATTTTTCTTCACATGACGAGTCTCAGCAAGAGACCGTATCAGTTTCCTATTGTTCTGCAATCCAGTATTCGTTAAATCGAGACAAAACGAATCAAGATGGCTGCTAACATTCCCGCACAGCCGCCGGCAAAGGCGGGAAAATCTGAGTGGATGTTATTCATGCCTTGTTCAGTGAGATACCTGAGACATAATTCAGTTCTGGCATGAACACTTTATGCCGACCTCGAACGGCCCTATCAGCTGTTTCGGTTTCATACACTAATGCTATTTTTCATCCACTAACAAATAATACAACTATCTTTTATGTTTTTTTTCTTTTTTACGCTATCCATCTTGAATTAGTTCATGAGATATTGTTTGCCTGAGTCTGATTCACTATATCTGTATATACCTCACTATCCATTACTAGTGTGCTTTTATATTGCAGTAGCAGTACGAAAATTAAGGTCTCATGTTACTGTCGTTTAAATGATTTATGAAACAATTTCAAAACTTCTAAAAATTTAATAATATTTATTATCATTGTCAGTTGTTCAGTCCTTGAATATTCATCTTGTTTATTAAAGAAAATTTAGTCATTTCGCTCCTGAAAAAAATCTAAATTGACAAGGATGTGTGAGGATATAGACAATTAATGTCATTTAAAAAAATATGATGGTAAAGTATTTTTCATAACATTTCTCACGAGCAGGATGCGACACAAGGTCAATTTTGAAGTGGAGTTTAAGACTTTTGAATTCAAAGTTTTCCTTCGATTAAACTGGTAGCCATAACAAGGTTAAAATTCCCAGTCTCCCTATCATTTAGCAATAGTTCGTGGAAGAGAAGTTGAATTCACCCCCCACCACAATCTCAGGGATATTAGGGCTATATGAAATGCCAAAAGCTACACCCAGAATGTAAGCATGTGAACATCAATGGAGACAAATGTTACATAATTGCACATCCCGGATATATATATATATATATATATATATATATATATATATATATATATATATATATATATATATATATATATGGTTGTTGAGATGGCCTATTGTCACTATCTGCCTGACAGTGAAAGTGTCTGTGCTATATCAATCGCCGTGGATAATAGTGCTATACTATGTAGACGGTTTTCCTGGGGTGGGTGACACAACTACCGTCAGCTCACCATTTTAGGGCTCACATCAGATAACGCAATCTGTGCTACGCATGCACTCAGTTGGCAGGTACTGGAATCGAACCCTAAATCTTGTGATTCTCATAGAGGTGCTCTACCGACTATATATATATTATATATATATATATATATATATATATATATATATATATCGGCTGGTTATGGGGACGGTTTAGCTTAGTCAGTCTCGATGGTAGTGGCGCATAGTAATACATGGTGATCAACATTAATATTATATTCCGCCCTGTCGTCTGGGGCGTTAGAATGCACCGACTGCACCTCTGCAGAGGGGTAAGACTCCCCCAATGGGGCCACCTGTTTGCCGTGGGTGGCAACCCGTGATGCTTAAGGATAGAGCCCAGGTGGATGAGCAGTTCAT
The DNA here is from genome assembly GCA_023376005.1 of Doryteuthis pealeii. NCBI lineage: Eukaryota > Metazoa > Mollusca > Cephalopoda > Myopsida > Loliginidae > Doryteuthis > Doryteuthis pealeii. The sequence goes on along the minus strand of CM042140.1, from coordinate 134,573,417 downwards.
GACATGCAATACTCCACTTTGACCCTATCTTGGGCTAGACGGGCGGTCGGAGAGGCCCCCTCCGATCAATCGGCTGGTCACGTCAAGCCCTAGCACCTATATGATTTCCCCAACCCTGTTGCCCCTATGGCAAGCCCCAACCCCTTTTTATCATATGGATGCTAGAAGGCGGTGGCTGCGGGTCTACATGCCCTGGGAATGACGTTAAACTCTATCTGAGGTACCAGTTTTGAAGTTTGGGGAATGTGGAGCACCCCATTCATCACCATTGCTCCCTGGTCCACTCTGACCCGGAGTGGTAGTACCTGTTAGGGTCCCATCTATGGGTTAAATAGAAAAATGTATTTATTTAAAAAAATGTATTATCCATTAAGAATTGATTTATTTCAAAACTTTATCGGCATTAAATGACCCACTGAGGTTGATATGCCGTAAAACAAAACAAAACAAACCAAATTAATATTATTATATTAAAAATGGAAGGGTGTGGTGTAATGGTTAAAGTCATGGAAAATGGACTCGTCGCCCGAGTTCAAATCCTAGATGTGGTAACTGAATTTCACTTAGCGCTAATACCCTTGGGAAAGGTATGAATTCTACTCTCCAGGTAGGGGTAAATAGTAGGGCAGACTGGGCTGTTTATCCTTGGTTAGGCAACCGGTCTAGGAGAGGGAAAACTCTGAATTCAAACCTATTGAACTCCGCTTAAGAAATTGACCTTATTTCACATCCTGCTCGGGTGGAGGGGTCGGTAAATATCTTATTATAATGGCGATTGTATGTTTTTTTGTCTGTAACCAAAACTATATTACTACTCCAGTCACAATTCCCTTAGTTATTTATGTCACATTCTCCCTAATTTTTTATTAGACCTCAATTATTAATAAAATGGTTTACATTATTAATACTGTTGACCATATCTACATACTAATAACATGCAATTGTATTTATATATTCAACAAAATAGCGGTTTACAGGGTGAACGGGAAGGCTAATTTGCATATTAAAAATTTGATTTAATAAATATGTGCTTAGTATTATTGATTTCTAATTGTTTGGTTTTATCATAATTAATATGAGCAAAAATCTCAGAGATAAACCTTAAAAGAAATCCATTAACAAGAAGACATATCTGTAATTTTATTCTTTACTTCCTATTTTAACTAAATAATTGAATTTAAAAAAATTAGCAATGAAAGACGGGAGTGCTGAAATATTGAGTTTCGGTTGTTCTATTTTTCGTTGATTCCTCTGTTTCAAACCTTTTTATGTTCATTCTTGTTTAGTTTAATTAGCCTTTCTAATTTAATATATTACATTAAAACTCTTGGGTTGGTTAGTTCAGTCGGTAGAGCGTTCGGCTAGAAATCACAAGGTTCCAAGCATATATTAAAATTTCACTGTTTAAAATAATCCTTTTATTTCCTATTCAAAAATCTTAGTTTCTAAATTAAAATACCCAAGAAGAAGACCAGAAGAACAGAGAAGCCAACACTCATTCATACAGAGATAGACGACCAATCAGGCTTAATAAGTATAACTCAAGATGAGTCTGCAGTATGCAATCTTCATGAAAATTAGAGTGTAACTAATGAATCACTGGAAAATATTATATATAATTGTGTTCTTTCTCTGCCTATTTGAGAAATATTTCCCTCTTTTATTTCTTTTCAGAGGGTACTGTTGACTATTTGTGCATTCTTATTTTGTTTATCGTATCAACTGTTTTCTTTTTATCGAAATAACTTTCAGATTCATTTTTCTATCTTATTTTCTAATTTCCACCTTTCAATATATATATATATATATATATATATATATATATATTATTCAACAATACTTCTAAAAAAAACAAACATCCAAAAATCTTATATATATATATATATATATATATATATATATATATATATATACAAATCCATATGTGTGTTATATGCTTTTTACCACACATTGTTTTCATTCTACGCATCCACCAGTTTATTTTAATTATTTATAACACAACCTGCTTTAAGTCTGTATCACTTCTCGTTTATATGTACATTTACTACAACGTTCAGTTGTAGTAAATCGTTTTTTATTATTTCTATTCAGCTTTTCTTTGATCCATTCCCATCTGAAAAAAATAAATCCTTTTTCTTCTCCCAATTCTCTTATCTGTTAACATTAAGAATTCATCATGGCGTCTTTAAAGATTTCTTACTGGAAATGTCACAGGGAAAACATCTTTACATATCTGCAGGTGTTGAAATATTCGCTACAAAAATCATTTTTTATGCTAAAATATTTGCCAGAGGAAATTTCCATCTTTCTATTTAGTGAATAGTCTAAATTTACCAGTGTGTTTTTTATTAATGTTTATTTTAATTTAATGTCCTTAAGGCGAGGCTTAAAATAAACTGAATACATTACCTGTAAACTCCCCAAAAATGGTGTGTTATGGGTATGAAAATACACTAGATCTGGTAGTGAGGTTTCCCTTCTAGATATTTGAGGAGTGTATATGTATCCCTTTATTTTCATTGCACTCTGGTCTACCCTGACCAGAGTATTAGTACCTGTTACTGACTCATCTATGACTAAATTAGATATGTTTAAAAATATTCGTATTTGATTGTTATATTTCATGCCATCTAGGGATAAGACCCCTAAAAAATTTTGGTGTTATTGTAATATAATTAAGCAGGTGTCTTAAAGCCTGAAGGAAAAACGATATCTGAGGTTAGCCGAGGGTTAAACAGGTGAACACAGTAATCCGAGGGAGATAATTAAATTTCCATTACTAGCTAAAAATAAACAAATATAAGAATCGATGTTTTCTTTTATGATCTATTTCGCCAAAAAAACAGACTTCATGGCGACTGAAAAAGGAGCTAGTCTCCTTTGATCTGGCTGACCAGATGTTTTGGTAGTGACCGAGAGATTTAACACGTGTTTCGGAATGTTCAAGAATCTTATAGAATCTTATAGAATGTTCTAAAGGAACAAAGATTTAAACACCTGCCCCGAGAAGCAGAGAGAGCAGATGAGAGAAGGCATTCGAACGTTACAGACCCGAGGTAGATTTTTGGACTTAACGGCTGGTACTTGGACTTGGGATGAATTAAGTTAATAATAATAATAAGCCGAACTTAACGAGGAATACAAAGCAAACTTAGACAAGTTACTGGAAACGAAGCCGAATGAGATTCCCCCCTCTCTCTCTCTCTTCTCTCTCTCTCTCTCTCTCTCTCTCTCTCTCTCTCTTGGAAAACTGTATGAGAAAATAAATTGGTTAAAGAAAGAAATTCCTGTGTACTACACTTTGTCGATCTGTGAAGAATTGTCGGTTCAGCTGTTATGTGTAAACAAACAGTAAGCAGTTTAACTCCAAGCCAAGACGAGAAACAGGAAGATAATCTGTTGACCTAAATCAATTGACCATGACGACGGCGCGTGTCCACTGACCTTCATCTTCTCTGACCACTGTAACGAGATATCCCCTGAACCCAGAAAGAGGAAGGATTTATTTGGGTGAAAACCCGACAGACTATCTGCTACTAGTAAGGATTTGATTTGGTAAGCAAACCATCGTGGCCCTCGCCGAACGAGAGATTGCCCTACATACGTTTGCGTTACGTATCGCCTTCGTAGCGCAGTGACCAGTGCAGCCCAGCAGTAGGCACGTTACATTATGATGTATGATTCAAAAGCAGACATAACCCCAGTTATTGCTATAAGTGGTTTGGTCTGTATCACTTCTTTGCTTTTACTCCAGGTTTACTCTGACGCGAAGTATTTGTGATTTATACGTTTCTATCTATGGGGGAAATTGATATATTTAAAATCATTCGTATTCGATAGGAATATTTTAAGTCCTATAACAGTAATATATTTGTATTAACAATTGTTACTTAATGTGAAGAATATTTATTAAGGATTATCATTATTAGTTAGCTGAAACCACTTACCTCTGTACAGACGGATGACACTTATTTAGATGAAGTTATTACGTGAAACCCTTCAATTATTATTATTGGAACGGAATGCATGAATCCATACAACTGTGTGCAAATCATTTGATAGGAATTCTTGATATTATATATTTATATTATACAAAGTCTGTCATAAAAGTATCGAGATTTTTTGTACTTTTTGACACGCCGTGTATTCTTAAAATAATAACGTTCCATTCATTAATATTCTTCAGAATGCAAGGTGTGTCAAAAAGTACCAAGTTTAGAGCTGTATTTACAAATATAGAAATGAAGAATGAATGGAACGTTATTATTTTTTCCGAATACAAGGTTTGTCGAAAAGAATAAAAAATCTTGATACTGTTTTGACACACATTGTATTTTAGAAAAAAGTATTGTTTAAAAATATTCGTATTTTATAGGAGCAGGTTTTAAAAAAAGAAACTACCACAGAAAAATTTAAATATGAACGTACAATTAACAATTTCCAAAACTCTATGCAGATTTATATGATATTAAAATTAATCGGTCACGAAATAATTCAATTACGTGTAATTTGTTTGTTATTAATTTACCAAGAGTACTAATAAAGAAAGGATACATCTCCACCTTGACGGTAAGCCTCTTAAGCCGGTGGAACAATTCGCATACCTAGGTAGTAATATCTCATCCGCGGAGAGCAATGTTAATACCGGATAGGAAAGACATGGTCGGCCACACACAAACTATCAGTCATATGGAAATCCGATTTCACTGACAAGCTAAAGCGACAATTCTTCAGGGCTATGGTCATATCAGTGACACTGTATGGCTGCACCACTTGGATCCTAACGAAGCGCCTTGAGAATAAGCTAGATGGGAGCTGCACAAGAATGCTGCGTGCAGTCTCGAACAAGTCATGGAAGCAGTACCCCACAAGAAAGCAGCTGTATAGCCACCTGCCCCCATCTCACAAACCATCCGAGTGAGACGGACTAGGCACGCAGGACACTGCTGGAGAAGAAAGAACGAGTGACGTTCTCCTCTGGGAGTCGGCACATGGACATGCTAATGTGGCCGCCCACCAAGGACCTACATAGACCAACTATGCGAGGATGCTGGTTGCTGCGCAGAGGACCTCCCAGGTGCAATGAGTGATAGAGAGGGTTGGCAAGAGATTGTGATAGATATCCGTGCTACATGTGCCACGTGATGATGACTAATAAAGTTGGACTTGTATATCTTTCTTTCTTTTACCATTATACAAGACCGTAATGTTAAGTTAAAATCTACGGGTGTGAAAGGATTTTTTTCTATATTTTTAAACTGCCTCTTAACTTATTGCCTAATTTCTTTTGATGGTTTGATTTAACGGTTTTCTCGTTTTATCTTTTCATATGATATAAACTATTTAATTCTCTTTCACGTTTCTTTTTGTTTTGTTTTTCTTCATGTTTTTCTTTGTTTTCTTATTTTTTCAGTTTACTTTTTAAATGTGTAACGTTTGATGGCAATGTTCCACAGTTTCCCAATGAAGAATCCTTTAATTTTTCCATTCAGCTTTCTTCGTTGTTGACAATTCTGACATCCATGACATTAGGTGACTTCAAACAAATCTTTTTAAAAAAATACAAGAAATTACAATGTCTATGCCAAATACATTAGAAAACAGTTCTAATCAAGCGAAATATTCCTCAGAAAATATATGTAGCTTGAGTGAATTTAATATAAACATATTAATGTTTGCTCATCTATCAAAACATAGTATGATACGACATTGTCAAATATTGAAATAAATCTATATTTTACAAAATATAGACGTCTACAATATGTTTAGTCAGAGAAATGTGATATATTCGAGGATGCATCAGGAGATCTATTGAGGGTTCACGGTGGCGTAATATCTAACGGGATGGACTGTGACATCCAGTTGCGCATATTATGTTCCCTTTCGGACTAATACCCTTGGGAAAGATATGCATACCCCATCCCCCATTTATTGGTTGAAGAGTACCACTACAGTTTTTTTCTACAAGTATGGCTTCGGCATTAACTTACGAAGATTGATACGCTATAAAACAAAGAAATCAAACCAATAGTTCCAGTATTCTGAGTATGATGCTAAACTGTATCTGGTGCTGAGGTTCCAAATCTGGGGAGTGTGGTGTTCCCATTTATTACCCTTACTCATGGGTCTACCCATAGCCGCGGTGTTAGTACGTGTTAAGGTCCCATTTATGGATAAAATAGATATTTTTGCAAGTTATGGAAAATTGTTTCTGAATGTAGTAATACAGACTAGCAAGACCGGTGGATATACCACGGTATGATAATTTAATTATTACAACGTTTGATATGTTTTACTTGTAAAAATAGTTCAATATGTAAAAAGTATAAACAACTCTGACTTCTCTCTCTCTCTCTCTCTCTCTCTATCTATCTATCTATCTATCTCACACACACACACACACACACACACACACACTTTTTTGTATTTCCAATTTTCATATTTTCATTATGTTCCATTGAAACATTCACATTATCGCTGTCTGTCTGTCTGTCTGTCTGTCTGTCTGTCTGTCTCTCTCTCTCTCTCTGTCTCTCTCTATCTCTTTCATTTCTCTCTTTCTTTCTTTTTTTTTCTTTACATGTTTTTTTCCTTTCTTTCCTTTGTTTAGAACAAAAACGGAATAGTCCATATTTAGCTGAGGTGACGACACTCGTGAGAAATAAGAATATAAGGATAAACAACGCCAGATAATCAGGATTTACATTTTTGCATTTCAACTTGAACAATTTTGACGGTCTCCTTTTTTAACCAAAGGGGGTTGCAAGATGTTAACGGTCGTAAGATAAAGGAACAAGTGTATTAATATTGTATTAATACAGATGAATTTCATGAAAAATCTACCACTTTATTAGTACACATAAATCATTTTGTTCTAATTCATTGATGCGCATGTAGTTAAGGAAAATTTTAACTCAATATTTCTACAAGTTTATAAAGCTAAATTTAACAACAACGAAAATAGCTACAAACTATTTGCTGATAAATCATATATATATATATATATATATATATATATATATATATATATATATATAAGCATTAAATAGTTTACAAGGTTTGATATGCCATTAAACAAAATAACCAAACAGTCAACTATCAGTCCCATTTATATAAACCAGGACTATTTTTAACTTGAAATTTCTTCTTGAATACGAGAGCATAATGCCCGAGGTATATAAATATACACCTGCTAAAAAAAATCAGAAAAAATCCAATGTATCATCAAATGATGTTTTTAGAAAATTATTTCAACTGAATATAATGCGTTATGCACAATTATGTCTCCATGGAAGAAAACAAAAACTGACTCGTTACACATGATAGTTGCCTATAAATGGTAAACAAATGCTTGGACAGTATAGCTTTCAAATTCTCCAGTCTCTGTTTGATATTAGTGTTTTTACGGCATATCAACCTCAGTGGGTCATTTAATGTCGACAAAGATTTTAAATGAATTCATTCTTAATGGATACTCAATTTTTTAATTATAAACTCATTTTCCAATTTAACCCATAGATGGGACGCTAACAGGTACTACCACACCGGGTCAGAGTGGACAGGGAGAAATGGGGAGAAATGGATGCTCCACATTCCCATACCTCCAAAATTAGAACCTTACCATCAGATAGTTTAGCGTCATTCCCAGGACATGAAGACCTCAGCCACAGCCTTCTAGCACCCATATGATAAAAAGGGTTAGGGCTTGCCATAATTGCAATAGCGTTGGGGCAATCATACAGGTGCAAGGGCTTGACGTGAGAGACCGATTGATCGGAGGTAACCTCTCCAACCGCCGGTCTAGCCCAAGTAAACGTCAAAGTGGAGTGTTGCATGTCATGGACTGCTCAGCCACCTAGGTTCCATCCTTAAGTATCACGGCTCGCCACCCACGGCCAACAGCTGGTCCCATTGGGGGAGTCTTACCCCTAAGCAAAAGTGCAGCTGGTGTATTCTAACGCCTCAGCCGACAGCGATATATATATTATATATATATATATATTATAAAATATATATATATATATATATAATCAGGATTTACATTTTTGCATTTCATCTTGAACAATTTGAAGGTCTCATGTTTTTAACCAGAGGGTGTGGGCAAGATTTAACGGTCGTAAGATAAAGGAACACGTCTATTAATTGTATTAATACAGATGATATATATATTAAGATATATATATATATATAATGAAGGGGCCGATAGCTCAGTGGTAGAGCGTTCGGCTAGAATGTAGATTATAATATATATATATATATTAATATATATATATATATATATATATATATATATATATATATTAATATATGTATTAATATATATATATATAATATATATATATATATATATATATAATATATATATATATATTATATATTATATATATATATATATATATAATATATAATATATATATATATATATATATATATATAATATATATATATATATATATATATATATATATATATATATATATATATATATGAAGGGGCCGGATTAGCTCAGTCGGTAGAGCGTTCGGCTAGAAACCACAAGGTTCCTATTTCGATACCGGTCCTCGCCAACTTAGCGTATGAGTAGCACAGGGATCTGTGTGGTAAAGTAAGGAGATGATGGTGGGAGTGGTGCTCCATCTCAGATGCTAAAAACAGTCTCCTTGATATAGCGCTATTGAAAAGGGAATAGACTCCCTCGCTGTATGGCTGATACCGACTTTAGGCCGCCCCGTCGACTTTACTTACTTTTACTTATATATATTGAAACTTTCTAACAGAGGAAGGCCATTTCTTCACAGGCATAAAAATAACTCAGAAGTCTAGCTTTACTTATACACATCCACTTGCATAAAGGACACGTAAGACCCCTGGATTCCGGTTGGAATTTTTTCTCGTGATTGTTTGGCATCAGGGAATTGCATATGGCTGTGAAGTCTTGTCTCTAATCTTCTGCAGTCTCATCCAAACTGATTGATTTGTAGTCATACTCCCAGTATTCAACATTTAAACCAAGAGTCTTAAGGTCGTTTCTGAAGACATCCTTCAAACATTTTTTGTGTTTGTGTTTCAACCGTTTCATATGCTATAGTTCACCATCAAATAAACACACACACATTATATATATATATATATATATATATATATATATATATATATATATAATATATATTATCAGAGTATTATTTGCGAAATTTCTTTGATCTACGTAGATAAAGTCTGTTTCATTGTTAATTTAGACTAATATTTACTTTCATATTAACTTTTTATTAGATCTTTTATCGCAATTTATTCGGGTCATCGATCTACGACAAGGGAATTAGAGCAGATCGCAATGATAGAAACCCCTCGTTAAAATTCGAACCAAATAACCCTATACTCTAAGGAACCAGTTCTAACCAATTTTGCCACGAATAGATATTAGTTTGAGAAGCAATATCAAATCTTTTAAACTCATCTTTAATATTCCCGATGCGTATCATTTTATTATTATTTTTTTTTGCCCATAAATGTTGATAGAATGTTTTATTTATTCTCAAGATAAAGCATTGTCAAGAATTAAATGTCTCTAATGTTTTAATTTATATAAGTTCATATTCACTCCGTTTCTCATTGCCCTGGTTAACGGCCCAAGTGAGTTGAAAGACACAATCCAGTGTGTGTGTATATAGTGAAATATTTTGATAGAATTCAGTTTACTTAGAAAGAAACCGGCCCTGTCGGACAGGATCGTAGAATACGCCGATTGCACCTCTGCAGAGGGGTAACATTCCTCCAATGGGGACACCTGTTGGCTGTGGATGGCGACCCGTGAGATTTAAGAACGGAATCCTGCTAGTTGAGCAGTCCATGTCATGCATCACACAACCTTAGCCCTTACTTAGGCTAGTGGGGTGGTTGGAGAGGCCCCCTTCGATTAATCGGCTGGTTATGTAAAGTCCTAGCGCCTATATGATATCCCGACCCTATTGCTCTCATGAAAAAGCCTCAATCCTTTTTATCATATACGTGGTAGAAGGCGGTGGCTGAGGGTCCCGGGTATGACATTAAACTGTATCTGGTGGTGAAGTACTGGATCTTTGGGGAGTGTAGAGTACACTTTTATCACCATCACTCCCAGATCCACCCATACAAGGAGTGGTAGAAACTGTTAAGGTCGTATGTAAGGATTAAATATAAAAAATGAGTTTAAAAATGTGTTTAAAAACATTGGCTAAAAAGAAAAGTTTCTAATACCCATCAAGTGTGAATAAAACAAAACATCTTCAGCATAAAATAACCCAACAACGGTTGAAATATCATAAAATCCAACCATTCAAGTAACCAACGAAAGAAAGAAATAAGACATTTCACGAATTAATTACCTGGGAAGATTTTACTAGGTTAATAAGAAAAATCAGCACTATTTCATGCTATTTTCATATGCCATCTACCTCAATATTTGTATGTAGTCTACCTTAGTATTTGAGTCTGGAGTCTTCCTGTGAGATGTATATGTATATTATGTATATAAATACATTATCCAATTATGTTTAACAAGCATTTCTTTTATTGACACCTATATATTTTATTCCTGGAGTCCTGTGTTGTAATGTTTAGAGTCGTAGGATATGAACTTGCTGACGCGAGTTCAAATCCAGGAGAAGGCTGTTTGAATATCCCATAGTGCTAATACATTTGGGAAAGGTATTCATCCCCATACTCTTCCTTTAGCTATTGGTAAATAGTATGGCAGACTGTGCTCTTTAACCTTGCTTAGGCAACCAGTCTAGGAGAAGGAAAACTCTAAATTCAAACGTTAAATTCTGCTAAAAAATTGGACTTGTGTCACGTCCTGCTCGTAGGGAGGGGTTGGTAAATATATATATAGTTTTTCCTAACAACAAACAAATCTTTAAATGAGCTCATAATTAGATTCTGGTGGAGGTGTGTTGTGCGATAACTATCCTATTATGAAATGGATACAGTGACGAAAGGATGATTGCATTTAACACAGAGCGAATATCATTGGGAAAGTTATATATTCAACAATTCTTTTACCAGTTATGGGTAATTAGTTGAGCAGACTGGGCTCTTTAATCGTGGTATTACAGCCGGTCTAGGAGAAGGAAAACTGTAAATGCAAACCTGTAAATCACGCTTAAGAAATTGACCATGTGACACCTGCTGCTCATGGTAAAGGATTGGTAAATACATATTTTCCCCAAAAGAATGTTGTATTAAAATAGTCCCTTATTAGATTAAAAGTGCATGTATGCTGGCTAAATTTAGCATCCTCCACCAAAACGTTTAATGTCTCTAGTGAATAAACAAGCTTTTCTATTTCATTGGTATAGATATTTATGTAGTTGATCCTGTGTCACACCCTGCTCGTAGGGTGAAGTTGGTAAATATATATAATTAGCTTTTTATTTTATTTAAAATAAAAACCTTTTTTATGATAATATGCTTCTAGGAGATTAAAATTAAACATTACTTGACGTCGATTCCAAAAATTACATATGTAAACTATTTAACTCAAAATTATTAGTTCTCTGAATTTTGAGATGAGGCTTGATAATTTGTATTATTTGTATTATTTGGACTATTGTCCTCATCTTTATTTTTATCTTCACAACGTTTCGGTCGATTTGTCATCCGGCTCCCTTCAGGTATAATCCTGGTCAAGGGCAACAGTAACATAGAATAATAATTAACACAGCTTTACATTGTATCCAGTAAGGCTTAGCCGAATGAGAACAGTGTATTCCAATGGATTGAATTAAGGGTAGGGTTAAAGTTCCGTGAAGGCTCCCGAGAACGACAGGAAGGTTTCCGAGTTCGGAAAGAAAAACCTGAAGAAGGCCGGAAGGCAAATCGGCCGAAACTTTGTGCAGATAACAATAGAGATGAGGACAATAGTCCAAATAATACAAATAATACGAGACCATTAGGTTTATACATTTAAAGTTTGTGCATTTTAAGGCTACACGAATATTGTAAGACTAAGTCTAAGATATCTCGGTGGTGTTCACATATTAGCACGGAATAAAAGTCTTAGAAAGAAGCAATTGTATTACTATATAAACGGTTTATACACTTGCCTTTAATAGACCTAATATAAACAAATTTATTTTAGCAATATGCCTAACCTCCATTGTTCGATATCATATCAATTGCCTTTTATGTGCATTTTAATTAGGTCTGTTTTTAGTTTTGATTCCATGAAAAACATCATTTAGAGCAGACACCATGCAAGGCTATTTTTCTCGTTACTGTTAAGAAAAAAATCGATTTTGCAGGGGGCATTTTCACTAATGGTTTCCTAAGATATTTTACAACTGAATAAAATATGATTAATTGCATTTTTTTTCATTTGTTATGGCAACTTTGAAGCTTCACATTTTCAATAATTAGCAAATGAAGTGTGTACAACTTAGAAAAAGTTGCCTTGGGGGTTTAAAATAATTAAGGTGGCTTGTGGCATGTGTCTGGTGTAAAATGCAAAGGAAATTTACCTCATAACACACGATATGAAATAACAGCAGTTGTTGACAAAATAATCTGGTTTTCAGTTTTAGATTGAAGCCACGTACTTTGACTGGACAGTCGGCCATGCCTTGCCCTAATAAAAGACTGGGGGTAATTTATGGAGGGGCTCTATTTTTCACCCTTCATATAGTGAGTTGGTCAACATGCACAAATACGAGAAACAATGTGTTTGAAACTGATTTTCGGTGCTGGACGAGAATTAGTCTCCTGTGAACTGGTATTTCACTTTTTCGGTGTTGGACTAGTAGGGAGAGACTAATTTCATTATGGAATCCTAAATAAAATGTCAAAGAACAAAATAAAGATCAATAAGAAGTTATAATTTTCTAATAAAATTATTTGGTCATGAGTCTTAAATTGCTGTAGAGACTATTGAAATTAAACTATAAACTAAAACAATAACATGAAACTTTAAATAAGATTTGAATATTTCGTTTCAAGTAATAAAATATGATAAATATATGGGTAAATCAATTTTTCAGTAGAATGAATGAGGAATACATTTGATCAATTGATTTTAACGACATGTCAACCCTCTTTGGTTATCTAATGCCTAGATGTTAAGGACTCGTGTCATTACACATGTATCCTTACATTTTTTCTTGGGAGTTGATTTTCCACACAGTTAAATGATATCAAATATTCATATTAAATACAAATAATTTGCACATAGTTATATCGATTCAAGTAGTCTTATCTATTACTACCGTGTATTATAAATACTAGCAAATATATGCACCCTCCGGGTGCAAGTATTTAAGTTGTAATATAATAAAATATTATATTAAATTAGAAAGGCTAATGAAACTGAATTAGAATGCAGATAGAAAGATTTGGAAGAGAGGGGGTATGATTGAAAAATAGAACAACTTTGAAACTAACTCTTCCATCATCTTCCATTACTCCCGTCTTTCATTGTAAATTTTCCTAATTTAACTATTTAGTTAAAACAGGAAGTAAAGGATAATATTACAGTTATTTATTCTTATTAATCGATTTCATTTAAGATTTATCCCCAAGATTTTTTCTCATATTCAATAAGATAAAACCAACCAATTACAAATCAATAATACTAAGCACATATTTATTAAAATCAAATTTTAAAGATCAATATGAAAATTAGCCTTTCCATTCGCACTGTAAACCGCTATTTTGTTGTATATATAAATACAATTACCTGTTATTAGTATCTAGATATGGTCAATAGTATTAATGATGTGTAACAATTTTATTAATAAAACAAGTTAGATAAAAATAAAATCATGGAGAATGTGATGCAAATAACTAAGGGAATTGTGACTTGAGTAGTGATATAGTTTCGGTTACAGACAGAAAAACACACAATCTCCATTATAATAAGATATATATATATATATATATATATATATATATATATATATATATATATATTATACTCATGTGTGTATATGTTCAAATGTTTAAATTAGTTCCCCGAACAGTGATATACTAAAAAAGCGTTGATACAGTTATAAAATAGAAATTATGAACTTAGCAAATAACCGCTAGCATACATCAAATAATATATTTTATTTCATTTTTAAAGGTCTGTAAATATCTTGAAATGCATTCATAAATTCCACAAAATATGAAAAGATAACTCGAATGATACTATTGATTCATATCTTCAAAAGTAAAATCTATGGTGCTGTGGACTGCGAAATCGAAGTGGGCGATTTCGAACTCCAGTCATGCTATTACTTTCCCTTTCGGTCTATTACTCTTGGGAAAGGTATGAACCTCCTGATCTTCCACACTATAGTTTTAATAGAACAACTACTGTCATTCTACTAAGATGGCTGCGTGCATTTCACATGGCACTAATGCATCCAACTATTGTCACTCCAGCTATGAGTGTACTGGACACTTTAACCTTGGAGAAATCTTAACTCAAATATGTTAAACTCCAATTAAGAGATTAACCATGTGTCATGTCCTAATTGTAAGGAGGGGTTGCTATATGTATTAGTGAATAGTGCTCAATATCGTTGATAGAGCATGTACATCGTAGTTAGGGTAGTGGTGTCTATTTGATTTTTAAACCAAGTACACTCTGTTTGAGAACACCGTAGTTGAGAAATTGTCTGTAACCAAGCGCCGTTGACTTCATGCCCACGCTATTATAACTAATATATATATATATATATATATATATATATATATATATATATATATATATATGAGAGTAAGTAAACAAACACAGTGTTTATTTGATATGGCTTTTAGCCGACAATTTTTGGAGGATATGTGCTTAATTTTAGTCATACCAAATTTTAAAAATTAATTAGTTAATAATTAATAAATTTAGGCGGGCATATATGTTCAAATGTAACGCTAAACAAATCGAGAAAATGTCAATCACTGAATGTACATTTCGACCTATTAGGTCTCATCAGCAAGGTTATAGACATGGGAGACTGATCCGTGTATGACTCGAAACCTCGACTTCCAAGCTGACAGGCGGGACTCTAACCGTTACACTAGCTGGCCATTCCCAGATTCTTTGTTGGTTTTGAACTTATTTGTATTCGACTTTTTATTGACTTACTACACGACAATATATATATATATATATATATATATATATATATATATATATATATATCAACACGTGTTTCAGATCTTCTGGTATCTTCTTCAGACTTTGATTGATAATATTATCAATCAAAGCCTGAAGAAGATACCAGAAGATCTGAAACACTTGTTGCATATGTAAAACAAAAAGAATTTAAAAATTTTTCTGAGAACAAAATACATTTTGCGGACCTTCTTTTTTTATAAATATTGAATTTTCTCCCGTTGGAACCAGAACAACATTTTATATATATATATATATATATATATATATATATATATATATATATATATATATATATGCCATTAGATAACTCATGGTGTTATTAAACAAAGAATATAATCCAAACCATCCAAAGTAAAAGAAAATGTCCAACCAACCTTATATATTAGAAAGACAGTTCCGATTTGTGTCCATGAATTAAATAAAATAAAAATGTAAGCGAAGAAAAAAAAAAGCAATGAAAATAAAATCAACCTTTTATATCAACAACCTTTTCTATCCAAATCTTACTTTAAAAGGTAAAAATAATAGTCACAGAGAAAAAAAATGTGGCACTTGATAAGCCCGAACCGAGGAAAAAACCAAACAACCTAGAAGACAATCTAAAAATAATGAAAAGAAAGAAAAAAAGACCCGCAAAAATATCAAAAGTGAAATATGGCGGCTGATATCACGCATTACCGAGAACGTCAACATACGCGAAAGCCATTATTTATTCCTACCGTCGTTATTTATGCTGAGTCTGGCAGGTTGGTTGGTTGGCCAGTCGATTGAGTGACGAGTTTCTTTCTCAACCTTCCATCTGCCTCCAAGCTGTGATGGCTCTGTTTACAGAGGAAGGTTTAACGTTCTGTCAGCTTATTGAGCTAATAGTCAGTAAAGATTTATCAAGCATAAATGCTTATCTCGCGGCGTCTATTCTAAATCTCCCTCCCTCCCCCAGCCCGGAACATTCCCATCGTCTTTAGTGTCTAAATTCATACAAACGGTTACACATTATGCATGGACGCATGCCTGAGTACAATTTAACTAGTGTGCGTGTTGATGTCTATCCATATATGAGATAATCAAAGACGTGGCTATAAAGTTAATAGACATCATATTTTATTGAACATATTCGCGCCATCAGAACTCAAAACGAACGTCGACCTACCAAACATACAGCGTATCCAAACACAATGTCTTATTAACTCTTTGCCTTCCAAATTTTCACCATGGCTGTGCAACATTTTCCTGGTATTTTTTTATTACTTGTATCATATTTTAAAAGTCACAATTTATTCAGCCAAGAACGCATTCTATTCAATTAAAGTCCAATTATTATTTATCTGAGTCATTCTGCTCAATTATAATGAACTGACAATCAGTTATTGTACTTTATTTGAGAATAATATGGATAGAAACAGTTCCTGATGACAGAGCCGCGGTGGACAGTTTCAAGTAGGCAAATATATAACATAATCAAGGCATATAAACAAAACTCTAAAAAAGCAACCATCATTACACTTCTGGGGAGCTTTTCTCGCCAATTTTAACAGATAGGTTTTCACTTTAAATTTGGGTGACAGTAGGTCTTCTCAGTTCTCCAGGACTCTTCTAAGTATCAAAGACGATTCCAGTAGTGCTGTGGTGTGGATGATTTCAATTCGTTCTCTATTCCCCAGTTATTTGAGTGTCCAGGTTCTTGGTAATATTCGAAGGGCCCCAAGTAGCATTGGCAACACGTAACCTTAATTCCTACAGCTTTTCAGCTCTCTGGTAAAGTCCAAGTATTTGTTCAACATTTTGGCTTCCTTCATTTTCGCAAAGTGGTCTATTAGCACCGTAAAATCCAAGTGATTACAATTTAGTTTATTCTTGTTCATGTACACTGTTTGGTTTGTATGATCCATTTTTATCTCAAGTTCCCATATAATTTTATGCAATTCTTTTTCAAGGACATATTGTAGTTTGATCATGTACTATCTATTTGTATATCGAAATTATTATTATTATTATTTGCTCCTTTTGAGTTTTCACATCAGCATTAGCTGATGGTCTTTCACTGGAGTCTGAGTGACAGCAAGTCTCCCCAGGTCTCCAAGACTCTTCTGAGTATTCTGGCAGATTGCAGCAGTGCAGTGTTCTGAATGGTTTCAATCCTTCCTCTGATTGCCAAACATTCCAGACCCTTTTCCAATCCTTTTGGGACTGTTCCAAGTGCACCAACTACAATTGGTATCACCTTCACATTCATATTCCATAACTTTTTTAGTTCTCTGGCAAGGTCCAGATATTTGTCTATTTTTTAAATTTTCCTTCAGCTTCACCCTGTGATCTGCTGGCACTGCAAAATCCACCAGTTGACAAGTTCTTTCTTTTTTTGTTTATCAACGCTAGGTCTGGTCTTCTTGCTGTGATAAGGTGATCCGTTTTTATTTCAAAGTCCCAGAGAATTTTATGCGTTTCGTTCTCAGAACAGATTCTGGTTTATGCATATACCATTTTGTTGTGTGGTCAAAATTTCATTTTTTGCATAATTCCCAGTGGATCACCTTCCCAACCCAGTCGTGTCTAGTTTTGTATTCTCGTTGTGCTAGTTTGCTTCATTCGCAGAGTATATGGTTTACAGTCTCATCTCTATTCCCGCAAAGTCTACATTTACTATTTTGTTGGGTCCTATCGATTTTCGCTTTGATGTAGTTTGTCCTTATGGCATTATTTTGGCAGCAATTATAAGTGATTCCGTTTCTCTTTTGAGGTTTCCTTTTCTTGACCATGTCCAAGTCTTTTCATGGACAGCCTCTTAATTTGTCGTTTGAAGCGTCCATATAATTGTTTTTCTTCCCATTTTTGTTTTCTAGTCTTTGTCGTTTTTCTGTTTGTCCATCTGCCGTTTCTACTATTATTATTATTATCATCATCATTATTATTATTATTATTATTATTATTATTATTATTATTATTATTATTATTATTCCTTGCATGCTTGCTTTTCACACAAGCTATAATGGACAGTTTTTCACGGATTTTCCACTGCAGTGAATTTCAAACCTTCTCAATATTCTAGTGTGTGCATAGACTATGTATAAGAATGGTAAAACTCCAATCTTTTCAGATTTCTTGGTAAATCATCTTCCTTAAGTAGACATACCTGGGTTTTTTTCTAATTCCTTTTATGTCTGCATTCACTTATTATGTAATTAACTATTTCATCTCTCTCACCACATAACCGACATTTGCTTATTATCAAATTTTGATTTGACATAATTCATCCTCATGGCATTCTGAGACGATATTAATTGATATAAATTGATATTAGGTTTCTTTCGTTAGGTTTTCTTTTTTAGACATGACGAGATTATCTCTCGTTAATGTTCCATATCTTGTCACTTGACGAATCCTTATAAATATATTTCTTGCCATTTTTGTTTCCTAGATGTTTTGATTGTTGTTTTTTCCGTTCTGTTCTTATTTTCTGTTTTCTTGTTGCTACTGGCCGTAATCAATACATGTTTGTTCTGTTTATTTAAAATATTTAAGTCTCACATTTAGAGATATCCAGGCAATCTACCGGTAACTCTTCATTCTCTTTTTCTTCTAGTCACTTGAAATTGGATTGGACGATTATTTGTTTTCATCTTTTAATTTTAGCTGGATTTTTGCGAACATTGAGAATTTTGTATTGCATAGATTCTAGGCCTTGAAGAATAAACGAGAAGGAATAAATACTTTCTGATAACAAGAGTCCTGAAGTTTTACAATTAGTGCCAATTGTATGTAGAATTTTGGGGGGCATATCTTCAATATATCCTTCAAAATTATATAGCCGTGTGTGTGTGTGCGTGAGTGAGTGAGTGTGTGTGTGTGTGTGTGTGTGTGTGTGTGTGTATGTGTGCATACATAAAGGAATATTTAGCGATACTGCTCATATTCATTCTTCCCCCCCCTGCTACTACTAACGTGGTTCCAATGTTGGTTGGTGAACTTGAAACGGTCCATGAAGTATTTGGGAAGATACTAAGGGATTTGAAATAGGAGGAAGATTGGGATCATAGAGACCACTATAAACTTAAGATCAGGTAGAATACTCAGAAGGACCCCGGAGATCTGAGGATACTAGCTGTCACTCAGACTCCAGTGGAAAACCACAAGTTAATGTTAGTGTAAAAAACTCAGAAGGAACATAATAATAATAATAATAATAATAATAATAATAATAATAATAATAATAATCTATTAATAATGGAGATTCGCTTCCGATTTTTGTCTATAACAAAAATTACGTCACTGCTTATGTCACATTACCCAAAATCGTCATAACATAGAATAAATACCCTCAGAATTTGAACATGCAACATTAGACAGTCCTCATTGTTTTTTAAAACAAGTTTTAATAAATACATGACTGGTATTCTATATCTATATATAGTTTGTTTTATTTTAATACATATTTAAAGTTTACATTTCAAATTGTTTTATTTTTTAATCCTTTAATGAATTTGATGATTTTACTTCCTTAGGGTATAAACTCGCTGACATTGAATTTTTTACTCCCATCCGACAGGCAATATTTTTCAAAAATCTATTTTTACATTTTTCTTAATATGGCTCTTATTCTCCTATAGAATGATTTCCTTTTTTTATTCATTTATTTATGTGATTTATTTTTATATTTATTTGATTGACGCCATTTGCTTTATTAATTCCTAAATATTGACCGACTTTAATGGGTTCCAACACGATAATTACCATTTTCATAGGGTGATACTTTTAGACTTTACTAACGAGACTTTTGTAAATGTCATCACTAAATATTTTACAGTGCGCAGTAAACATTCTAAATCATCATCAATTTATTATTATTTACTCCTTTTGAGTTTTCACATCAGTGTTAGTTGATGGTCTTTCACAGGAGTCTGAGTGACAGCAAGTCTCCTCCTTATTATTATTATTAGCACAAATATTTTTTTTAATTTTGTGCTAACAACAACAACAACAACAACAATAATAATAATAATAATAATAATAATAATAATAATAATAATAATAAATTAATGATGATTTAGTAAACACTGTGCACTGTGAAATATTTAGTGATGACATAGTTTACATTTACGAAAGCCTCGTTAGTAAAGTCTAAAAGTATCACTCTATGAAAATGGTAATTACGTGTTGGAACCCGTTAAAATCGGTCAATTTTTATGAATTAATAAAGCGAATGGTATCAATCAGAATAATTATAACAATAAATCATATATATAAATGAATAAAAAAAGGAAATCATTCTATAGGAGAATAAGAGCCGTTTTAAGAAAAGAATTGAATGAGAAAAAATAAAGTAATAGCAATTAACACTGGCAATACAAGCTGTGACAAGTTTTAATGTAATAAACTAGATACTATCTGAAATGGTAACATATGGATTCAAAAGTTATTAATTAAAAAGTTAGGAAACTAATAACCTGCCACAGATGATATCATCCAAGTGTAGATATAGAACGTCTTTACATTAAGAGAGAAAGTGTTAGAATAGGACTAATCCCAATAGAATTTACCTAAAGAGATTAAAGAAATTCTTAGACACTACAAGAGATTGGATTCTAGAGTAAAGGAAGTACATAAAGTATGATAGAATAAAAGTAAGTAAAGTCGTCGGGGCGGCCTAAAGTCGGTATCATCCAATCAGCGAGGGAGTGTCCCCTTTTCATTAGCGCTAGACCAAGGAGATTGTTTTTGCGTCTGAGGTGGAGAGCCACACCACCATCAGCCCCTTACTTTACCGCTCAGATCTCTGTGCCACTCATACGCTGAGTTGGCGAGGGCCGGTATCGAACTAGGAACCTTATGGTTTCTAGCCGAACTCTCTACCGACTGGGCTAACCCGGCCCTAAAATGATAGAATATGTAAATACAAAGACGTGGAAATAGAAATTGAAAGCAATGTGGCACCTTAAAACCACCATCTTCCCAGTAATTTTAGGAGCACTGGGTAGGATCAAGAAAGGAACAGATAAATACATGAAATACAAAACAAAAATCACTTTACGGAACTTATCATCTTAAGAGAGTTCTATGAATATGATTAGGAAAATATTACCCAGAAGAGGCCCTACAAACATAAATACATAATATGTATATACGCACTACCTTTCCTTACCTTATGTTTTGCTTAAAAATCCAGTGAAGGGTATTTTGTAAAGCAGAAAATTAAATACGAATAATCACCGTTTAAATTGTCAGTGTTCTTGTTATATATCTGCAAAACTGTCCGCGAAAGAAAAAAGTCACTTTTGATCAGCATCCACTTCATAATGTGAAGGAGGCGAGACTTAGACTTTAAATGAAATCTCGCGTGATGTTGTTAAAAAATGGAGAAAAAAAACACATACACATAAAAAACACCAACACAAACGCAAGAACAATGCAGGAAATATCGGCATAGAATTACTTGGTAATAAAAAAGAAACAAGAAAGTTGATAATGTCTGATATGTCGTTAAGTGAACTCTTTTTATAAAGATTCATATCATACTCTACTAACTCTGTACTTGTGTTTATGAATACGGTTTGAATTGAAAAGGGTAATGGCCGAGTATTAATCTCTTAAAAATAGGAGGTACCCATGAGGTTGTGGCTAACGTACTGGGCTGGGATATCGTAATAAGTGAGTTCTAAATTCACACGCGCTATTACGCTCACATTCGGACTAATACTCTGGGAATACCCCACCTCCACCTATCGATTAAATAGTATCAATACTTATTTCTTCTACAAGGAGGCACACAGTGTAATGGCCATGGTCGTAGGAAATGGACACGATGACCAGAGTTCAAATTCTGGACGAGACTGTTTGCATTTCACATAGCTATAATACTCTTAGTATCTATCTATTCTCCCTCTAGCTAGGGGTCTCCCTCTAGCTAGGGGTAAATATTAGGACAGACTGGGCTCTTAGAGTTGACCGGCCTACGAGAAGAAGAACTCTGAATTAAAACTGTGAAACCCCGCTTATGCAATTGATCTTATATCACATCCTACTCGGGCGGAGGGATTGGCAAATACCTAAATGGGTTAATTTGACATTAAATCAAAGACGAATGTTGACATGCCATTAAACAAAGAAACCAAACCAAATCCTAAAGAAACAATTGTTTACTATAATTAAGTAAAGTAGGCGGGGTGACAATATTGTCGGCATGAGCTGAACAGCGAAGGAGTCGATCCTGATTTCACTATCACTAGTACAGGGAGATTGTTTTTGCGTCAGACTTGAAGCACCACACCTACCATCAACTTCCCAGTTTAAAATCCTAGCCATGCTACTCATACAATGAGTTGGTGAGAGCCGGTGTCAAACACGGAATATTGGTGGTTCACCTGGCTTATGCTCTATGGGAAAGGTATGAACCCAATTACTCCAACCTCCAGCTATGGGTAAATAGTAGACCAGACTTGGCTCTTTAACCTTTGATAGACAACCAGTCTAGGAGAAGGAAAACTCTGAATTCAAATCTGTTAAACTCCATTTGGAGTGGTCACTACTAGAATAGGGCTAGTCCTAATCTATTTCACTAATTAAGAAAATTAAATATAGTTAAAATAATAGATATAATAAAAATATATAATTAAAAAGATTAAATATGGTTTTAAAAAAATTAATATAATTTTGAAAATTGAATTAACAGAGAAAAACTTTGAAACATTATTTGTGTAATAAAATACAAATTATTTTATTCTATGAATTGAGTTGAACCGGCTATTAATGGTGTAAACAACTAGTTCATAGCATTCACCCAATCAATTTGCTCAAGGCGTTCAGTGTGAAATCGTTACTTGGATATTGCCACAGTTTTCCTGAAGAATAGTTTTACTTATGTTGTGTGTTCTTTTTTCTCTGAAAGTTCTTTAGAAGTATCAATTGACACAGATCTTCTAGATACACTTGAGTTTTCTTTAGTGTACTTGATGATTTCAGCAATGCTCTTATTATTCTGTAAGGAGTTCAATATTCACATAAGATTTTGCTCAGTTTATCTACCTGCTTTTTACCAAAGTATTCATAAAATCATTCATAACATTCAATGAATTTTGACATTTTTAGGCACTTACACTTATTTTTCTATTTCTCATGTGATATTAGTTTTCTTTTTCCCCTTCAACCATTTGCTTTGAGTAATATGCCAAAATTAACATAACAAAAGTTTTCATTAATCTGT